>OX456526.1:18828370-19113085 GCA_949748255.1 Eustalomyia histrio
AGTACTTTCTTTTAAGGACTTTCTTATGCCTATACTCGTAAGCTTTGCGTAAACATTTAGCTGCAATGCCACCTTTATGTTAAAATAATGTATTATTTCACCAAAGTGTAAGTATTTACATTTTTTTGTTTCCTATTACCTGGTGATACCAAGGTTTGGTGGCTAGTTCAGCGTTTTCGCACTCTCGACACAACTATGGACATTTTTGCAGGCCTACCCGGTATTTCAGTCTGACTGAGTAGACCGTAACACTAATTTGAGAACGAGTAGTTTAAACATGTTAATTTTTTATTAAACTTTGATTCAATTCAAACAACTTTTTAAATGTAAAACTTAATTTAAAGTAAACATAAATTAATAAAATGCACATTAATAAATAAAGTTGTTTAAACTATTAACAATAACTCCTTATTACTTATATTTAAATAATTAACAAAGTAACATATTATAGGTAATAAATTATTTTTTCTTTGAAGGTTACGAGTACACATTACATTGTAATATATAAAGTAATGACAAAGCATAACCATGTTTTTGCTGGGTGTAATATAAAAAAATGGAATTCCCACCTATTGTGCAGTATGAAAGGAGGTGTTAGGATTTAAATAAAATAAGAGGGTGACTTTGTAAGTAGAAACAGAAAAATACCAAGTAAAAGTCAAAACGTTTTCATGTTTATACTTGGATTTTTTTTTATTTTTTGAATGAATTTTTTTCCCGTTTCTACTCACTATCTCTTTGGGTGATATATTTCCCACACTATTTATTTGAATTATACAAAAAAAAAACACGCATTTATTTTAACCTACATACTTCCGCAGTGTTAATTAATCAGAGGGTATTAATATTATGCTGCTACAAAATAGCAGCCAAAAACAGCAATAAAAAAGTAGCAACAACAATACAAATGTGCCATATGTTTGTACGTTACCCGTATGCTATTGTTGATAACACGCACGCAAATTTGTGTGTGTCCTGTTGATCCTGACACATATGAAAACAACAAAAACATTTCTAAATATTATACATATACAAATTTATTTTGTTGTTTCTACTTCTCTCGTAAATGTCTTTGTATAAATGAGCTTTGAGGTAAAATTTTGCGATTTTCATTGGGAACCTGAACATTTTTACCATAGGACTATAAAAAAAAATTAGATTAGAAGGACATACACACATGTTGTGAAATACACGTTTATTAGTTGTAATAAAAGAACAAGGAATTAAATAAATTTGTATGCGGGTCTAAAACAAATGACAACAACATGTTAAATGTTTCTTTTTTTTATAACACAAATATATTTATATTTTCTAGGTGTTATTTGTTAAATTAAAAATAATTTTTTATGAGTATTAAAATATATGTTGTGACATTAAGTTATATTATAAAAATGCAAACATTATTCAAAATTTCTACTGCTAAAAAAAATTTTAAATTAGTTTCAGTTTTTATAAAGTGATGAATTCAAGCGTATTATAAAAAATATTACATGGTTGACTCATAACTTTGACTCATAGACATCTGAACTGCAATTTGAACATAATTGCATAAAATTATTTCTTATAATGTCACCATACAAATGAATCATTTGTAATATTAATCATATTACTGAATCATACTTAATATAATGAAATTCCGTAAAGGACATTTGTAATATGCAATAAAAAAGTAAAAACTAAATTTTATTTATGACCTCTTACATGACAATGAATCATGTAGCCGAAAACAAAAGAAAATTTACACAAATATTGCATGTAGAACTTTTGGAAATATATCTAAAGTTAAATTCACTATAAAACAAGGGTTTGATTCATGCAATTGCATGTCTATTAAGCCTGGAAAAATATGTATATATTTATTCAGTGATAAGTAAAACTGAAAATTAATTTAAAAACAATGTTGCAAAAACAAAACTAATATTAATAATGTAATTAAATACAACCACCTAAAGAGGCCTTAACAAAATCATACAATATAAATTTGCAATTCACTACATTTGGACAGCAAAAAAAAAAAATAAAAATAAAATTGTTAACATAATTAAGGCAAAACTTTCTAAAACCGAAATACGTCAAATATGTTATCATAAACATAAAACAAGTAATACAAAAAACAGAATATTTTTAGAAAATTTTATTATATATTTTTTTTTTTTTTGCATAAATTTTATTTGCACCCTCTGTTTAATAACAGTTTTTTAAAATGTTTGTTCATTCACATTTTTTTCGAGTTTAACACCTCCCTGAATGAATTTGTTTCATTGTTTTTTATTTTATTTTTTGAAAACCCATTATGTAAACGAAAAATCAACATTTTTGTGATAGTTCTACACCATTTCCTTGTGTATTTTTTAAAAAAGGTTGAGCAAAAAAAAAAAAAAATATATTAATTTTAATCAGTAGGTATATTATTTTATTTACATAATGAACCTGTTATTGGTGTATATCATTAACGATATTCTTTAGTGAAAGGTTTTTCTTCGCCCGGTTCTCTCGATATATTTTCGAACTATACCCAAACACAAACACCCATCAGAAAACGTATTCACAAGCAATGGGGGCAAAAATAAAGAGTACGGGTTGAGTACCTCATAGTAGCATACAGGAAATCTGGTTAAGAGGTTATGCTACAAGTCAAAGCTTTAAGCAGGTTGACGGTTCGATTCTCGGTCACTATATATACTTTACATACTTGGTAATGCGGCAAGAAAAATCTTGCTGTTTTTCTATATTTTAGAGATAATTACCTCACTAACAAACTGACTTATCAATGTCCAACCCAATTAGCTAAGGTAAAGGTGGGATTTTTGGAAATTCTTATTGGGAGGATCAAAAAGGGGAAAATTCTGCCCTTCCCTGAAAAACGAGATAACTTTTACTAATGCACTTATTGGTATATCCTCCAGAAAGATTTTGATCCTATCCAAACCGATTTGGCTAGAAAACTGTAGGTAAAAACATGTGTTCTTTGAAAAATGGGCTATTTCATTGAAGTGGTAATTCTTATAATTTTTCGTCAGAAACGTAGTATTTAGGAGTTAAAAAAATAGAAAAGTCACTCCCCCCTTAAAGTTTTTTCCAACCGCATTATCTAAAATATTTAACTTAATATATGCGTTCTTTGGAGTATGGAATTTTTCATTGATAATATACCTCTTAGAGTTTTTGAAAAGAAATTGGTTAAAATGGAAGTTTTAAACCGAAAAACTCTTTCCCTTAACAGCCTCCCCAAACGGCTTTAGCTAGAAACCTGAAATATGAAACATGTTTTGCCTGGTATGTAGTCTAATTCACTTCAGAGGTACTTTTTCAAATGTTCGCCAGGAAATTGGTAAAATAGGAATTCAAAGGCGAAAAGTGCGCTAAAAAAAATTAAAGAATAAGTGAAATTAAAACACTAAAATTTGTAAAAGGGAATAGAATGGAATAGGGAACGACTGAAATCAAAGCGCTTGACAAGAGGGCCGAAATTAAATGGAACGCAAAACAAGTGAGATTGAAATGTTTGACAAGAGGAACGAAATGGTTTGAACATGGAATGAATAAAACTTCAATATCGGTTAAAGGGAACAAAATGGAACGAGTGAAAGTGAAACACAACACAAGGAAACAAACTTGAACGAATGAGGTTAAAATACAAGACATGAGGAATGAAATAGAATGAAACGGGAAACGCACAAAATTGAAACACTAAACAAGGGAAACGAAATAAAATGGACCGAGTCTATATGGACCGAGAATATATATTTTTTTTCCATTTATTTTCGTATATATCAATGTTAATCATATGACTGCAATAGTAATGAAACTATCAACTTACTGATATCCTTAGAAAGTATTTTTCGCAATTTTTAAGGTTGGGTAAAATGGGAAAAGCCCTGCCTTAACGCACTACACAAATCCCTCAGACTAGAAATCATATATTTAACATTTTTGTTCCCTGAAGTATTGAAAAGTTAGCTTTTCACCTTTTTCCCGAAGGTGAATAGAGACTTACTAAATGGTCTGCTTAAACAGCTTTAGCTAAAAACCTAATATTTAAAATATATGTTCCCTGATGTATAGTCTCATTTCAAAGGGGAATAGCCTCTCCATTTAAGCTTAGGCTGGAAAAGGCAAAAAGTACCTTTTTAATGACCTGTGAAAACTTTAGAAAAGGAAATTAGTTTTCTATTTAATATATAACAAAACTACCGGTAACGACCCTGCGGGAATAAAAGGGGTCAGTTGGTAATTGGGACCTGTCCCATGATACGTGAAAACTGGACCGGTTCCGGAAATACATATCACGTGATAAGTTAAAATAGGACCGGTTCCTAAAGTACCTACCGCATGACCGGTTTAAAAGTCATGACATGTTCTTTTAGACCAGTCCTGTGACATGTTACAGAAGGAAATTGACTCCCCTTTAGTACAATCGCATGTTAAAGTGACGGGTCCCGTGACCGATCCCTATCACAATGAACCGGTCACGTGACGTGTCCTGGTATGGGTCCTTTTCGCGCAGGGGAATTATAGGCCATAAAAAAGCAAAAGCTAAAACATATTTCTGGATCTACTTCGATCAATTTAGATCTTAATAGATCCCCAAATGCATTCCTGAATATACTTCGACCTATCAGATTAAATTAATCTTATTTAATCTCCCTATATATTTCTAGATCTAATTCCATCTGTCGGATCAAATTATTCTTATTAAATCCTCAAATATGTTTCTGGATCTATTTTCTTTGACATTTTTTTGATCCTAGTTTATGCCCAAAGATAATATTGGACCCCCTGGAAATAGGAATACCAATATCGAAACCTTATTGGATCATTTAGATATTACATCAGATGTTAAAGAGTATCAATATGAATATCATAAAAATTTGCTCCATATCATTTTTGTTTACTTGGACAGTTAAATCTACGCACGACTTCTTATTTGAGTACAAAAATTATGTATTGTTGTTAACTACTTATTTTCATATTACTAATAAGTGCAAAAAGCTAAGACGATTTCCTAGCGACCAGAATAATTTGTTCGTTATAAACCAGCTTGGTATGTAGCGAGCCAAAATTTGTCTAATACATTTTAACTATCTACAATTTCAAAAGTTGGGCAAATTTTTTAGTTTAATTTCTTAAAATCAGATTGTTCAGTTTGAAATTGCTCAAAATACAAAAAAAAAAATATGTAAAAGATTCCAAACCCTTTTCGTAATAAAAATGGAATATTATATTATTGGATTTTAGGACTAACAAAAACGGTTGGTTTTAATTGAGGGTTTGTCTTAAGCGAGTTCGTATAAACAGATTTTTGTTTTTATGGAAATTGTTGCCAAATCTTCGGGACTCGAGAATTTATCTTTAACGTTTTTTACTGTAAGTATATATTTAATACTTATGATGTAAACATGAAGTAACCAATTTTTTGATTGCTTGTGGTCATACGAATAGTTGATTATTCTGGTAACAACTTACTTTTTATATATTTTCTTTTGTAAAAATGAATTTTGAGACTGAACTATATGAACCCAGCAAAAAATTGTGGAACCTGTTGCTATAGCTATCTGTTCTAGAACAGGTTCTCTGGTAAGGAGCCCCCGTTCTATTAATGGTTCCCCTGAATCGGTGGAACTAAACATGTTGTAGAACGCGTTGTAGAACTAGTTCTTCAGAATTAGAACACATCGAGTTTAGAAACATAGCTCCAATAACACGAAGTTAGGGGTAAAATAGATGCCCATATTTTTCCAAGTTCTTGTTAAGCTTTACGGAATCTATTCCTTTTTTAAAATTCCCATATAAAATTCACCAATGGAACAACATATTCCAGAACAGGTTCCAAAGAACGGGTATATGTTCTACTTTTGCGTTAAAGAACCAGTTGCTTTTGGGACAAACTCAAACAAAAATCATTGATGATAGAACCTAAAGTAGAACAGGTTGCATGCAAGTACAAGTTGTTCTACAACCGGTTCTTTGCAACCGATATTTTTGCTGGGAAGTAGACCCTAATGCTACTGAGATTTTCCTGGTAGTCATAGTGAACTAAAAGTACTGTAACAAAATTTTAAAATAACTTGTGGTAACGTGTTCCTTGATGTGCAAGTTTTGACATAAATTTAGTGACAACAAAAGCTTTTTAACAAAAATACATCAATATTTAGCATTGGTTAGTACTTAAAAATGACTAGAATTCTTTTACTATCAACGGTTTATATTGTAAGAAAAATTTTAGTTGCGATATCTTTGATTATTTTTTTATTTGAGTTTCCATCAAATCGTAAGCGCATCAAGCTGTAATAAAATTTAATACATTTTCGTTAAAATAATTCTTCCTTGCCAATTCATGATTATTGTGTATTATTGTTATGAATTTATTTTCTTATAACAAATTTTAAATGGTGTATGAAAAAAAATTATTTAAAGTGAGGGGTGTTGATTTTGCTCGCCTTTCCACACCTAATATGTGCCTTTTTTTGGCTTCTTGCTTTTAGTCTTTTTTTAATTAGTCATTTTTTAATTTTTTTTTTTTAATTTTTTATTAAAGCCTGTTTTTGATGGTAGATAAAATTCAAATTGGCGTAAAATTTTAACACCTGTTTAATATATACAAAATTTAGCTATTTTTTCTGTTGTTTTTTCTTAACTGTCTTTTTATATGAAATTGAAACTTTTGCTTAAAAAAGTTGTTTTTATTTCTGGTAGAACTAAAATTTTGTCTGCTCATTATATTTTTATTTAAATTTTTAAAAATGTTTTCAGCGAGATCTTGTTTTTTTTCATAATAAATACCCTATAGCATTTAAATATGGGTTTTAATATTGTAAATTTCAAGAACAAGATTTATGAATAGTAAGAAGATATTTAGCAATTTTTAGAAACTTAAATTAACATTTTAGCATAGAAACTTGCATGAAAATTATAACGTTCATGTAGTCTTTAATAGTTCTGCTTAATGTTTAATACAAAATATATTTTTTTTCTTATTTTTATATTTTAATATCTACCGAGCGTTGTAGTATAACTAATTAGTCGGTTTTAAATACTTGAAATACCCATCTCCCATGCTTCACCGTTTTCACCTTCAAATACATTAATCGTTTGTTTTTCATTCTAACATTTCATTGTTTTTTAATTTAAAATTCTTTAGCTTTTCTTAGTTGTTTTTGTTTATTTTTTACCCTCATTAATTATTCATTTTCCGACAACATAACAAAAATGTTCAAACAACTATACTACGAGTAGTATAATAATAAGAAACTAAATGGAGATGAATTAAAATTTATATTCAATAAGACATTTTCGTTAAATTTGTATTTTAAAAATTTAATAATATTTATTAAAAATCTAATGCTTTTTTGTATACAACAAATAAATGTGTAAGCAACCCAACAAAAATATGGTAATGTCATATCATTACTTCATACATTAATTTGAAATGAGTATTTCGTACATTCAGCATTATTTTCAAAATTAAAATAATGTATTTCCCATAATATGCTATTTATTTTATTATTTTGAATTAAATAATAATACTAAGTTACCTGTAATGGCTTACCTTTTTCTATACTGCTCTTCACCCAGCAAAAACATGAAATCAAATACTTACCAGGCTATTTACTCGCTTAATTACTTTTGTTTGCGATGTCCCAAAAGTAATGAGTGGTCATTATCTTCTCGCTTACAAAAAACACAAAGTAATGGGTGGTCATTACCCTCTCGATTACGAACAGCCAAAAAATAATGAGTACCCATTACTTTTTGGACATCGCGAACAAAAGTAATTAAGCGAGTAAATAGCCTGGTAAGTAGTTGATACCATGTTTTTTGCTGGGCATTTCTATATTTTCACTTGTTATTGAGAAAATTGGACATAAATTGTCAAAAATTGTTAAAAAATTATAAAAAAAAATATTTTATTCAATTTCTTAAAAAACTAGCACCAATCCCAAAATAACTGTTGAAATATTTTTTTGTTGCTCTGATTGAAAACCTTGTATATTTGAGTTTTTAAAGATAATTTATAAAAATTAACAGAGAACAAAAAAGTGCCGGATGAAGATAAATTAATAATTTTAGTTCCCGGAAATTACCTTATCTACAAATAATTAAGCAATGATTATAAACATTTAGCCAAAGCAGCTGACACGTTGTTACGAAAAGCCTAACTGCTCAAAAAGTTCATCCGGCACCGCACGTTACAGAAGCGACACGGAATGGAAAGACAAATTAAGGTATTTTAGAATAATTAGATATCAAAATACATAACGTAAAGTAATTAAAAAAAAAAAATTGTCATAACACGGGTCGTAAAAGAAAAAATTAGAACAAGATCTCAAACTTAGGTTCAAATTTGAGATATAATTAGGTAAAACAGGTAAAATTTTCTCTGCATATTATTATATGTGCATCAGATTTGGTAAGAAATTAAAGAATAGCTTTATTTGCATGAACATTTTTACTTCGTTGGATTTAAAATAGGCTCAAATAGCTGCGATATGAACTGATCTGGAACAATTTATCATCATTTATGACCAGATTTACATATGTCTGGCCACTTAAATCAAAATTTTTTTCAAATCTCTGTAGATATGAACAGATATGGTACTAGACGGGATTAGATCTGTCCATAAACTGTATCACATATGCCATATCTAACCAGATCTATCATAATAGCTAATTAGATTAAGGCAGATCTGATCAGATCCAATCTTTTTCACACGGGGACAGATATAGGCCTTATTTATGACACCTGAGAATAGTATAATTCTATTATGAACAGAAAATTTATAAAAGTAACCATAACACTGACACATTATCCAAAATATTAGCCTTTCAGAATTTAAATTGAGCTAAGCTTTGGGCATGACAAAGGGAACGCCTCCAGAGAAGCCGTAATTTTAAAAGTTTACAATTTTTTATTGATGAGTTATCATAAATACATAAAAACAGAGCTTTTCAGAAAAAAATATGGAAATTTTTTTTAACCTGTTAGGCGCTTTATTTTTCAGGAAATTAAGATCTTAGCTTACAATTATTACTGTAACTTTGGAATGAAAAGCGGTATACCTTAGACAAATAATTATTTGTGCATAAATATTTTTTGTTTTATATCTAAGAACTAACGGTAATTTGACTTTGACTTTACACAATTTGTTTGCTTATATTCAGTCTCTCTTAATCGTGTAATTTATTTTTTCTTTTGCCTTCATTTGTGGTCCCGTTATTTGAGATTATCGCTATAAATTTTAAGTTCAATAGAAAATAATTAAATGTGCATTGATTAACACTCGCGTTTCTGATGCTGAAAAGTGCACATTAATATTTTTTTGTGTTCAATATAAAAAATATTTTAAGAAAAACTGTATTCACACTTTTGTTTTTAGTTGAAAATGGCGCGTGAAGCTGAGCTTTCGGACCTGGAGCGCGGAATGCGACTTGCTGGCAAGGAATTGGTGAAATCGCAGCTGCAATAAATCGGCACCGCAATACTGTGTCAAACTATGTCAAGAATCCCCAAAACTACGGCACTAATAAGCGCACTGGACGCATCCCAACTATAGATGAGAGGACCAAACGGAATATTTGAGATTTAGCAACAAATGAAAATATGAGTTGCAGACAAATAAAGGTGGAACTTGACCTAAATGTTACGAGACAGCGTGTCCAGCAACTGCTAAAGGACGATATGGGTCTTATTTATGAAAGCAAAATTGCCAAGCCACGCTTAACCCAGCGCCACAAAAATTTTTTGAAGGAAGAATTTGAAACCCTCATATTTAGTGATAAGAAAAAATTTAATTTAAACGGCCCTGACGGTCACCATAAATATTGAAGAGATCAAAGACATCCTCGGCAAACTTGATATAAGCGAAATCAGGGTGGTGGATCTCTCATGGTATGGGCTGCATTTGGAGCTAAAATGAATGCGGAAATATATGTTGACTTGTTGGAGAACAATTTAATAGATTTTGCTGGCGAACTATATGGAGATAGTTGAACGTTGCAACAAGACAACGCTCCAATCCATGTGGCTCGTTTGAAAAAAAAACTTGTTCAATGCGCACAACATACCAGTATTGGAATGGCCAGCCATAAGTTCCGACCTTAACCCAATTGAAGACCTCTGGGGAATCCTTTCTGCCAAGATCTTTTCAAAGTCAAAGCAATACACAACGCTTAAAGAACTAAAAGTATCAATATTGAAAGAATGGGAACAAATTGATATTGGCACTTTAAGAAACTTGGTGGGTTCTATGCCTCGTAGGCTACAACAAGATTTAATACACAAGGGCAACACAATACCTTATTAATTTACTTAAATAAATTTAACAATTAGAGTAAATAAAATTTTTTTATGCACATATAATTTTTTTTCTATGAAGTAGATTTATTTTTCTTTTTTTCTGTTTTAAAAATTAAAATTAAATATATATTTATTTGTTATTTTAGAGATCCCATAAAACATAATAAAATATAAATCAAATATAAAAAAAATATTTCTGTTTCTTATCTATAATTCAATATAATACATTGCACATATAATTCTTTGACAGAGGTATTAAAATATAAAATTTGGAAATTAGAGGGCACTTAATTTACTATTAAAATAAATAGCCTGTTCCTCTATTTCGAAAGAACACGTTCGTTCGCTTTCTAGTCGAAAGAAAACTGATTTGGGCTTCACTAACTCTATTTTTATGCGAACAATGACTCGAACGACAAGTCGAATGAAAACGTACTGTTTTCATACAAAATTTGGTTTCTCTATTTCGAACAGCTCGAACGCAAATGTCAAAATCAGTCACTTGCTATTTTTTTGTCGAGTAAATATATATTTGATATTTTTAAAAGCAAAATGAAGTAAAAAAAAAGGAATGGATAACAAAAGGTAAGTACAAAATAATACAATTATTTATAGTTTATTAAGAATTTTAAATTTTAGTTAAAAAAAATCAACAATGGACCAGCCGAAGACGCATGTATTTTATATGGAAGAAGGCCTGATTTTGCCAGAGGGACTCTGGTGTTCGGAGCAAACAACTTTTCTGCAGAGGAGGTAAATTTGACCAGAAAACTAAACTCCTTTTCACCCCTTCTTACGCTATTGCTAAGTGGTAAAAGGTAAGTGTGTATTGTTTGTGACTTACGTTTGCCCCAAGCAGCTTATATTTACATTTTTTATTTTAAATCTTTAATTTTACAAGAGCTAACAGGACTGTGGCAGTGACCACACCGAACAGACAACAGTAACAGGCAACAGAAAAGCTTTCCGATTAACAATCTCACCCACAACCAATCGATAACAAAAATTTTTACAAATAAACATATTCTCAAATAAAAATTAATTTCTTTATTGTTATTTTTTTTTTTTTTTCATTTGTCATATACAGCTGATCACTGTGAAACAGGGTTGTTTTTGTTTTTAAGCAGTTTAGTAGTATTTTTGCTACTTTTAAAGAAAATTGTAACAAATGCTCAAAATATATGATCTGGCATCTCTGTGATTTGTAAATGCGTAAGAAACAAAAATTGACACACGTTAATCAAGTCGATCGAAGGCTTTCGTTCGACTAGTTTTTCGTTCGAGATCGAGGAACAGGCTAAAAATAATTTAAAAAATAAATATACAATACGTTTGTATATTAGTATTAATTAAATTAAAAATCAAATTTTGGTTTTTCACTTAATCTTATAAATGTACAAATTTATTTCAAAAATGTTACGAAAGAGAATATTACAACTTTTTTAATAAATAATCATAAATATATAAAAATACAGCATTTTAGATAAAATTAAATTGGAAGAATTTTTTTTACCTCTTAGGCGTTTTTTCTTTTATAAATAGCATAATACACGACTACCGCTGTAACTTTGAAATCAAAATTTATTTAAAGAATAAATAAATAATATGTATTCTTATTAGTATATATTCAATTTTTATCCAATTTATGTTTTCACTTAATTCAGTAAATGTAAAAATGTATTTCAAAAAGTCACGGAAGTAAATTATTTCAGGATGAGAACAGATTAGTTTAAGAATGTGTCTAGTTAATGAGGTTATATTTTTTTGGGAATAATTATATATGGTGTATTAAAAAAACAAATTTAAAACTTTTTGGTGGAATATTTGTTTTTATTTTATTTTTTTAATAAAAGTATTACAATAATTGTACTATTCTGCATTTTCAAATTCATCATAAATATCCCAATTATCATAATCTTCACTATCATCACTATCTTCATCTCCATCATCATAATCTTCACCATCATTATCATTATCACAATATTTATTGCTATTATCACCATCACTGTTATCATCATCTTTATCATAATTTTCATCAGAAATATTTGGCGAAATTCTAGGCTGGTAAATTTGATTTTTCCTGCTCATATTTCTTGCTCATGCTAGATATAAATGGGTTTGAGCTTAGCATAAACCTATTGAAAATATCTGTATTGGACTTTTCAAGGCTGCATTTATGAGCAAAGTCCTCTCTTTGATTTTTAAAATCTTTGCTTTTCGCTTTTGAGCTTCTTCCGATAATTCTTCCGATAACTCTTCTTTATTCCGGTCCGTGAATAAAAAATTTATGCAGAGTGGGTGGCATGCAAAACCATTGATATTTTTCAACGAAGTATTAAGAGCAAATTTAAGAAAATTCTTCAAATGAATCTTATGACCACAAGAAATAACAATTAGTATTGTACGCATTTTTTTTTATCAGATTTAAGTACACTTTGGTAATTTCAGCAGAAATTTACTCGTTCTGTGCGTAATCAAATTTTTTGTATGTGAGCTCAAGTGATTGAAATCACTCACGCACTCATCTCTTAAAACAAAAATGTAGCAACAAAACCAATTACAATAAAATACAAAAAATATAGAGAATGGCAATATGAGAATACAACAACACTCTTACTGGTCTTGTTCCATAAATGACAACCAGACTTTTACTGAAATCCTATACTTTTTTACAATTCAAAAAACTAAAGTTATCTAAAACTAGCTTAATAATTGTGACCCATTAAATGTGGAAAACATTCCAATTTATGGAGCATTATTAAAAATATTCATACATAATTTTTATAAATAAAAATTTTTTACACTATACTTTAATAAATGAAGTTAAAGGTTCCATTATAAAAGTTTTACTTTTGAAAAATTTAACACCAAAAATAAATACTTGATTTGTAAAAAAATCATATTTTTCCCCTTTTTGCAAAAACAGCAATAATTTGCTAATTTTGACAGCTTACTGAAAAGAACGTAAACATGTTAGTTTATTAATTTTGACAACTACATAGCAAAAAAAAAAATGGTAGTCATTCTGTGACTATAACTTCTTTCATTGCTTCCTAAACTTTAGTTGACATTCTTTTATGATTTTTTGGTGTTATTCTAAGGCACTTCCAAAAGCATTCATGTGTTCATATTTCAAATGCAGTGATCTGGATATAAACCCGATGCATATCTTAAAATATCACTCTTCATTACTTCTAAAGCATAAGGCATAGTATATCGTATATTTTTTGAATCTAAAGCATTTATTCAAATTAAGAAAATATTTCTGATGAACTTTTTTAATATTTTTATTGAATCATTTTTTATATTTTAGTTTAAAATTTTATGAGGGTTAGAATTTATGCAGTTTTGCAATTTTTATAAAAGTTTTGAAATTTTTTTACCTTAAATTGAAGTTAGCTGGCCTGCCATTTGCATTTTTCAGCCTAAAATATTTATGACGACACAATCTGTGCATGTTTGGATTATGTATTTTATTTGACACTACATCATTTCCAGTTTTAATTCAGAATTTACCAAAATAATTTTAAAATTGTGTAAAAATTATTTCAAATTGCCCAAAAATGTTTTAAAATTGTGCAAAAATTATTTAAAATTGTTCAAAAATATTTTTAAATTATCTAAAAATGTTTCTAATTGTACAACCAGTTATTAAATTATTTAAAAATATTTTAAAATTTTTCAAAAAATGCAATAAAATTTTTGAAAAATGTTTCAAAAATGCTTTTTCACTTATGCAGAATTATTTATTTGTTAATAAAGAGTATTTGTATATCAATGCATACATTTCGCTTCTTTAAACTTATTTTTCTGCATTTTTATGAATTAAATTTTCATCAAAGCTTAAATAACATTTTCCACTCATACATCAGAATACCTAATCATTGTATTATCATTGCTTCCTTAGAGTAAAGTATGAGTAATGCTAGTAGCTACATATGAATACTTCCATCCTATGACACGCTAATGTTAAATTCATCGATGAAACCATCAGAAAAGAAGTGATGCCTTTGCCATAGTAGTGATGCTTTTATTGCTTCTTTGACAGCTTCATTTTTGCTGGGTAGTGATGCAGAATTTTATCCACATTTACCCAATACCAAAATTTATTATAAACACTTTATTTCTAAATTTCAATTAATCGCCACTTTGGTACCATTTAAACCTAATTTGCAAATATATTTTAGTTTTTAAATATATTTTGTGAAATAAATATGATAGTTTATTTACAGAATATTATAATGCATAAATATAAAATGCGAAATATATAAAAAAATTTTGGAAATCACAACAGTATTTAAAACATTGTACAATAAATAAAATTGATTGTGCCTGGATGTACCAAAAAATCGTTTGTCGAAAAATTCGATGGCAACTACAAATCTGGGCATATTTTGTTATTGTTAATTATTATCTTTTTGTAATGAAATGGTTAGAAATCAGTTCATATATCATTTAACTTATGTTATCGTTATAATATACACATCAAATCATCCATAAAGACTATCAACATCATCTTGTCACCATCATAATCACATTATTATTTTCTACTGCTCACTATTTTACTAACATAGCAATTATTATCCATATAGTATAATTTTCTAATTCAAACAATAATAAAGACACAGACCCTTTTTCTAAATGTATTGGTAAATCTATGTGTGTGTGTGTGTTGAAGTATAATTCCTTGTAGTTTACATATAATGATAAACATTAATGAATTTTTCATTTTGCCTTTTTTGAGTATTTGAAATGGTGATTATTATTTTTCTATAGCACTTTATTCACAGCTCAACTGCCATTCATATTTATAATGTTAACCCACACCCATACATAGACTTTTGCATTTGTAAATATAAAATATCAAGACCGGGATGGAAAACATGGTACAATTGTACTTTTTTTGGTACATTTTTACCTTGGTTGGTACCGTGGTACTACCGCGGCTCATTTAGTACAATTTGAAATTTTTTCAAATTTTCAATTTATAACTTGATAAAACCACATAACAAAAAGTCGACTTTTTTCAAAAGCAACTTTAAATTAAAAACCTGTTTTTATTTATTCAGCTACTATAGTAAAAAATAAAGTCAGTTTTAAGTTTAACCGGCTCTAAATTGGTGTCACATCAAATGTACCAAATGTTTCCATACACATTGTACTAAAATATTCGGAAGTGGCAACATTGATCAGCTGTTTTTAAATTACCTCTCAAAACAAAAAAAAAAAAAAAAAAGTGTATTATTGTTAAAAAGCTATTAAATGCCTTTTTATTTTTTAATAACAAATCCTGAAAAGGTTAACCATAAAAAAAGGTGTGACATAAAAATTAGAGTAAATTTACAAAGTTTTGTGGGAATCATACGACTACATAAAATTAACGATAAATTTTGTTTCACCCGGTCAATTTAAATTTTTTAAGTCTTTTTAGTGTCTAAGCAAATCTAACTCAATACGATAAAATTGTTAAAAAAAAAGGGGAAAAAATTTTGGTACCGTGAGGATCGAAAAAGTACAATTTGTTTGTCTCGTTGGTACAATAACAGAAAACATATTTTCCATCCCTGATCAAGACCAGCAATATTAAATACACAGCTCATAAACATTATTATAAACTATCAACTTGTTGCTTTTAACATGAATACATGCTCACTCATACAAAACTCGTACAAATATACACTTATTCCCCATTTTACCCTTTGCCTCTACCAACCACCACCAAAAAAAGGATATTTATCCTACATCAACAAAAAATATGTAAAGAAAATCAAAGTACAGCTGAAGATTTAAGCAACAACAAACAATAACATAATAATTTCAACATTACAAATCAGGTTATTTTATATTGTATTGATTTATAATTATGTCGTTATTTTTATCAAGAAATTATTGAGAATTTACAAGGAATTTGTTTAAATAAACCAATTAGTACTTTTTGTAATTATAATATATTTTAGTAATTACAATTTAATAGAATTATAATGATTGTCAATAGAATAAGTTTATTTAATAAAATATTTAAAATATTCTTGCTTTGATGTAAGCTTATGTCCTTTAACGAAACAAAAGCTTTTAGGAGTAAAAGCTCTTTTTTTCTTGTTTGTGTAGTGTATTAAAATAATGGGATTTATTTTTAAGGACTTGTATTTATTATATTATAGGGGAAATTAAAAAAATACGTACAAATTTTGCGCGAAAAAAGGAAATTTATAACCGAATTGTTTAGTTTCAGAAAAAATGTTAAAGCATTTTAAGGGCATAAAGTATTTTAAAATGTCTATAATTTAATGTATATTTTATATAATGTTTCCAATTATTCGATCCTGCCGGATAATCGGTTAGGTCATTATTTGAAAAATTAAGAAAATTGTTTAATCGGTTATTCGGGTGGATTAATTGCAAAAATTGGCGATTAATCGTTAAAGCAATATATGTGTAAATCTTTCATCAATAAGAACACAAAGAGTTGCTTTTTGTTGAAATATCAAGTTAAGTCTATTGCATTGGTTTCTAAAGTATTTGTTTAGAACAATTAAAAGCATCCTGAGATTCTTTAAAGAATCGTGCCTTATAATCTTGGATTTATGCAGAGGAATCTGACGACGCTTTAAAAAGAATATGTCAGACGTGTTCAGTTAAAGTCAACCCTTACAAACGAAGTGCAGATAGTGTTTTACAGAAGTGGGACATTTTGTCGAAAAATTTTTTAAATGACGCTGTCCAGAAAAAAATGCCTCAATAAACAAGAGCAGCCTTCAAGAAATTTCAATATCAAATTCTTTAAAATATGGTATGGATACCGAGCAAAACTGAAGCTGCCAAAGAAGCAATAAAAGGCATCACTACTATGGCAAATGCATCACTTCTTTTCTGATGGTTTCATCGATGAATTTAACATTAGCGTGTCATAGGATGGAAGTATTCAAATGTAGCTACTAGCATTACTCATACTTTACTCTAAGGAAGCAATGAAAATACAATGATTAGATATTCAGATGCATGAGTAGAAAATGTTCATACACTTTATAATATTTAAGCTTTGATAAAAATTTAATTCATAAGAATGCAGACAAATAAGTTTAAAGAAGCGAAATTTATGCATTGATATACAAATACTCTTTATTAAAATAAGTAAATAATTCTGCATTAGTGAAAAAGCATTTTCAAAACATTTTTCAAAAATTTTAATGAATTTTTAGACAAATTTTAAAACATTTTTGGATAATTTAAAAACTGGTTATACAACTTTGAAACATTTTGAGACAATTTTAAAATATTTTTGAACAATTTTAAATAATTTTTGAACAATTTTAAAACATTTTTTTGGCAATTTTAAATAATTTTTACACAATATAAAATTATTTTGGTAAATTCTGAACTAAAACTGGAAATGATGTAGTGTTAAATAAAATATATAATGCAAAAATGCATAGATTGTGTCGTCATAAATATTTGAGGCTGAAAAATGCAAATGACAGGCCAACTAGTTTCAATTAAAGCTCAAAAAAATCAGTTTTTCTTGATTTTTCAAAACTTTTATAGAAATTGCATAACTGCATGAAATTTTAAACTAAATTATAATAAATGATTTAATAAAAAAAAAATAAAAAAGTTGATAAGAAATATTTTTTCAATTTGAATAAATGCTTTAGATTCAAAAAAATTTACGATATACTATAACTTATGCTTTAGAAGTAATGAAGAGTGATTTTTAAAATATGCATCGGGCTTATATCCAGATCACTGCATTTTAAAAGTTTTCGAATTTAAAGCAATTTTATATTATTATTTTAAAACATAAGTAACGTCATAGTGCTTGTTAGGAATATACCTAGTCACGTGTTTCATTGCTAAGAAAACGAAAATATATATTTATAGGTTTTTTGTTTAAATCATACCTCATGAAAAATACGTTATTAACTGCAGATTTCTAGCACAGGATATTTGGACGTTCAGAAAGGGACTTTACTCTTTTCTGTTACTTCCCTTAGAAATTTTCAAAAATTCCATCTCATTAGATGTCTACGATGATGGAGGAACCTAAATGAAATATTTAAATTTCTAGTACCAGTGTGACCATTCTGCCTTTTTAAAAACTCCATTTTTACTGCATTCTAGTTGTAAATTTCAAAAACTATCTCCTCAGTAATTTAACTCATGCCCCAGCAAACACATATTTTAAATTTATTGCCAAAAGAATTTTGGTAGGCCCTTAAGGGGAGACTTTCTTCTTTAACTACCTTCCTGGCATTACAAAAAAAAACATATACAGTGAATTAGTCCATAACCTAGAGAAAACTTTTTTTTTTTTGTATTTAATTCAGGTTTCCAGCCAAAGTGGTATAAATAAGGGGAATAAGTTTTTTTACTTTCCACGAAAAATTTCCAAAAATTGCGTCTCAGTGTATTTCCACTGCAGAGAGGGAACTTACATGGCAAAAATTTCCAGTCCTTGCCTGCAGCAGTTTTGGCAAATTGTTTATGAGACAGTTTTTTCTTGGGTGCAAGGGGAAAATCAATAACTTCTCAATCAGGGGTAGGATTCAGATTGTATGGATTTCGCAACATCTCAGGGCATGAGAAGATTCTTCTCTGAGCACAGTCAAACTGGAGAATGTCAAGCCATTTCAGGCTTTTGTGATTAAAATACTGGAATGGACCATTTTTGCCCATAGACCAATTGTAGGCGAGACCACTAGAATTTTATGGGGTTTCGGATAAAGCAGAAACTAAGGAACTTTTAAAACTCGGTAAATGGAATATAGAAAGATAGTAACTATTCTTAGCTGGTATACCTGTTCCGAATAGGTCGACCAGACCCGGGAATTGCAGTGCTTGTGGGGAAGATTACGAGATTTTAGATTTTCGGCCTTTGCAAGGATTAGAGTTGAACAATTTTCTGGCGTCAATATTCTAACTTACGGGTGCCCTTAGTGGCTGACTGAGAAATTTCGTCAATGGAAGACTGAGGAGATAGGAACAAGCACCTTCGCGACATGAGAGTGCCCAACAAGCAAACTTTCGGGCTTAAGTGGACATTACTCAATAGTGAAAATTAAACTTTGAAGTATCCATGAAAAATTTTCTAATTAAAGAAATCGGTGACAGAATGAATTCTTTCCCATGCACAACATGTTCAACTGTCGCTTCCGATACTGATGATTTTTGTTTGAAATTGTATCAAAAGCAACCAAATCAATTGCTCCAAAATAGGACTTGATCCCCACACGCAGAAAAAAAACATGGTTGGGACAATCATATTTGAAGAGCATCATATATTTTTGGGTTTATGATTGTGCAAACCATAGTCGTACTATAATATGGTTCGCATATTATGATGATAAAATAACCATAATTTTACCGTAATATAGTCCCTACTGTTATATTATTATTCAAAAATTACCATATTATGATTCTAAATAAACATATTATGATGTTTAATGTTGTTTTTTATGATGTTGAATTTTAGTTTAAGTAAAAGTCCATAGAATCTAAAAATGTTTTTATCAGATAAATTTCTAAATATCTAGTATTTTGTATTGTATTTGTGTAAATAATATCATATGCATAAGAAATTTTGCAAAAAAAAACCCTTTAACAAAATCTAAAGTTAAAAGAAAAATTACCTGGATCTGAAATTTTTTAATGCCTCATGAAAGGTAGAAAACCCATCAGACATTTGTCCAGTTTTAGTAAGCAAAAATACATTTTGTTGTAAAAACAAACTGACTGAACTGATAAAATTTTGGTTTTTATGAAAACAAGAAAATATTATGACCGTAAATGTCAAAGTCATGTTTTATTTGATGTATAATAATTTATTGATTGTTGCCATCATTTTATGGTTGCATACTTATCATATTTTTATTCATAGTCAAAATTGTTGAAATCACAGTATGGTTACAGCCAATCATGTTATATAATAGAAGGTGTCAATTATAAAATAGTAAAATATTTACTATAATAATGATGGCAGCGACCATGTTGATGGTTAAAAAACTAATAACATGGTTGTGACAATCATACCCGATTGCAGCAAGCTTAATATAGTAGCAGTGATCATGTTGCAACCATGTTTTTTCTCTACGTGCAGGGACCAGTTGACAAACAATTTATCTCTCAGCTATATCTTACATTTAAATTTTGTGAAAGAGATTTTGGAATATGTCTTACAGCACCGGTTGTAGTAGCACTAGCTGGGATGTGCCGAACTATAAAAATTTATTCCATTATTAATTTTAAGTTCACGTAAAATTATAATTCAAAAAGGATTTGTCCGATTTGTTAATAAAAAAATTTTATACAAAACAAATACAACATTTAAATTAAAAAGTCATAATTTTTATTCTTACTATGACCTACGCTAATATTACTTAAAATATGACCTACACAATCTAAATAAGAAAAAAAAAATATAAAAACAACATCTTATTACTGATAAAAATACTGTTATATAAAAATATCCTTTTAGCTGATTTAACAAACTCCACCAAAAAGCATTTTTACTTAATTTCAAACTTTTACTCTCTTTTAAAACGAATGTATGTCACAAAGTCTCTTCTTACTGTTGAATTTATTACCAACTTTTCTCAAAACTCCATATAACGTTAAAAATATATATAACGCCTTGCTACTACAATATTTATATAATGTTAGAGAGCAAGAGAATGAAAGCTTATTTAAAAAAAAAAATAATCTATACTATATTGTGGCATTAAAAACGAAGTTAACGTTTTTTTGCTAGTTGCATATTGTGGTTCTAATGGTACGCACGTCCCTTTATTGTAATTTGGATTTTTATAACGTTTTAAATGTGTTTTTCTATGTTTTTCTTTTCTGTTTGACAAACTAAATTGTCATTTGTTTGTATAGTGGTTACCTATGAGAATATATATTAGAAAGAAAAAAAATAAAAGAAAAAAAATAATGAAACAAAAATAAATGAAAAAAATATATAAATTTTAAAGAAGAGAAAAAAAAAGTAAATTTAAAAAGCGTTTAAATATTTTTTGTTTTTGTTCTTAAAAATAAAGTGATTAATGATTGAAGTGAAATGTTGAATAAATGGTGGTTTAAAGAAAAATAAAATAAATGATTTAAGTTACAATATTTAAAGAAATTAAAAAAAAATAAAAATAATTTTAAAATTATAACATAATTTTTTTTGTCGCCATACATACTTATAATAAATCCTTAAATAGTTTAACCTAAATATTAATTGAAATGTATAAAATAATAATTAAAAATAGTTTAACTATGCGGTTTTCCTTTCATAATGAATGCTCATCATAATTTTAATTACACTAAATTTACATGCAAATGTCTGTGTGGTTTCTTGTGTATTCATGTGTGTGTCATAAAATTGTGTAAATTTTAATTATATGCATACGTCTCACACTATATGATGGTGTTAAGTAAGTCTACATTTAAATGTACAATCACAAATCGCTAATCTGAACAAATGTTTCGCAGAATGGACTTTAATTAAGATAGTTTGTAGAAATAAAAAATATATATATTTATATTTTTATGTCAAATACAACAGATACGATTTAAAAGTTAAAATAATTCTTAAATATAAAGAAACTATTAGTCCAATATTTTTTTACAAAATAACACTTATCTCGTGATTATAATGATATATCGATTTATAAAAAAATACGGATTATATAAATGATAGAAAGAATTGGAAGGACCTGATCCTTATTATATGGATTGAAAAAATTAACGTTGCAATAAAAAAAGTAAACAATCTGAAATGTAAATGTCGAATAAAATTAATATGGCAAATATAGAGAAAGTGGGTTTTAACGGAGACCTGATCCATATATGGTCCGATTTATTGAAATTTGAAAGCATTATTTATGGTTCTATATATCATTCACAACTGGAATTACAACTAGATAACTAGGGTTTTGAAGGTCGAAATTCCATTTAAGATCAACTCTTATCAAATTTTAACATAGTCTGTCCTTTGGTTATAAAATTTTTCATCCAAATATCATTTCAAACTGTAGTATAATAACAAGGTTAACATGTTACAGGGCACACAGAGAGATGGATCCACTAAGCAAGTGATTCAGAGTCAATCGGTACACTTTAGGATAAAATTTCATCATATTTATGAAAAATTTCTAAATATGGAAAAAACCTTTGTAGATTTTCTTCTAATGTAACACTTTATAAATTTGATAAAGATGATTTCACAAAAATGCAAATAGATGACATGTTTGTTCATATTTATGTAACTTTTATTAAATAAGTTTAAGAATTTTTAAAAAATATTAAGTAAGATTAGGGAATATTTCTTCATATTTGTAGAGAAGTTTCATCATATTTATGAAAAACCTTTATCATATTTTTTTAACAAGTTTCATTATGTTTATGAAAAATTTCATTAATACTTTTGAAAAATTTTATTAATATTTTTAAAGCAGTTTCATTAATGCGATGAAAATTTTTTAATTTTTTTTAATGATTTCAGTAGAGTAGACTTAATTAAAATTAATGAAAATGAAGGATATCTTTTACTCTTCGCTTTATTTTGAAACCTTAAGTAGTATGTTACAAATAATATATTGTAATTTATCACTACTTAGGTGAAAGTAATGATATAATGAGTTACCGATATTATTATATATTACTAGTTATTAAGAGGCTTTAATATAATGTGTTGCTAAAATTGTGTTAAGTAATAACTCAATAAAAAAAATTTTGTTACACGATTTTTAAAATTTTTTAATGGAATACATATGTATGAAAATATATTTTAGTTTGGTTCGAGATCATAGAAAAATTTTTTCCTAATGAAAAATTTTTCTTATTTTTTATTTAGTAATCATGGAGAATACACAGAAAAAGTTATTAGACACAAGCTGAATGGAATGCATATTCTGCCCCGCTACGACTTTCATTAACATTCTTCGTGCCGAAATGCCAATTGTAAATATCTGTATATAACTCATAAATCAACGGAAAAAGCTATTTATGTTAACATACAGTTGATTTTTATTATTGAGTTTATATGAAATTTACTATTTCTGTGTTATTTGTATTCTCCTTTGTTTACCGTATGTCCAAATTAGCTATTAGTTAATTTTAGATATGTTTAAACAATTCTTTTTTACTGTTTTTAATTGAAGCATCAATTTTTACATCAATTATTTTACTCATTACAAGTATGTACTTATTTTAGCCCTTATTATTAAGTAGTGCTTTCAATATTGCAAGCAACTAGGATTTTCAGTTCTTTCTTGGTAATGCTTAACTTATGTCTATACTCGTTAGCTTTGGGTAACCATTTACCTCCATTGACACACCAATGTTAAAATAATGTGTTTATAGACTAAATTTTTGTTGTCTGATTATATTTCTCATTACCCGGTAATAGAAAGTTTTGTTGGGTAATTTATTGGTAAGAGTTTTTTCTAATTTTTTTTATGAATTGATAAGGATTTGAAATTTTTTCAAATATTTTCATGAAACATTTGTGAAACGATTATTGGAACAGCTTCATCAGTATGAACTTTTCTTTGAATGTGTATACCACAAGATGGTTCTAAGTCAGGTATTTTTTTTGCAGGGAACAGCGTCTTTATATCTGGCTTGGATCTTTAGAGCATTCAGAATATTGTACACAGAGAAAACAGATTTATCGTGACAACCGAATTTCTTGCCAACTGCATTTTTTGATTGCGGCAACCGAATTATTTCGTTGTCCCAACTAACAGTTTTCTTGATGCAATTGAAATATTTGATTTCAACTGAAATTATGTAGCATTAACCGAATGTCGGTTGCGACAAACAAATATATAAGCAAACCATTCGGTTGGAAAGAAATTCGATTGTTACAATGCATCTGTTTTCTGGACTAAGACCCACGAATCGACTCAGAATCACTTTCGAAGTCGCTTACACCATGTCCGTACCACATAGTCGCAAATAAAAATATATATGGATAAAATCTGCTACATACGATTTTATTGACCCATGAACGAACCTGATGGAATGAGATTAGAATCGAACTACATTTAGACCAACCTCTCATATGAATATTATGTAACACCACAAGTCAGGCTGCCAAACTTAACGAAAATCGGATCACATTTGGACCTAAGGTCTCCATATATAAAAACATTCAATTTTTCCAAATTTCTTTTAGATTTGTCTCTGTAAATTCCGCCCTGGTCACAAAAAAGGTCAGGACTCATTATGGGATTTGGTGTGCTTCCTGAAATTAAATCCATTAGATTATCTTTATTCACGACTTTGATTTTTATACCAGTTCATATCACAAAAATTTAACGAGTCAAAAAAAAAAAACAAACAATTTGTATTACTTAAGACAATTTTCATTTTTTTTATTTATTTATTAATCATATAATTACAAATTATATGTTAATACCCTTACCGAGCACTAGCAACAAAGGCCTTCGGCTCGTTGTAGCGAAAACAGACCAGAGCCTCTGGTGGGAATTGAACCCACGACCCCCACACTGATAAGCTAGCACGCTACCAACTAGCCTACCTTTATATAAGAAAAAATATTGTGTAAAGAAATGTCATGTAAATCGAGGGATAGGTGTAAATAATTTATATGCAAATAAAATATGAATTCAAACTGGAAGCACTTCAATATTTTTATTTAAAGAGTTTTATGAATTACATATATTTGATAACCTTACCCTGTGGATTACTTCCAAGCTAATGAGCTAATGAGTTATTGAGTTACTGAGAATTCCACACATTAACATTTAATTACCAAAATTTTAAGTCTTTATTATCAGCATAATATGTAAATGGTATGTTATGTACACATTATATTCTATACATAAAAATACGAAATTAATGTCAAATTAAAAAGTAATATCACTGAAAAAACTAAACAATTTTTGTTTATTTTACAAAAATTTTTTGTTATATTGACATTTTTTCGTAATGCATGTATTATTTGCTGTATGACAACAATGCTTGACTGACAATCATAAAGTGTGGCAACTGTATTTGTTTTTTTATGTAATTTAATACTTTGTTTATAGAACTATTCATAAACTTCCCAGCAAAAATAGTGCTGCCTTAAAATCAATAAAAACATCGCTGCTTTGGGAAAGGCATCACTCCTTTTCTAATCCTAAAACTAAAAGTTACTTTATATGAATTCATTAAAATTAGTTTGTAAAGATTTACTATAACAAGATTAATTTAAATTTTCCTTAAATTTTGATATTACTTATGTATAAGCAGACAAAATAATAGGACAATTGTTTTTATTTTCGGCCTATTCTTAAATTCATCAGGTTAAAATAGAGTAGCTCAATTTGACGGATTTTTTGATTTTTTCTCTTTGAACTTGTTACAAAGCAATTGTAGGTCAGTAATCGGCACTCATAGCACTCAGGGGCCGAACACAATCGGCAATTATTCATTAAGTAGTACGCTAACTTTCAACAGAGGAAGTATATGCCGCTTTGTTGAAGAAATAAAGTACACTCTAAAAATTTGTTGTTTTTTTATTGTAGGTATTTATTTTGTTTTTCGTTTACATTTTAAATTAAAAATGTGGAACGTTGAGTGGGAAGAATTTTTTTTTATTTTCTTTTAATATATTAAATGAGGCAGAGTGCCTTGTATGCAATTAAAAAATTATTATTATCTTTATTATGAATTATTTTTTATAATAGAGAAAACAAAAACATTAACTATTTTAATTCAATAAATAGAGATATTCTCTTATCGATAAATTCATTTATTAATTTATTCATTAATTTATTTATCTAGAAAGATAAAATAATTTCTTCGGTGTAAAACACCAATACATTCATATTCTCTCTTTCTGCCGACCACTGTTGTAGGTAAATGTGTACTAAATAAAACATATTTAAAAAAACTATATCAATCGTGCATTAAAATTTTTTAAAACGCAAAAAAGTTTTGATGGGTTTGGAAATGAAACCAGATGGGTTGGATAATTTTATATTCTCTATCAAAATCCGTAGAGTTCTGTTGTTAGTGTAAATTTATAATGTATTTTAATTAAATAACTTAACTTTGAAAAAAAAGGTGAATGATAAAAAAACCTAAAAGCCTACAAGGTTAACTGATACAAGGTTAACTTATAGTTAAATCGTACAGCGAAAATAAATTTAGGATTTAAGATTGTCATCAAGTTGATGTCGAAATCACTACTTTTTTAAAATGAAAACATGAATTATTTTGGAAGTTCCTTGAAATAGCTTTTAGAGGGTTATAAAAGAACACTAAGTGAAACTTAGGGAAAATAAAGAAAGTATTAACCAAAGAATGAGAGCTTTTTTTTTGACTTCCTGCAAAGATGTTATCATATTAAGAAGGGTTTATACTCTAGAAAGAAGAAAATTTGCTATATTTTGTGTATATATTATTCTGTTCGAATGTGCTTTTCTCTATATACACGAAAAATTCCAATAATTTGTTTAGTTTCTAGCCAACTAAAATTAAGGTTATTATCGTGGGTCGTTCTTTGGTGTTTCCATAGCACTTAACCCCACCGAAGTAAAAATAACACAACAGGGCTATGAATTAAAAATCTTGAACAATTTCGCTAAACACTCCGTTAGCTGGCGGTCTCCACCTGTTCTAAGATTTATTATTCCGCGCTATTACAGTTATGCCATATTTGAAGCCTTTTATCATTTACGACCTTTAATCTCCACTCTACATAATATACCTTATATATATAAATATGTACTAGCTTAAAAGCCCTATATTTTGTTATCGATAGTTTTAAATATCGAAATATGTTGAGAAGAAAATATTCTATTTTCTAAAGATTTTACTATTTAAATAAATTTGTTTTATCTTTTGAAGTGGATGTTTTAAATTTAAAGTTTTGAATTTCATGTTTATAGGGCATTTAAGGGGGACGTGCCCAGTGTTAACTGTTTCAACATCACTTGTTCCCCTTTCCATCCCATTTTGTTCTCCGTGTCTAATGATTCATTTCCACTCATTCTCATTCCTTTTATTTTCCCTCGTCTAATGTTTCAATTACACTCGTTCCAAATTCCATTTTATTTTTTACCCTATCAAGTGTATCGGTTTCACTCGTTCCTCATTTCATTCCATTTTAATCCCCTTGTCAAGTGTTTTAATTCGACTCGTATCCCGTTTCATTCCATTTCGTATCCTTTGTCTAGTGTATCAATTTTACTCATACCATTTCCAATCCATTTCTGTCCCCTTCCAATTTGCAATTTTACCTTGCAAAAAATAATCTGGAGTCCTTAATTTTTAACATGTCCTATTCTAAGATGTCCCTTAACTATGAGTTAGCCCATACTCCAGGTAATACATACATTTGCACATTTGCACCTTTTCAAATTTGGACTTTTGCAAATTTGCTCATGTACATATTTGCGATTTTTTGAATCTTTTCACATTTGCAAATTAACATTGGAGGAGGAATCTATGTACCAAATTTTAACTTCCCAACTTAAGCGGTTTCGAAGGGCAGTCAAGGGGGAGAATTTTGGCTTTTTTGCCCCTCCGCTTTAGATTTTCCAAAAGTCACGTCTTATCTGTTATCTACACTGAAGAGGAACCTTCATACCAAATTTAAACTTTCTAGTTTCAGTGGTTTGGGCAGGCCGTTCGGGGGGAAAATTTTCACCATTTTCTTTCCCTCCCCGTTTGATTTTTCAAAGATCATGTCTTACCTGTTTTCTACACTGGAGACGAATCCTGCATACCAAATTTCAACTTCTTAGGTCCAACGGTTTAGGCAGGCCGTAAAGGGGAGACTTTTTGCTTACCCTATTTTTACAACTTCGCTGTCCAAAATGCTAAAGTGTACCTTATAAAGGAGTTAGAATATTTCAAATTTCAGGTTTCTAGCCAAAGGGATTTGGGCAGGCCGTGAAAGGGTTGCTTTTCCCCCTTTTTGCCCCTCCCCGAAGGAATTTTCAAAAACCCAGTCTTAGCGGATGCCTATGCCGGAGGGGGAAATTGCATACCAAATTTCAGCCTCCTACCTCTCGCGGTTTAAGCAATGTTGAATGAGAGAGTCAGTCAGTATATAAAAATTTAAAATACCGTTATTTGAATTTTTACAAAACGCTAACATATACCCGAGAATAAGTTCGCTGACTTTAAGTTGACAAGTGAACACAAAGAATTTTAAGACCTAAAGCTCATTACATGTTAAGGATAGTAAGATTAATGCAAATTTTTAATTCAGAGAAGCGGTTAATTACAGTAACTTTAGCCGCTCTTATCTAAAATGACATTGTAATCATAATTTTTTATGACCCTTAAAAGAAAGCAACATAATAAAGATGTAATTTTTGGCAACAAAATGTATATTGCTTTAAAAAGGACTTTAAAAATAATTGTGTATACGTGAATCACTCTGAAAGGCTTTTAATATTGTAAATTTTGATAATAAACGCATATTAAGCACATAGTAAAACATAGTTTTTCAAATTGGCCGAATATTTATGTCCAAAGAACAATTTTTGGTAATTTCGCAAAGATACTAAGGGTTTAACAAGGGAAGCTGTGAATTAAAATTCTACTAATATAAAAAACTTATTTAGAGATTTTTTTCTAAATAATTTTTTGTATTTTTTTTACTATATAAAAGGCCATATTTTTGTATTTTCAAATCCCACGCTATTTCAAAAATAATAGCTACTGGACATTATGTTACAGATGTGGCTTTATTGTATTTAATTAAAATAATTGTGTCATGGTAACTTACGCCCAGCAGTGATACTTAGGTTAATGTAAATTCGAGGTATGTTTAACAAACAAAGCACATAGAAGAGCAAAATTCAAATTATTCCAATCCAAATAATTTTTATAGAAAACACAAAAGTGACAGGAACAATAATTTTTTAAGTGATCTAATTTTTCTTTTTAAATAAAACATGCACCATACGGACGACAAAGTAAAAAAACATATAAACAACTTAAGCAAATTTATTTGCTTTGGTGAACATATAATAGCGGTTGGGAATTCATAATAAACTATAAAATAATATTTTTTTGTGTAACTAAATACACAGAAAATATAATTTTTATTTTACAAATTGAGTTTTCAAGAAATAAAAGTTTGTAAATACAATACATATGTTTATTAAAATAACAAAAATTGTAATTGAAAGTAAACAAAATATAAAACAAAAATTGTTTTTGCTTTGCGAATGTGAACGAGAGATTATATGCTCAACCTTAATATCACGATGCCTTTGGGTACTACGGCTGACATTCCAACAGTTAAGCATGCCACCAGGCAGCCTTCTTCAAATTTACCTGAACTGAAAAATATATGTATTTTATATTTATAATTTAGTTATTCCGATAGAAAATAGAATTTACTATATGTTTTGTGAAGATATTTTGTGTATGCCGTGCATGGTTTGGAAGCGATAGTGTTTAAATAAAAACTAAAAAAATAAAAAAATAACGTTTGCAAAACTAACATACTTTTCAAAAATCCCAAAAGGTCAAATAAAAACTGCCGATTTTGACCCCACACTGCCAAAAACTTATGCACTGATATACAGTCTACCTTATAAGAGTTATATTTTCTTCAGGAGGAATAGTAATATTATGGGCCATTATATCAGGAATGTTTTTCTCAAGGGCTCTAGTTAGTGTATCAGGAGGGTAAAATCACTTAAACTACGATCCATCATGCCACATGCAATTGAAAAAATTTTAGAGGCAAAGCCAATCGCTCTTTTGTACTTTCATTGACATACAGATTGCCTTCGAAAAACGTCATATGATGCGATTAAAGAGGCTATGATTATTTATCATAAAATAATCCAGTAAGAAATTAACATCCACTTACATACATTAAACATAGTTAGCACTTCTAGGACCATAAGTGCCATTAAGAACAGTTCACAGGGGAGTTTTGTCGTCTCTGCTTCTTTGAACTCTGGTTACTAAGGAGCTTCATGGGGAACAAAACAATCTGGGGTTCAAAATCTACGACAAAGCCAATAATGATGAAATCTCCTTCATTTGTTTAGACCGGACAACAATTCCTGTCCGGATGCTGCATCCGGGTATGAATCAAAGCCTCAAATAGTGTTAAGAAAATTGGTTATCCATGAAGCCATCCAAGACGATCCTGCTTACTGCCACTTAACGTAGGAAGCTGGACTTAATGACAGGGCCTTGGACCTTTGTGACATTGTTTAAAGCCTCAAATGGTATATTGATTGATATTACAATATCATTAGTTGATCAAAGATCCCCTATGCTACTCTTGCATAGCGGCCCAAGTTGTAGCAAACCCAGATTAAAGATGCACTTTACAGGAAATATCGCTTAACCCGTGTATGCATAACCCTTTGAGACCCACACTCACAATTGTAAGCTTTGATGTTTTTTCAGAAAAATTTTAATATTTTCAAAGCTAGTTGGTGAATTTGCATAATTTTTTTGTGAGATTCATAACAAAATTATCTTTTTAGATATAAATTACTTTTTAGTGTAAAGTCAAAAAATAAGAATTTGTTTAAGTGCCTGGATCTCAAAGGGATAATTGGTGCGAGCAAGACGTGTCCGACAAATTCCATTTGTGTCATACTTAACACACCACTACTGCATATTTTGGTAACTATGACGCTTGTATGGACGTTCTGCGTATCCGGGAGTTTTGTGACATTAAGGGTGATAATCTGCGCAGTCATATGCTGATAGTGAGGTTGTTCATTGAGAAAGTTGAGATTTAATAAATGATAATTTCATACTTTCTATAACGAATGAGGACCATATAGACAGTTCTTTATGGACATTATAATTGGTGTTTTTTGAGAAATGTTTCATAATTATTTTAAAATTATAATATTGGACGAAAATAGAGGAATTATTAAGATGTGTATGGAATATAAATCAGCTGAGTGCTGCAATCCAACCTTTGACTGGCGTCAAAGATTAAGGACTTAAATGTGATTTTTGAATACACCGAGGCCAAGGTGATGGGGACTCTAACTGTTGTATTGATATACCACACGCAGAGAATACAAATGGTTTGGGCAATCATATTTGAAGAGTATCATGTATTTTTGCGATTATGACAATGCCATAGTCGTACTAAAATATAATTATCATATTATAATTATAATATGACCACCATTTTATTATAATATGGTCCCTGCAGTTATATTACAATTCGAAACTTGAAAAATTTCTTTAAATTTAATAATATTTCTTTAAGAAATGCTTGTCCTAAAGATAAAATTTGATATTAATAAAACTTCTTTGATTCTATGGATACAATTTTTTGTTTTAAAAGCAAGACAGAATTATGGCTGTAAATGTCAGAGTCATGTTTTATTTGATTTATAATTATTCATTGATTATTGTCAGCATTTTATAATTCCATAATTATCATATTTTTTCATAGTCAGAATTTTTTGTTACCAGAGTATGGTTACAGCCAATAATGTTATACTGTAGAAAGTGGCAATCATGAAATAATAAAATATTTACAATAATAATGATGGTAGCGACCATATTGATGGTTTGAACCTATTTAAAAACTAATAGCTTGATTGTAACTACCATATATGAATGCACACACATAATATAGTAGCAGTGACCATTTTGCATGCATACAGTACTATTCTTTGTAAGTTTGAGAAGTTCTACATGGGTTGTTTTCTTATTTTATTCAACAAATTACCTACTTATCTTACCCAAAGTAATAAAATGTCTTCATAGTAACTTGTGGAACAAAAAACCGTCCCCGCAACATGCGTTGTGCCCAGCGGGTTTTTCGTTCCACAAGTTACTATGAAGACATTTTGTTACTATGGGGACCGTCCTCAAACTTTTAATTAATCCACTGTATGCACTGAAGACAAGTAAAATTGATACAGTGCATATTATAAGGACTTTTTTGGCTGTATATACAGATGTCTTCAAGGTTTTCTTTTTGACATTTGCTTTTTTTACTGTAGTAACCTTTATAAAATCTTTCTATTAAAAAATATATACATATTTATAAAAAAATTTTAAACCCTTTATAACTTAATTTTTTTTTAACATATATGAACATACAGATCTTAAACTTTAATTAATTTAAAAATGAAATTTGGGTTGTGATCTAACATACTGAAGTAACCAATTTTACTTGTTATAATTGAATAAATATTATAAGTTACCAAATTTCTTGTATCTACGTGTTTTTCTATTCTTGATTCTATCATCATTTTATCATCATCAATATTCATCATAATATCATTTGTGCATACGCATGTTTCCGCTATGTATTTACTGTATAACTATGACATTTGTTACAAGAGTAAAACTTTATAACAAAATTGAAGTAAAAAATTAAAGTCGGTCAAGCCCAAACAAAAGTGTAGGCTACACTACAGTTGCGATATATTTTGAGAAGTCAAACAAATTGGGTAAAGGGTTTTATAAATATAGTAAAAATCTCAAGGAAATTGCTGTAGAAGTTAATTTAAAGAAATACCGGGAAGATGGGTTAATATGGGCACTGGATTCAAATATGGTCGATTTTGCTTTAAATTTAGAGACATATTTCATTGTTCTAGATCAACTCTGAAAGAAATTCTTAGTCGATTAGTGTACTATAAAATGTACAAAAATCAACCCAAAATTTATTATACCTTAAGTAGTGCTGCAGGGTATACAAATTTGTCGTTAACACACTTAAAGCTACCAAACTAACATGTTTTAAACATTTTTGCATAATTTTTTTTTCTTAGTTTTTCTTATTTTATTATTTAAATTATACCCTATTTGATTTTTTTTTTACATCTTGAATATATGGTATGTGTGCCAAATTTCTATTGAGTTTCAAGTAAATTCTTTTTATTTTTCTTGGAAAAAAGGATAACATATTCTTTTTAACATTTCACCAGAAATTTCTTTAAGAGTTGTTTCAAACCGAAAAATATTTCAAATATTTAAAGAAATGTTAAGAATACATAAAGAATTTATACTTTTTGTTTTAAATCCCATACACACAAATAAAATAGGAATTAGGGTTAAAAAAAGAATAGAAAATTAAATTTAAGTTAGTATAATTTGTATAAAATTCATCATTGAATTAAATAATTTTTTGTATAACAAATTTTAAAGTTTATTTTATATGATTCTTTAACTTTTTTTTTCTAAATTGAATCAGCAAAATATTTTTTTTTTCAACTTAATTTCGTTTTTATAAGTTAAAAGCTTGAAAATGTAATGGGAAGGAATGACAAATCAATTGAATGTTTTTTGACACTTGCAAAATTGAATAGATTTATAAAATCGACAATTAAACTTTAAGCCACAACTTTCAACCATTAACACCACACTCAAAAATATTTGTCAATTACTTTTTAAGTTTTTTGTGAAGAAATCAATTGTTATTTTTAATTCTTATTCCAGCTATTTTTCTATGGAAAAACTCAAAACAAATATTATTAATAAACAAAAAAAAAAAACAAAACAACTTATAAAAATTACTTCAAGTTGTAACAGTTGATTAAAACAGTTATTTTAAAATTATTATAAACAACTGTTAATTATAAAAAAATTTTGTTTTTTCTCTCACAATTGGCTTTAGTCACTTAAGCTTTATTTGGGTGGCTTTATTCACTTAAGCTTTGTTTGGGTGTACAGCAAAATGCTACAAATACAAGTTTTTAATTTTAAAAAAATTTGATTTTTCGTTTCATACCGATATTTAGCTTGAGATGAATGCATAACTTGTAACATACAAATCATAATTCAAGTTTCTACTTACGGGGGTTAGGGTGGTAAACAAAGGGAACATTTTTATTTTTTTAACCACATTTTTACTATTTTCTTTAAAAATAGTTTCTTAGCAGAAGTAATTTCGGCAGGACTTTGAGTAGAAAACTATTCCCCTATTTCCTCCTCCGATTTGCCAATTTAAAACGTGTACTAAAATAATTTTTCCCTGTGTTATCTGTTTTAAGTTGACTCGTTCTCCATTCCATTCCATTTCGTCCCTCTTGTCAATTATTCTAATTCCACTAATTCTCCGGTTCACTCCATTTCGGTCTTCTTGTATCGTGTGTCAATTCCGCCATTCTCCGTTCCATTCCATTTCGCTCTTCTATTGTCTAGTGATTCAATTGAACTTGTTTCCGGTTACATTTCATTTCGTTCTCCTGTTTATTTCACTCTGTTTCAATTCCACTCATTCCCCTTTTCATTATATTTTCATGGTCTAGTGTACCAATGCCATTCGTTCCCCGTTGCATTATATTCAATTCCTCTGTCTAGTGTCCAATTCTACTCTTTCCCCATTTCATTTAATTTCATTCGTAGTGTATAATGTTTCAATTCCACTCGTTTCCGGTGTCATTTCATTAAGTTCGTATTGTCTGGTGTTTCGCTTCGGCTAGTTTCCCGTTCCAAACCCTTTCGTTTATTTTGATGCCTCTAGACAAACCTGTGTGTGCAAACCTTTAAAAGAGAGACTTTTCCTCCAAAAATATTTAAAATATCAGGTTTCAGTCAAAGGGGGTTAAGCAAACCGTTTATACACCGTCCCGCAGAAATTTCCAAAATTCCAGTTTTATCAGTGAGTCAACCCATGCTCAAGGGAATACATATTTAAAATTTAGTGTTTCGATCCAAAAGGTTCGAGCAGGCCACCAAAAGGTAGAATTTTCCTCTTATTAAAAAAATGCCATCCTAGCGGCAGTATTATACTAAATTTCCCACGGTTTGGGTTGGGCGATGCTTAATGACATATTTATTTAAAATATTATTTTAAATTCATTATTTTATGATTTAAAGTAATTCGAAAGTTAATTTTACATAATATTTTGTAAGTGAATTGCTTGTAACCGTTATATAAAAATTGGAATTAATATTAAGATTTATTACTAAAGTGGTCATTTCCAGGAAGAAGAATATGACATTTTTATGAAAAAATTTTAGTGTCGTCCCTTCTCAGGAATCGTCAAAATAATTTAGAAGTTATGGACTGCCATTATTGGGACTGCAAAAAATAATGATACACCAAGAAGTTATAGTTAACATAAAAATATTAAATTATAATCACTTGGGCGTATACTTATTTTGTATTAATATGAAAATAATATAACTCATACGTTTGTAGTTCTAAGAAAATATATCGTTATAAAATGGAATTGAAAATTTAGTTAATTTTTATTTTAATCAAAGGTTGACAAACAATGAGCCTAAAATACCGTGGCGGAATTCAAAAGCCTTTCAAGGCACTCTCTTTAACCTTAAAATATCAAAAAAAACATATATCCAATTAAAAATTATTTATAATCCTTTAATCAATGAAATAACTTAATACTACATTTTTTTATTTCTTTATTTCAAAAAGAAAATTTAAATTTTGTTTTGTATTGGCTAGCTGTTGTTCTCATAAGGGTTAACACAGTAGCCGTTCGAAATATTAGTTTAATCGGATTATTATTATTGTTAATGGACATTTATTTTAGAAGTGTAATCTTTATACAAATTTATTAAATTTCTTAAAAAAAAAAAAACTCCAAATGATTGTCAAGAACTAATATTAATCAAAATAATATTGGATATTTTAAACTCTACACAACTACGTAGCCAGAGTATACTGAGTGTGTGCTGATATTTGCCACTAGCAAAACTATCGGTCTGAGACCAATCAAATAAAGCATAAATAATCTCAAAATCACTTCCTGATGTCCGTGGTGCAAAGTAAACTTTCTAATAAAATTTCAGGTCGCAAATATACACTTAAAGTAGTTTGGAAGTTAAAATAACAGAAAATACCATTTGCAAGATATTTCATTTAAAAATTGGTCTACTCAATTTTCATTTAATTCAAATGGCTTTTGTTATTTATTTTAAAATATTGTTTAAACAACTGACACATCCGTAAGAAACAAATGATATAATCAGTTAAAATATATGTTAAAATTTGTTCTTCTAATGTTGAAATTGTATATATTTTTTAATCTACAAAACGTATGTGAATTTGTTTTTGTATGTGTGTGTTAATGAAGTTCTTGCAATTTGAATTGAAAAAATATTGTGCATAAACCAACAATTTAAATAAAAAACAAATTGAAATTTTGAAATAGACAGCAAACAAAATTTAAATTTGTAATAACTGTTACGGGCACAAAAAAACCACAAACTTCCGTTTTGTGGGTAAATTTTTATTAAATTAAATGAAACTGAAAAAATCGGTAAATGACAGTAAATCATTTCTAACAAATGTATAAAAAAGTTAATATACGAGTAGATATTTCTTTAAAAACTATGAGTATGTTCCTTTATTTTTAAATGGAACGGAAAACTTTTTCATTAAACTACAAACAGTAAACTACACAATATTGTACTCCGAATGTAAAGATGTTAGCACTCCGAGTGTAAAGATGTTAGCTTAAAATTTGGTACTGGCCCAGGCACGAACATTCAACAGGGTAAGAATCGGTGTTATTCAGATTAACCTCTGATAGAACAGTGCTTTCTGAATTCAGCAAGCGGCCTATATTTTTGGTACATTGTTTTCCATTGGACCAAGAAAAACCCCTTCTGAATTTTTCTGAAATGGAAAATCAACAAATCCCAAGTTATCTGGTTTGATATAAAATAATCCGAACATATTTCGACCAAGCCTTCTTGGTAACTGATTAAATTAACTTTTCAAACGATTTCATTCTTTTTTTTATACCTGTTTATATCAGCATCAAAACCATTCCCGAAATGTGGACCACTTCCTGAAATTTACTATACACAACTTTAATATTTCTACTGGTTTTTAATTATTGATAAAAGATTCAAAAAAAGTTTTCAATACTGTAAATTTTATTTGGAAATTATCTGCTTCTAAAGATATCACAAAAAATACTTCCAGTTACTTTATATATAAATTTAATTCTTAAAAATACAATAATAAATATTTTTTGTCACTTTTTGTTTAAATTTAATTTTGAAATGAAATAGTTACTCGAGCAGTTTAATGAATTGCACATATAAAATAAAACTTACTAAACAAAAAAGTTTACTTTTCTATTTATAAATAGTTGTAAGTGCTTAAAACCATACAAAAAAAAAATAAATAACTATTCAAACACACAAAATAACGTTTACGTCACAAAACATCAATTAATTATATTTGACCAATTGACTGAAATTTATGATATTTGATGAACTAAACAAATAAAAAGCAACTTAAAACAAACCAGCAATTAAAAAAACAGCTTTACACAATTTCAAAGTATAAAACTTTTGATAAAAATAATATAAAAAAAAAATTATTCTCTACTAACTTGATATTTAGGAATTTTTAACTGAAAAACGCTAAACATAACAGTTTATTTTTCAAAATAAGTTTTATAATTTCCTAACCACAAATGGAAATTGTGTTGCTACACCTAAAAAAGTTTGTAAGTTAAAATAACTGAAAATATCATTTAAAATAAATGATATTTCATTTAAAAACCGGTCTACTTAATTTTCATTTAAATCAAATGCCATTTGTTATATATTTTTAAATGTTGATAAGTCAACTGACACATCCGTAAGAAACAACTGATATAATCAGTTAAAATAAATGTCAAAATTTTACCTACCAATCCTTAAAAAATAAATGTTTTTTTCATTTATTTGAAATTATTTCCGTTTTTGTATTTTTTGTTTTTTTTTTTAATATACTCGTACAATACAAAATGTATGTATGCATATGAAGCTATAAACACTTTTTGTGTGAATGTATTTGTGTATGTATGTGTGTTTATGAAGTTATTGTAATTTGTATTAAAAATTTTTGTATATATACAACCAATTTAAATAAAAAACAAATTGAAATTTTTTTAATATTTTTTTTTGAAACAGACAGCAAACAAAATTTAAATTAGTAATAACTGTTACGGACACAAATAAACCACAAGTTTCCGTTTTGTGGGTAAATTTTTATTAAATTTCAGACAAATGAAAAAAATAAATGAAACTGAAAAAAATCGATAAATGATAGTAAATTATTTCGAATAAATGTATAAAAAAGTTAGTATAGATATTTCTTTGAAAAATAAATATATCTTCCTTTATTTTTAAATGGAACGGAATACTTTTTTATTAAACTACAAACAGTTAACTACATAATATTCTGAGTGTATAAGCAATAAAAAAAAAAACAAAAATACTGTAACAAAATCAGAAATCAATTTTAAGTGCACACGATATACAATCATAAAGTTAATGACGATATTTTGTGATGATAAAAATGATGATGATGTGAAAGGAAAACCACAAAAATATTATAAGCGGATATTAGTTGAGTTCATGTACTCCATGTACTCATATAAACAACAATAACAACAACATAACATATAATGCATAATTACCACACTTGACTTTCACATAAACCGACATACTTACATGCACAAACATACATACCAGTTTGTTAACCTTTAGGCCATAAATATTTAGAGGGCATTATTTAGTGTGGGGTTGTTTGTTTACAAAACGGACGACAAGAGCATACAAAAAAAAAAGAGTTGTTTTTCTCTATGTTCGTTAACGTTTTAACTATCGCATATATAGGCTATAAATATTGTTTATACTGTTGAATTCCTAGATTTGTTCATGCTGATATAAAATCCTATAGATGGCAAACGGGTTATTTATCTTTGTTTTTTCTTCTTTTATTTTTGGTGAAAGAGAACAAATCTTTACAGGATGAGTTTAGTAAGGCCAATAACATAAAGGGGAAACATTAAACTTTCATTGAAAACCAATAAAAATCTTAAATTTTGTAAGCCATTTATGACTTAAATGCTCGAGTAAAAAAGTAGGAAACGAGTTGGATTCGGAGACGTCGGAACATTTTGTCCCAGGCTTTTTGGTAGGATACTTAGATTTCTGGGAGACCTCGTGTCGCCTTCGGACGTTTGGAATATTACACCTGGTATGATTCTTAGCTTTATCGGTAGCTTGGACCTTTAAAGGAGCTCTAGGACGCACAAAAGACATATGCTGGTCGCAGTGCATATTGCCATTTTAATCTAATTTAATCATATGAGGACTTATCAAATAATATATTATTATATAAATATATTATCATATATAATTATATATTAAATTATTTTTTTCTTAATCATCTTATATTGTGCCATTAGTTGTGTTCAACTTTGATTCAAAATGAGTTGTAAAGTCCACGAAGGGGGAAATTGGGTCCTTTGTATGTAAAATAATATGATATTTGGCGGCGATTGGATAAAGAAAAGTCAAGGAGGTAATCGATTGAATTGGGGAAAAAGTCTTTTGTTTTAGTTTCTTAGAAAAATTTGGTACTAAAGATAATTTTTTAACAGCAAATGATAAAGAAGCGAAATGTATACTTAATTATCTTTCTTAAAATGTATAACATGTTGAAATCGGATGAAAAGCCTCCAATTTATTACAAATACCCCAAGCCAATAATGTGTCAAGCACCACTAGGTTTGGAAATTAAAGAACAAATTGGATTTTTTTACAATTTTTTAATGCTTCATTATTTATATATTTTTTACATCCACAGATACTTAACCCTTTAATTACTGGAGTCGAAATACGAGGTATTTTGTTATGAAATTTTGGTTCTAGTATCATTTTGGACTAAAAAGCACGAATGTGAAGTCCATTTGTCAAAAAAATTTAACCTGAAAGCGTCAGGTGGAAAAAATGAAAGACAACCTGAAGACAAAAAGCTCGACTCAAACAAAAAAAAATTGTTTCACAAATCAAACACGCAAAAAATTATGAAAATACAGCTTCAAGCTACTTTTCAAAAAAATTTCGAGTCGATTGAGCTGTTGGAAAGTATGTTTTTTTTAGTTTTAATTTTGCACCAAATTCATAAATAATGTTCGTGTCTGTTTTGATAAAAATCTTGACAGAAATGGGTGTATCTATCAAACTACTCAACTGAGCGTGTTCAAACCGGCACTGTTCGATAGGTAAATTCATACAGACAAAAATATCGTTGGCGATAAGTGCACCAAAAATATTGCATTGGATATAATTGGACTTTAGAGATGACCTTCTGTAGACGGTCTTAGTGGTTAATGCGTTAAATATGAAATTTTGTTCATAAAAGATGGTATTAACAAATTCTTGAATAGGGCTTAAAATGCTAAATGAAGCATTTTCAAAATGATAATTTCAAATTTTTTAAAATTATGTTCAACAAAATCCAAAAATTTAAACTTCGTATACTAGGATTTTATTAAAGACATCATAAGAAATAAAAATACCAAAAATTACAAATATCCCTGGTTTAATTAAGTGAGGGCAGTTACCTAATTTCGGTGGATTTCGACGAAAATGCTTTTTTTGGCACATCAATTCATCAATGGGGTGAAATTCATCTACTTTTATTAAAATCCAAAGAATACTAATCACAGTTTTATAATACAAACTACAAGGACTATTTTCTAAAAATTTGGTCAAAAATTAAACCGCGCCAAAGGACAAATGACAAGGTCAAATGTAAATTTTTTGAAATTTTAAATATTTCATGAAATTGATAAGGAAATATGGTGGGAGATTCTTCATATTTTGATGAAAGTTGACTAAACAATTTTCTGTGATTGGTACTTAATATCTAAAAAGAAAAAATCTAAATTAACCCACTTGGGTGAAAAAATGATCCAGTACTTTTTTAAGGTTTAAACACAGTTCCATTCAAATATCTGCATAATAAATGCAAACAATTTTTAATTAAAAATAGAACACATTACAGATTTAGTCCTTTGCAGCTTACAGTCTAACCCCCCCCCCCCCTCCCACCAACACATAAATAAATTACTGGATCTAATTTGATCTGCCATTTTTGATCTTACTTAATCCCTAACTATATTGCTGTATCTAATTTGAACCTTTATTTTTTGGATCAGTTGACAGCTTACTAAATCTCAAACTGAGTTCCTGGATCTTATTTGATCCTGTAATTTTTCGTATCAAATCAGATCACTGAGATATTAGAGAAGATATTTAAATATATCAAATTGTATATGATTAAATATTGTACCAGATCATTTTTTTACTCTGGTATTAAATATAACATTATAATCCTTTCAATGTGATTTTCTTTAACCCGTTAATGATTAATTAAAAAAAAATTATTATTTGTATGTATACACATTTAGATCTTACTGAAAGTTATAAGCTATTTATAGGGTTAAAATATAGGGTCCGCCAAATAACTTTTTTTTTTTGAAAATGCTATAAAAAAAACTACTGAATTAACTTTCAAATTTCTCAAATTTCTTTTTTTATTTGAAAGTACAATCCTTCCGGTTAATAATGGAAAGTAATTTCATTCAAATGGCTGCCTCGTCTGGCCATACAGTAGCCTACACGATCGGTCCAATTTTTAAGCACATTATCGATTGTGTGCAGCTGTATTTCACCAATGGCTTCACGAATATTATCCTTTAAAGCGTCTCTGGCTTGTCGGCGTAACACTTATCTTTGACGGCACCCCACAAATAATAGTCCAACAGCTCCGAGGTGGCCAAACGACATCAGCTCTGCGGCTGATAATGCGATCTTCAAAAACAGGGCTTAAAACATCGAGTGTAGCTTCGGCAGTGTGGCACGTAGCGCCGTCCTGTTGAAACCAAATGTTGCCAATATTCTCCTCTTTAATTTTTGTGAACAAAAATTCGTTCAACAAGGCCCGATAACGATCGCCATTGACTGTAACGGCCACTCCTTGCTCATTTCCGAAGAAAAATGGCCCAATTATGCCTCTGGACCAAAATCCGCACCAAACAGTGACTCGTTTTGGGTGCATCGGCTTTTCAATGTATGCGTGCGGGTTTTCTGTGCCCCAAATGCGACAATTTAGCTTGTTTACATACCCGCCAAAATCAAAATGAGCTTCATTTGAAAAGATGACATTCTGCAACATTACCATGATTTTCAAAGTTATGTCGCAATATTTCCCAGCTTTGTTCAAGCGTATACATAACCATATTCATTCAACGGAAGGATAAAACTAATTATCTGTAAAATCAGACATGAGCTAAGTGTTACATTTCACGAAATAAGCACTAGTTGAAAAAAAAACGTTAGTTGGCGGACCCTATAGTATTTCCAATTATTCAAACCTGCCGGGTTAATCTCTATTCTGAAAATGAAGTAATTTGCTTAGTCGCTTATTCGGGTCGATTAATTTGGAAAAATTGGCGATTAATCGTTTAATGCGAAATAAATGTATTTCCTTTATCAATAAGAATACAAGTATTTGCTTGTTTAGAGCAATTCAAGGCATTTTAAGATTTTTTAAAGAATCATACCTTATTATTTTGGGTTTTTTCCAGGGGAATCTGACGGCTCTTTAAAGGAAAAATGCCAGACGTATTCAGTTAAAGTAAACCCTTAAAACGCAGTATAGATAGTGTTTTACCGAAGTGGGACATTTTGTCCATAAAGTTGATGTTTATATTCTTTATATGACACTGACCAGAACAAAAAAAAAAAATGCCCAAATAAACAAGAGATGCCTTCAAAAAAATTCAAAAAATTTTATAGAACTGCCACTGTTCGCTGACTCTTTCACTACCTGGTTTACGCTTAAAATGTTTTCTATTACAAAATATATAAAATTCACGTATCTTCCTGACAAGTCCACACCGATTTTTTTGTGTTTGTACAACTAAGAATTCAAATAAGCAAATACTTAAATATTTTTGACTAAGCAACTTGATTCTGCTGATAAATCAAATTAGAAACAAAATTCCATGTTATTTTTTAGTTTTATAATTTTTTTTCATAGAATTTTAAATGAAACTGTTTTTTTAGAAAATACAATTTTCGAATTAAAAGCAATATTATATTATTATTTCATAACATAAGTAACGTCATAGTACTTGTTAGCAATATACCTAGTCACGTGTTTAGAAAATTAGGAAGTTTTATGAAAAATAATCGAATAATTATTTGCGTTCTAAATTATTTGTTTCGACATTAACCTAAATAGAGGTAATTAATCGAGGAAACGGTTAATCGATTAAATAAATTTGGAAACACTAGTTAATAGTAAGCAAGACTAATTTAATTTGCTCATTTCAAGAATAACTGGTTCTCATCCGAATATTCCTACAAAAAATATTGCATTTGCCGGAAAAACTTTAAGGTCGATCAAGCCAAATATTAAGTTGATTAAACAAAAAATTATCTGCTATATTAAAATTATTCTTAACTATTTGTACATATTTTTCTTTAATAACACATTATATTTAGTTATTTTAACCAAATTGAGGCCCCTAGTCATTAATTTACATTTTCATTTTAACTCTTGATGTGATCTAGTAAGCTTTATACGAAAGAGCAATAGAATGATTTAAACAAACGGCAATAATTAAACAGACTGCGTGCTAACATTTCCTAGAGTTATGTTTACAGTGATGAATTGATGTTGCCTCCAAAGCACAAAGAGATACATACACACACACACACATAGATTCACAGACGCATACACGCGTATTAAAATGTTAAACTATTCTCTACACCCAAAGTATAAAGTGATGTTTTCATTATTTGTATTACAAATACAACAACATGGACACTAGCAGAGCATGTAAAGACTTGACTACGACAATAGCAACAACATATACTGCTGCATGAGCAAAAACGAATGATGCTGCTTGTGTATAGCTTGATTGGTAGTTATTTGTACTATGGGATAGTAAATTTTCAATATGAGTCAAAATTATTGTTAACTTAATTTTCATAATGTCATAATAATAATTGGCTGAAAGTTTTTCTGCGTACTGAAAGGAATCTCTCTTATGGGGTATTATGAGTCATTGCATTAAATATAATTAATTAACAGCTCCAATGAATTTTTTGTATACGGCAGGAGATAAAAATGGGTTTCAAAGCTGATTAAATTTCTTTTAGCCTTAGGACCTTTTAATGTTATTAGCAAAGTTGAAAAAATCTCCCAAGTAGGCCAAAATTTAGCCAATTTTATCAAAAATATTTGGAGCCAACAAGTAATGTGTTGCTCATAGGCCTAACACAAATGTGACAACTACTGCTAAATATAGTGCAACTTCTGACCCTTAAAAAGTAACAAAATTATTTCTCATAGGCCAATATTTTTGGACCTAAAAAAATTACCAGTACTTATTTTAAAAATTAAGCGAGATAGTAAAAAACAGACAAATATTTTAGCAAAACTCGATGAAAAATTCTTCGCGGATTACTCAAATTATGTAGGCCCGGCAGATGGTATATTTATACACTCAGAATATTATTTAGTTTAATGTTTATTGCTTAGTAAAAACATTTATTTTTCAAAGAAATATTTATTTTAACTTTTAATACATTTGTTTAAAATGATTTACTGTTGTATACCGATTTTTTTAATTTGATTTATTTTTTCATTTGTTTGAAATTTAAACGGAAATCTGTGGTTTATTTGTTTTTGTTACTGTTATTAAAAATTTAAATTTTGTTTTCTCTGTTTAAAAAAAAATTATTAAAAAAAATTCCAATTTTTTTTTATTTACGAGGACGGCTCAATAAGTCAGTGACTTTTGGAACTTCCCTCGTAGTTATATGGAAGGCAACACTGCTCCCATCAAGTACCACCTGTTAATAGACTACTGCCAAATTTTGAGTAAGTGCCGTCATTTACTTTGCGTTTAAAAGCAGGATTTTTCGAGGTTTGATCAAAAGCGGAAAGCTTTCTCATACCCAAGTGATCGTTCAAAATTGAAACCACTAAGCTATGGGAGATTCCTATGTCTATCACAATCTATCGCACATTCAATCTGCGATCGGCCAAAACCATATCGTGAATTTTTTCAATTGTTTTGGGTGTAGAGACTTTGAACAGCTGTTAAACGCAAAGTAAATGACGGTACTTGATGGGAGCAGTGTTGCATTTCGTATAACTACGAGGGAAGTTCGAAAAGTTACGAACTTATAGATTCGCCCTCGTATATTGTTTCTTTATACACAAAATTATTTTAATTCAAATCACAAGAACTTTATAAACACACACAGAAGGCCATTCGAACAACATGGTTTTATAGACTGTGCGAGTGTATATTTTGCAGATTGAAAAACAAACAAAAATACAAAAATCGAAACACTTACAAATAAATGAATAACCTTGAAGTTTAAATTTTTAACATACACTCAGAATATTATGTAGTTAACTGTTTGTAGTTTAATAAAAAAGTTTTCCGTTCAATTTAAAAATAAAGGAAGATACATTTATTTTTCAAATAAACATCTATATTAACTTTTTTATACATTTATTCGAAATAATTTAGTATCATTTACCGATTTTTTTCAGTTTCATTTATTTTTTTCAATTGTTTGAAATTTACTAAAAATTTACCCACAAAACGGAAACTTGTGGTTTATTTGTGTCCGTAACAGTTATTACTAATTTAAATTTTGTTTGCTGTCTGTTTCAAAAAAAAAAAAATATTCAAAAAATTTCAATTTGTTTTTTATTTAAATTGGTTGTATATATACAAAATTTTTTAATACAAATTACAATAACTTCATAAACACACATACATACACAAATACATTCACACAAAATGTGTTTATAGCTTCATATGCATACATAAATTTTGTATTGTACGAGTATATTAAAAAAAAAAACAAAAAATACAAAAACGGAAATAATTTCAAATAAATGAAAAAAACATTTATTTTTTAAGGATTGGTAGGTAAAATTTTGACATTTATTTTAACTGATTATATCAGTTGTTTCTTACGGATGTGTCAGTTGATTTATCAACATTTAAATGGCATTTAATTTAAATGAAAATTAAGTAGACCGGTTTTTAAATGAAATATCATTTATTTTAAATGATATTTTCAGTTATTTTAACTTACAAACTTTTTTAAGTGTACATACATTTTAAACTGATTCACCATTTGATGTAAATAAGAACTAAGTAGACGGTTTTTTAAATGAAATATCATATCTTTAAAATAATATTTTCTGTTATTTTAACTTACAAGCTATTTTAAGTGCACACTCGGATTACTGAAATTAGTTATGTCCGGCAGAGATATATTTTAATGAAACAGCCACTGGGTGACTTATTTCGCTTTACCAATTTATGTGTTAACACAAATTAAATCATTTCGATAATATAAATATCGTTCCACGTTTGACTATATTTTATTCCATATGTTAAGTGTTTCAGTTCAAATTGCTCCCCGTTTCATTCCATACCGTTCCAATTCATACCTTTGTCGGAGTATGTTAATTTGTATAACCACCTAAATTACAAAAAAGAAAATAAATAACTAAGTTATTCCGTGGCTTTTTTATAAAAATGGATAACTTTTAATCTTTTCTATCATCCTGTGGCCTTCCCCATGGATACTTTCTCTACGTGGCCTTCCGATATTATCGAAGTGCGTTAAAATAAAATCTATTTAACGAAATGCCCAATATATCGAAAATTATGCAGTATAACACAAAATAGATAAAATTTATCAAAACTCAATGAAAAAACATTCTCCGATTATATTATAAAGGGTGTCCCAAGAAGAACGCAATTTTTAAATCTGGCAACATTCGAAGTGTCATTGTTTGACATTTGAACAATTGTTATTGTTTGCTAGTAGAAGGTACGAGGTTAGTAAAAATGGAGCGCTACACGAATGAACAACGCATTCTCATTGTGAAATTGTTTTACTAAAATGGTGAAAGTTTTGCGGCTACAGTTCGCAAATTGCGATCAATTTGGGGTCACAATAATGCTCCAAAAGAGTCAACTGTAAAGAGATTAATGGATAAATTTGCCGAAACTGGGTCTGTTAGTGATGTAAAGACAACAACGCGCCATCGACCAGGTCGATCGACCGAAAATGTCGCAGCTGTACGTGATGATGTCGCTCAAACTCCATCCACCTCAATTCGACACCGAGCTCAGCAAATTGGTGTCTCCAAATCCACTTTGCAGCGAATTTTGACGAAAGATTTGCATCTTCATGCATACAAAGTTCAATTGACTCAGGAACTGAAGCCAGCTGACCATGGACAGCGAAGGGAGTTCGTTAATTGGGTATTGGAGAGACAACATGAAAATGCTGATTTTGCCGATAAAATCATCTTCAGTGACGAGGCCCATTTTCATCTTGATGGCTTCGTCAATAGGCATAATTGTCGCATTTGGGGTGAGGAAAATCCTCGAGTGATTCACGAGAAGCAAATGCATCCTCAACGTGTCACTGTGTGGTGTGGTTTTTGGGCTGGAGGAATCATTGGACCTTTTTTTTATGAAAATGAGGCAGGTCAAGCGCAAACAGTCAATGGTGTTCGGTATCGTGAAATGATAACCAGTTTTTTCTTGCCTAGAATTGAGGAAATGAATGTGGAGGGCATGTGGTTCCAACAAGACGGCGCCACATGTCATACAGCCAGAGAAACAATTCAATTGCTGCATCAGTCATTTCCCGGTCGTGTTATTTCGCGTTTTGGAGATCAGAATTGGCCGCCTAGATCGTGCGATTTAACACCATTAGATTTTTTTCTTTGGGGTTTTTTGAAGTCGATGGTTTACGCGAATAAGCCGACGACGACTCAATCCTTAAAAGAGGAAAGTGGACGCTGCATTAATGAAATACCGCAGCATTCATGCAAAACGGTCATTGAAAATTTCATTAAAAGATCGCGTGCATGCCAGCAAAGCCGCGGCGGCCATCTGCACGATATATTGTTCCATACATAACCCCATTTTGTCTACTTTACGATATAATAAAGTTTCACGATTTTTTTTAAATATCTGTGTTTTATTTAAAATTTTAAAATTGCGTTCTTCTTGGGACACCATTTATAAATAATACAAAAAGCTCACTTCTTCAATATTATTTCTATTTAGACAATATATAGTTTCAGGAAAGTATAGTGAAAAACTTAAAAACAAAATACCGAAAATTTTTTTTGTCGGTTTTAACCCAACTTTTTCACCAATAGACGAAAGAAAACTTTTTATTTTGCTTCCTCTATCACAAACATGAATTTCATTGCAAAATCGAAACCCATTAAAAGGGGTCTATTAACTTTCCTTTTTACTATCCCATAGTGCGCTACTATAATTCAACTGTTAGCTATCCTTTATGCTGTTGTAGTAGTAGTGGTAATTAATCTTGGCCATAAATGTTGTAAAATTTATGAACCTCTAAATCAAGCTATAGACCAACATGTTTTAAAATAACAGTAACAAAAGCAACGAGCGGCAGCAGTAATAGTGTCATCATCTATACAAACTTAAATATTTATTTTGAAAATAAAAATCAAAAAAATAACTTTATACAAGTGATTATATAATCTTTGTAAAATTTAACCACCCACAATGCAGCCATCACTACCAATTCGGGCACCGACATCATAAATATTAAACGCTAATAACGCGTATCATACTGTCTAAAATAGAGTGATTAATTATTGAACAAATCGTTTTTAATTCTTTAGTTATTTTTTTTTATTATAACAACTATATTTTATTAATTTATAACTATAAAGTGAAAGTTTAAACCACCCATTTAATGTCATAATTAAAAAAGCATTTTTGTTCTCTATTATTTATTTCTTTGTAGTGTTTCAAATGTTTTAACAAAATTTGTTATTAATTAAAAGAAAAAAGTGGAAATAGTATTTTGTGTGCATTTATGATAAATTAATCTAAAGCTTTTTCAATGATTTAACTCAATTTATTTTATACCCGCCTTTGAAATAAAAATAAAAAAAAATAAAATCAACAACAAAATGAGTTTTGAACACCACAGCCATCATCACCATCATCACCAGCAGCACAACCAACATAATCATCAGCAGTATTTCACACTGCCAATGCTAAGTCAACAGAATTTCTGGTATATTATACATCTGATATTGCTTTTAATAGGTAAGTGTGAAATATTTAATTTTATATACAATGGGTGGCCAATTAATTGTACAACTTAAAATTTTATTAAATATTTTCTCTTGATATGATGAACATATATTTTATTCATTTCATATTCACTTAGAATAACAGTTTAGTTAAATCAACAAGAAATTCCATAATGTCAATTTTCTGATTTTTTGCCGTTTAAAATTAAAATTTTTGTATCAACATTTTACTCACTACTAAATTTTCATCATAAAAAGATCTTCTTTTTGTAAGCACAAAAATTTTTATCGGAAGAAAAATACATTTTCGTTCGACTGAAAATCAGGCACATGTTTTTTAAATGTTTATTGTTTTTTTTAAATATAAATGAAAAAAGAAAACCAAAAAAAAAAAAATTACATTGTTAGAAAGTGAAAGAGATATTGGAGAGAAAGAATCTCCATTGTAGGTTTTTTTATCACCGCCATTATTTTTGACGAATTTTCTTGCACAGTGCCAATTGCTATTTGCCACCTTCTTATTTTTTCACTCACAGAAATATTTCTCCATACCCCATTCTACTGAATATTTAGCACTGATTAATTTATTTTATTGCCCAAAAAGAACTACCTTGCATTATTCCAAGCTAAACTAGTGCTAGAATCAATGATTAGTGCTGGAATCAATGATTGGTGTTCTGAAACTATTTCCATGTAATCGATTCTCTTGTAGTGGAATTTTTCTGGTTACAGAAGAAATTCTTACATAAAAGAATAACGGTACAGGCTCACTGAGTAAAAATTCGCTGACCATCCTACACTGTTGAAGTTAAGACATTAATTTGGCAGTAAGGTTCTTGCTCCAGCGTAGACGTTCGCTATGAAGAGTTTTTTGGCGGGACCTTTGGGAATTCCTATGTCCAAACCTGCACACAGAGAAAATTTCCAAGTGAAATTTGGTTTATACGACCAAAATTGGTTGGCACAACTGATTTTTGGTTTTAACAACAAAACTCGAATAACTAAACTCAATTTTTTTTGCAACACCCAAAATATTAAGCATCCACATTTAAAAATAAATAAATAACCTAACTGAATTTATTGCTTGTCGTAACCAAAACACAATTTCCTATTCGGCTGGGATTTAATTTTTTTGTCTGTGAAATTAAAAATATGTGGTCCTTAGATAATTCACTGTTAAAGTACTTTTTATACGTTTTGTTCAGCAACGAAGTAAAAATTGGGGTTTTAAAGTGAAAGTTTTCCCCTTAATATTTTGTTTAAACTGCTTTAGCTAGAGATCTAAAATTTCAAATATGAATTCCCTAAAATATGGTATAATTATCTGATAAGGTACTTTTTGAATTTTTTGCTAGGTTAATGGTAAAATTGGGACTGCAAATAAAAATGATGCCCCTTAAACGCCAGCTTTGACTAGAAATCTGCAATTTTAGGAACGATCGAAACTAACCGAGTAAAATTTAAACGCTATTAAAGAGGTACGTGTGGAGTATATATGCTAGACATGGAGATCGAAATGGATTGGAACTGAGAACGAATGAAATTGAAACACTAGAGAAGGTGAACATAATGGAATGGAACGTACAACGAGAGACATTGTAACAGTAACATGGGGTTTCCACAAGACATTCGTCATAAGTCGAATGTATTTTCTTTTTATAATGCACATAATCCAAGGACACGTCATGTGACCAGTTTATTGTCATAGAGACTGGTCACAGGACCGTACAGAAACAACGCGAAATATCATGTCATGACTTTTAAACCGGTCAGGTGATAGGTACCCTGCGGGAAAAAGACCTATCCCAGGACACGTCACATGAGCGGTTCTTTGTGATAGGAACCGGTCAGGGGACAATTCCCAACTGACCCCTTTTTTCCCGCAGGGTACTTTTCTCTTACCTCTTTTCACATATCTCGTGATATGTATTTTCGGAGCCGGACCAAATTTAACTTATCAATTCCCAATTCTATCATTCACCTAACACCACCAAGCTTTACAATGGAATTCCTACGTAAAGTTGCAAACTGTGAAAGACGGAGAGGAACGGAAAGAAAGGAAAACTGTATCACTATAGAATAACTAGAATTGAAACGCATTGTTGTAAAAAATGATAATGAAAATAATTTTATTACAATTAATGACACAATTAATGGTAATGACACCTTTAACTTATTAATCCAAAACATGGTACCAATGTTATTTAAACATTTGGGATAAAAGGGGAAAAGTATCTGCATTAATTTGCTATCCCTTTGCTACCCTTAAAAAAAATAAAAATTTAAATTTAAGGCAACTTATCACGCCTCAGGGAATTTTTAGTTTAGAATCCAGAATTTGGAAATATATTTATATTTTCCCTGAATCATTTGCTTAGTCACCAATAAACAAATTTTATTAAGTGTCGCAAGTATCGTATTAGAAATGGATGTTGCAGAGATAAAAAAACTCCTCTTAATGGCTTGCCCACAAACAAATTTGTAAATTTTAAATAAGCGAATTTATTGAATTTCTAATAAGAGCGTAGTAAAGTTGGGGTTAAAATGAAATAAATATTCCATTATAAACCAAACACATACCGCAGGAGCTAGATTATACTCTAATTTATTGAAGATATACCTTTAGGAATTTTTAGTAAAAATTACCACATGGGAAAAGGGTAACAGTACCGCCTTAATTATCCAGCTCCAACCTATACAGCTAGAAACTTGAAATTTAACATGTTTGTTATAAAAAATAAAAAATATTTGTCTTAAAAATATTTGAAATTTTTGTATTTTTGATTTGATAAAATAGATTTGTTTGACGTACGTCACTGCGGTTGCCTAATCCTACCAGAAATCGTTTCTTGTAACAAAAATTGAGGAAATGGGAGCGTTCATGAAAGAGTTGTTGTGTTTCTCTTTTTACCAAAACTTACCCGTACTTTTTGTTTGGGTAAAATAGTAAAACTGTCAAATCATCACCTGCAGCTAATAAATCAGCTATTATGCATTTGGCAAAAAAATTAAAGTTAAATAAAAAATTTACTATAAAGAACTTTTTCGTCTTAATAATGAAATATACATTTGGAAATGTAAGTAGTTATTTACCATTTCAAAAATATTTATTAATTAAGCTGTTTAATATGCATAAATTTGACGGTTTTGTGAGTATGAAATGTGGTTTTGTGCGTCCGCACATTTATGGTTTTGTGAGAGAATTTTTTGCTTACTCTCATTTTACCAGACTTTACCCAAAATTACCTCGTGCAGACCTAATATCAAAAACATTAAAATCTAACAAACGAATTATCCCAATAAACAGTTTTGCTGGAATTAATGCTAAAACAAGTGTTATTCAAGTCATGTTTTCCAATTTCAAACCTTAATTTATATTTTAATTATACTTTAATTCAATAGTATATTCCAGCAAAACGGACATTGGAATTCAAGTCGAACATTACAGTGGGAATATACTTTAATTCAAGACTTGAATCACACTTAAATTCAAGATCACACAACGTAATAGTAACATTTGTTTTTAAGCCCTAACTTTAACTTTAAACAAAGCCCTACAAACACGGTAATGATTGGTTTTGTAACAATTTATTAACACTTTTTAACTTACATGCATTTCTATTTTTTTAGTTTTGTATATTTAATATTGATTTTTTGAATTACGATATTTTTTTCACTAATTCTTTTTTTATTTAGAAGCATCGAAATTTCTAGAATCTTTCTGAAAAAAGAAAAACTATAATTTAAGAATATGGTCAAACTTTAAATAAATGTGTCTTATATATCTGTTAAAATTCATGGAAGAAATTCAGGTTTTATATACAAATCTTTAAAGCAAAATCGTGAATTTGAACAAATGTTTTTTAAAAAATTTTTAAAATATTGACAATAAATGAAAAACATGAAACAAATTATTTTTATTTTTATGAACTTGATTTTTGCTGTAAAAAAACACTTAAAATAAAGCACAATGCAAGCAATATTTAAAGCACTTGAATATTTAATTTTTCAATGTTTATTGGGATGTGCTTTTGTTAGTAAAGTTAAAACAGCTTTCGTACAAAGGCAGCCGCAAATGTTCAAATTGTATTTGTATAAGTAGGGAGAGACGTTTTCTTTACCTGTAGTTATAGATATAAAACTAAAATTAAAAAAACCAACCTAAAATTTCACCCAGTCTACCATACTAAAACACTTTTTTTGGAAAATTCGTTTTTTTATCCAACATAGTTCTCTTCAAGGGATACCATATTTGTAGTACGATTTGTCTTTTGCTCCAAAATAGGCCCCAGTTTCGGCGATCACCTTTTCATTCGACGAAAATTTCTTCCCAGCTTTTGAGATCTTTTGAGATCTGAGAACAGGAAGTAGTCCCTGGGGGCCAGATCTGGAGAATACGGTGCATGCGGAAGCAATTCGAAGCCCAATTCATGAATTTTCGCCTTGGTTTTCACTGACTTGATTTTGGTCAAAACTGAGGTCTCGCGGCACCCACTTTGCACAGAGCTTTCTCATACCCAAATATTCGTGAATGATATGATGTATACGTTCAGTTGATATCTTTAGAGTACCTGCTATTTCATTCAATTTCAATTTACGGTCATTCGAAATCATTTTGTGGATTTTTTTGATGTTTTCGTCCGTAACAACCTCTTTTGGGCGTCCACTGCGTTCACCGTCTTCGGTGCTCATTTCACCACGTCTAAACTTAGCATACCAATCCTTGATGGTTAATTTTCCTGGGGCAGTATCCGGAAACTCGCCATCAATACAAGTTTTTGCTTCGACTGTATTTTTTCCCTTCAAAAAGAAATATCTTAACAACACGCGAAATTCCTTTTTATCCATTTTTTTCACAATAACAAAAGTTGCTTTACTCAAAATGTTATAACTTAGAAACTAACGATCCGGCAGCTGTCAAATTTATACACGTTTCTTTTGAAGGTTAGGGGTAACTAAAAATTATATAGATTTAAGTCTTGTAGCGCCATCTATATGTCAGGCCGGGGACTTCTCAATTCACCTGCTATAATTTCAAATGATTAGAAAACATTTATTTTTCATTTGCGTTTAACTTTTTATCAAACCATAGTTCTAAAAATATTAATACCAATAGAATTAAAAATAATTTAATTTTTTTTTATTGCGTTTCGTTTGTAATTTCTCTTACTATTACTAACTCTTTACATTTAATACATTTCTTTTTTACTTTCTTAACCCTGTCAGTACCACTCTAACACTGCTATTCCTAACGGGTGTAATTCGAGGATAACTATATTTGGGCTAAATTTAATACAAACAAAAAATACAGAATCATACACTCAGAATATTATGTAGTTAACTGTTTGTAGTTTAATAAAAAAGTTTTCCGTTTCATTTAAAAATAAAGGAAGATACATTTATTTTTCAAAGAAACATCTATATTAACTTTTTTATACATTTATTCGAAATAATTTACTATCATTTACCGATTTTTTTCAGTTTCATTTATTTTTTTCATTTGTTTGAAATTGAATAAAAATTTACCCACAAAACGGAAACTTGTGGTTTATTTGTGTCCGTAACAGTTATTACAAATTTAAATTTTGTTTGCTGTCTGTTTCAAAAAAAATATTCAAAAAATTTCATTTTGTTTTTTTATTTAAATTGGTTGTATATATACAAAATTTTTCAATACAATTTACAAGAACTTCATAAACACACATACATATACAAATACATTCACACAAAAAGTGTTTATAGTTTCATATGCATACATACATTTTGTATTATACGAGTATATTGAAAAAAAAAAAAAATACAAAAACGGAAATAATTTCAAATAAATGAAAAAACATGTATTTTTTAAGAATTGGTGGGTAAAATTTTGATATTTATTTTAACTGATTATATCAGTTGTTTCTTACGGATGTGTCAGTTGATTAATCAACATTTAAAAATAAATAACAAATGGCATTTAATTTAAATGAAAATTAAGTAGACCGGTTTTTAAGTGAAATATCATTTCTTTTAAATGATATTTTCAGTTATTTTAACTTACAAACTTTTTTAAGTGTACCAGTTAGTAACTTATGTAATTTCAAATAACTTTAACGCAATAATAATAGAATATGTTTTATTTTTAGTGTAATAAAACTGTACTAAAATTTCAGAACTTGATTTTCTATCTATTTCAGGTGATCGTAGATATAAATGGGTTAATATATGTATATTGAAAATATTTAACATTCAATTGTTTTACATTATCCTCTAAACCAAGGTTATTTGATATTAATCACCCTTAGTTTTACAATTTTTTATTATTTTTAAATACTTTAAAAGAAAACCACTAAATAATCAATCAAAATCCAATATCATACTAACAATTTAAAACAATTCAACTACCTTGAAATGTAGACTGTAATTAAAAAAAAAAACAAATAAAATCAAATCAAATAAGGAAACGAATAAGAAAATTAAGGACCGTCATGGCGACTATATAACACCCTACAACGGATTTTTTAAAAAAACAATTAGTGGATGGGTCAAAAGTTTTCTGTTAATATTTGTATATAAATTAGGAAACAATAAATAAATCAGTAAGATATTTCAATTTTCTCTGAGTTTAGGTGTACTTTTGAAAAAATCTGAAATATGGTCAATATGGGCACCGGGTTTTTAAAATAGGCCCATATTAGTCCTACACTGTTTAACTGTTTTCGGATATTCTTTACCTAATGCAAGATAGATCCCTATGAATTTCTAGAGCCGCATTGATATACACACGTATTTGGATATACTTGTGTGCGGACTGGGTCTAAATATGCGTCACGCCCAAATAGGCTTGGTCAGTGTAAGAATTTCTTAAGTAGCACTAGAAAGTGATTCTCAGTCATTGGCATACTGTTAGGTGATACCGATATTTTTTATTGTTACAAACATCTGCTCATTATAACCTGACCATGTAGTGGTGTAGTAGTATATAAAAAGAATAACAATAAATCCAAAATAGAAATGGAGAAAAAAAAATTGGAATAAATACAACAAAACAAACACAATAAAAATCCCCATACTTCAACACTTTTAATCCTACTCACATTGCTAACAAATCCGCTTACAATTAGACCATGGCCTTTTGTGTAACACTAATGTGACATTTAAATACACCATTAAACCTTGCTGGATTGTTTGAGTTGACGGCTAAGTGTAGAGTAGGAGTATATAAGTAAGTAGTTATGTGTACAGAATAAGATTATGGATACAATGTATACATAATATGATGAACTACACCATTTATAAAGCAAATATTTATTGTTACTTTGAGTTTTTTTTTAATACTCGTATTTAAGTGTCTAAAGGTGTTAAAACAAGGTTTATTAGCTTAAAAGATCCAATATATTTTTTACAGCAGTTTTGAATATTGGAATATACAGGTTGATTAAAAAGTTCCTGCGCTTGAAATGAAAGAATACTAATTTTGTTACGAAATATATTTTTTATTCAATATAATCTGCTAGAAGCTCAATACACTTGTTCCAATGATCTTCCAATAATTTTATCCCACCCTTATAATGGTTTTCCGGAAGCTCTGTAAAATAACCGTCTACGGCTGCTATGGTCTCTTCATTCGACGAAAAATGCTTTCTACGAAGGAATTGTTTGAGATTTCTGAAGAGATAATAGTCACTGGGAGCCAAATCTGGTGAATACGTTGGATGTTCAAGCAATCCGTACTTTAATTCTTTGAATTTAGCCATCGTGAAAACACTTTTGTGAGCAGGTGCATTGTCTTGATGAAAAATGATTTTTTTCTTCTTTAAACCAGGTCTTTTCTCACGAATTTTTTCATCCAGCTGATCAAAACGGCTGCAATAATATTCAGAGTTGATTTTTTTACCTTTCTGAAGATAATCAATCAACAAAATTCCTTTGACATCCTAAAAAACTGATGCCATAACCTTCTTTGCTGATCGTTGTGACTTCACCTGCTTTGGAGCTGAACAACCAGTTTTCAGTGCACTGTAAACGTTCTTATTTAAATTTAGGATCATGGTGGTAGATCCAAATCTCATCCATAGTTATAAAACGCTCCAAATTACGCTAAGAAATTTGTTTTCGATCCAGTTTTTGTTGAATTGTTAATGTGTGCGGCACTAATTTTCCAAACAGTTTTTTCATACGTTATTCTTCATCTTAAATATGGAGTACTCGTTCGTCTGAGATGCCTATAGCATTACCAATTTCACGCTTAGTCAAACTTGGATCTTCACTAACCATATTATGTACCTGCTCAATGATTTCTGCTGTGGTTGCAGTTTTTGGTCGTCCTTCGCGTGGATCGTCTTCAAGGCTGGTACGACCACGTTTAAATTCACCAGCCCAAAATTCAATGGTGCCTTTTGAAGGTGAGGACTCATTATACACTTCTAACAATTGTTCATAAATTTCTTTTGCTTTTAAACCCTTCAAAACAAAGAATCTAATGACTGCACGATATTCAATTTTTTCCATATTAAAAAAAATGAATGACACCTCAACTTCAAATGGCTTGTAAACAAAGAAAGAATTGACAGAATGACTTGCAACGTTGCATGTGTTCTCAGGACAGTTATACCAACTTGAGAAAAAAAAAGTTTGGAGCTAGCAGTGCCATCTCTTGGTGAGCGCAGGAACTTTTCAACCAACCTGTATAAAGACGAAGATTTAATTTCTTTTTTTTTAAAGGATCTTCCTCTTTAAATAGTTTTGTTAAAATTTCTAGTTTTAGATTTTAGGGCGCATTTTTCTCCATTTTAATTCCAAAATAAATCTTCCGTAAAGAAATCAATAGCCCAGGAATGCTTATTTTAAATGTCAAATTTATAGCCAGAGATTTTTTTGCCAAGATAATAATAGAGGAAAATTTTACGCAAATATTTCCGAAAATCCATTTGTGCATAGACCCGTCGATTTGACTAGGTGATTAAGGGGACACTTTTTTCCCTCTTTAAACCTATATTTACCTATTCGATATTCCAAAAAGTTCCTTATTAATGAATAACATATTTTAAATTTATTGTTTCTAGTAGAAGTTGTTTAGGAGGGAAGTATAATTTTGTCCCTTCTATTAATCTACAAATCTGCATTCCTTGTGGATGGCTACACCCAAGTACCAGTTCTCAGTAAATTATCTCATACCCCAAGGACCAAATAATATTTTAAATTTCAGATTCCTATCCACGTTCATGGCTTAAACTAATCAAATTTCCTCATCGATGACTAAGCCAATAATCCAGGGAACATATGTTGTAAATTCCAGGTTTCTATTATAAGGAGTTTGGGCAGGCCGCATGTAGAGTTTTCTTGCTTTGAAGAACCTTTTTGCCACATTCCTGGCAAAAATTTCGAAAAGTGTCATATAATTAAATTATTACATACTCCAGGAAACACATGTTTTAAAATTCAGATTTCAAGCCGTAGGGCTTTCAGTAGAGTCTTATTCCTTGATGGACGTTCCCGAAAAAATTTCTAAAAAATCCCAACTTAGTGGAAATCTAATCCAGAACAGGAACATATATTTATGTCATGAGAAAAATCGCTTAAGTAAAAAAAGATATATTGAAATCGATAAATATCACTAAAATCCAGGCTCGTTCTACTCCATTGTGTTTATTGCTTTAATTTCACTCGTACCCGTTTCATTTTATTTATTTGCCCTTGACTAGTATTTCAATTCCACTCGTTCCCCATATCATTCCCTGCCTAGTGTTAAAAATTCATTTTTTAGTAGTTCTATTTTATTACTTTCCCCTTGTACAGCATTGCAATTCCGTTATTTCCCCGTTCAATTTTATTTTATTCGCCTATCTAGTGCTTCTAGTTTCATTTCATTTCATTCCCCTAGTCAAGTCTTTCAATTCAACTCATTCTCCATTTTCATGTTGTACCATTGTCTTACACTTAAAAAAGTTTGTAAGTTAAAATAACTGAAAATATCATTTAAAAGAAATTATATTTCATTTAAAAACCGGTCTACTTAATTTTCATTTAAATTAAAAGTCATTTGTTATTTATTTTTAAATGTTGATTAATCAACTGACACATCCGTAAAAACAAATGATATAATCAGTTAAAATAAATGTCAAAATTTTACCTACCCATCCTTAAAAAATAACTGTTTTTTTCATTTATTTGAAATTATTTCCGTTTTTGTATTTTTTGTTTTTTTTTTATTATACTCGTATAATACAAAATGTATGTATGCATATGAAGCTATAAACATTTTTTGTGTATGTATGTGTGTTTATGAAGTTCTTGTAATTTGTATTGAAAAATTTTGTATATATACAACCAATTTAAATAAAAAAACAAATTGAAATTTTTTGAAACAGACAGCAAACAAAATTTAAATTTGTAATAACTGTTACGGACACAAAGAAACCACAAGTTTCCGTTTTGTGGGTAAATTTTTATTAAATTTCAAACAAATGAAAAAAATAAATGAAACTGAAAAAAAATGGTAAATGATAGTAAATAGTTTCGAATAAATGTATAAAAAAGTTAATATAGATATTTCTTTGAAAAATAAATGTATGTTCCTTTATTTTTAAATGAAACGGAAAACTTTTTTATTAAACTACAAACAGTTAACTACATAATATTCTGAGTGTATGATTTATTTTGTCCCACGTGCATAATGTTTCATTCTTTTTCATTCTATTCCGTTCACCTATCCAGTTTTTTAATTCCACACATTATATTTCTTTGCTCTTGTCTCGAATTGAAATTCCACTCGTTTTTCGTTTAATTTTATATCATTCCCTTTGTCTATTGTTTCAATTTCTCTGCTTCCCCGTATCATTTCATTTCGATTCCCTTGTTGAGTGAATTCCACTCTTTTCCCGTTCCACGTCATTTACTTCGGATATATATTGCTTCAAATCCACTTGTTACCCCTTTCGTTCTGTTTCATTCACATTGTCTGGAGTATCAATTCCACTCGTTCCTGATTCATTACATTTTCTTCACCTTATCTATTGCTTCGAATCCCCCTGTTACCCCTTCCGTTCTGTTTCATTCATATTGTCTGGTGTTTCAATTCCACTCGATTCCATTTCATTTAATTTTCTTCCCCTTGACCAGTGTTGCAATTTTACACGTTTAATTAGCCGGGTCTAGCTTTCCATTTTTAGTCGTTCCAATTCATTTTATTCCCCTGGCCTAGTGTTTCAAAACCATTCGTTCCCGTAACCTTATTATGCGAAACCATAATCATGCCTAAAGAAAAGCTATTTTGTGCTTGTTATGGGGAAGAATTTCTCCATTTAAAATCCGTATGAGCTTAGGCAGGCCGTCAACGGGGAGACTTTTGCCCCAGCATTGTCCAAAAATTCCATCATATTAAAGTGTTTGAACATAATTCGTTGAAAGTGTTTTAACTATTTTTGAAATATATTGGATTTGGAAGTAAACATCCCGATTAATTTACAAAAGTGTCTTGTATGAATAAAAGAATTGAAATTTGTTAGGAAATTTTAAATCTAAAAAAAAGGATCCCAAAAGGAAGGCATTTATAGATCCTTAGAAGGTTCTTCAAATACATCCTCACCATTTTCCGACATTCTAAAAATCAAACGAATGTAAAATTCAAATCTATATAAAAGAGTCTGAATTACTTAAAAAATGCTTCACTGAGACAGAGGCTCATAAAAAGACCATCGACACTTAAGGGTTATTTAAAGAAACTTTTTTGACTTTAAATTCGTCTTTAAGGGACCAAAAATATTTTTAAAAATTCTAATAGAAGTATATTCAAAAGCTTTGTGTCGGGTAGTTTAGTTTAACAAACATTTCCTTAGATTTTTGTCATGAAATTAAAACTATTGAAATTGATAATTTTTTACTTTAAAAAAGTAAATCTACAAAATTTTAACTGAAATTTATATAAATTCTATTTAAAAATAAATTTAAATTTGTTAACCATTTACTGTATAATGATTAACAAGCACAACTTACAGACTTAATTTCTGTAAAACAAGAATTTTTATAAAAACATTTCTAGTACTTAAAAAAAAATATCTTAAAATTAGAATCGATATTTAATATTTTAAAAGTTTGAATTTCACTCAATCAAAAATTGGAAATTGTGTACATAGAACAACTTGCAAGTTGAAATAATTTCCCAAGTTTTTATATTTTTGCTATTCTCTCTATTCATTGTTATTATTACAAGTTTGTTAGTGTTAAGTACATCAAGTATTAACATTAAGAACACTCACTACAATTCAAAAGCAGATAATGAAAATATAAAATAAAATAAAATTCAATAGAAAAAAATCTAAAAATAAGAAAATACCAAATATTTAGTATAGGAAAAACTGTATTCACACAAACAATAGAAATAAAAAAGAAATTTTCTTTTACAGCAAAGACAATAGTATTTGCAAAAGAATAAAGTACTGAAGTACTAAAACAAAAAGGAAATCAAAGTGATAATAAAAAGAAATAACAAGAGCTTTTAAGACAAGTGATTGATAAGAAATGATAATGCATACTTTGTTTAGTTATAGCTTAGGATTTTGTTTTTATTCTATTCATTTTCTATTTTCAGTTTAACTAAAAAATAAAGATTTCACTTTGGTAATCTAGTGATGAATTCCTTTACTTAGATTTGACCCAGATTTGTAGAGAATTTAAAAGATTTAAATCTAAATATAAGTAAACAACAAAAGTGCATGTCTCTTTCTGTAAACACAAAAGCTATTCAAGTGTTTGTATTGGTGTATGTGTGTGTGCGTGTTAAATTTTAAGTATTTTTGTAAACAAATAATATGATGCCAGATTTTATTTTTTGTTATAAATGTCAGAAAAGGTGTATTCAGAATTGTTTAACATACAAAATATTCGATATTCTGTTAAAATCGAGACGTGATGTAAGCTTTTACGAAATCTTAGTTTGTGGTTCTTTTTGTAGTATAAGTTATAAACTATTCGTGCTTTTTTCCATAATCCTGACATAATTGTGGTAATTTTTATAACCAAATCTTGATCTTATCATGTTTCTTTTTAAAATATTAATTACAAACTAATTTTGTTTCTTTCTAAATCACAAACTAACTTACAGGTTGGTTGAAAAGTTCCTGCGCTCACCAAGAGATGGCACTGCTAGATCCAAACATTTTTTCTCAAGTTGGTATAACTGTCCTGAGAACACATGCAAAGTTGCAAGTCATTCTGTCAATTCTTTCTTTGTTTACAAGCCATATGAAGTTGACGTGTCATTGATTTTTTTTAATATGGAAAAAATTGAATATCGTGCAGTCATTAGATTCTTTGTTTTTAAGGGTTTAAAAGCAAAGGAAATTTATGAACAATTGTTAGAAGTGTATAAGGAGTCCTCACCTTCAAAACTCACCGTTGAATTTTGGGCTGGTGAATTTAAACGTGGTCGTACCAGCCTTGAAGACGATCCACGCGAAGGACGACCAAAAACTGCAACCACAGCAGAAATCATTGAGAAGGTACATAATATGGTTAGTGAAGATCCAAGTTTGACTAAACGTGAAATTGTTAATGCCATAGGCATCTCAGACGAACGAGTACTCCATATTTAAGATGAAGAATTACGTATGAAAAAACTGTTTGGAAAGTTAGTGCCGCACACATTAACAATTCAACAAAAACTGAATCGAAAACAAATTTCTCAGCGTAATTTGGAGCGTTTTAAGCCGAATAAAACCGACTTCTTGCGTCGTTTTATAACTATGGATGAGACTTGGATCTACCACCATGATCCTAAATTGAAACAGGAATGTTTACAGTGGACTGAAGCTGGTTGTTCACCTCCAAAGCAGGTGAAGTCACAACGATCAGCAAAGAAGGTTATGGCATCAGTTTTTTGGGATGAAAAAGGAATTTTGTTGATTGATTATCTTCAGAAAGGTAAAACAATCAACTCTGAATATTATTGCAGCCTTTTGGATCAGCTGGATGAAAAAATTCGTGAGAAAAGACCTGGTTTAAAGAAGAAAAAAAAATCATTTTGACGATGGCTAAATTTAAAGAATTAAAGTACGAATTGCTTGAACATCCACCGTATTCACCAGACTTGGCTAACAGTGACTACTATCTCTTCAGAAATCGCAAACAATTCCTTCATGGAAAGCATTTTTCGTCGAATAAAGAGGCCATAGCAGCTGTAGACGGTTATTTTGCAGAGCTTCCGAGAAACCATTATAAGGATGGGATAAAATTATTGGAAAATCATTGGAACAAATGTATTGAGCTTCTAGGAGATTATATTGAATAAAAAAATATATTTCGTAACAAAAACAGTATTCTTTCATTTCGAGCGCAGGAACTTTTCAACCAACCTGTATATTCTGTCAATAGTTTAAATCTACAATTATTTTCAGTTATTTCTGTAATCTGGTACTTTCTGTATTTGTTTTCGTGAAGCCATCGTGATACTTTCTATAGTCTAAATCACGAACTAGTTGTGGCCTGTCGTCCGATTTGGGTCGGGAAATTGTAGGTTGAAGTAAAAAATATTTTTAGCCACTATTTACTCATGTTCTAACTAAAATGGGAAAAGTAATAAATAAAGATTTTCTTTATATTTATATTTATTTTCTTAAAAAAATTTGAAAAATTTTATACAAATATATTTATACCCTACACCACTACCTGGTCAGGCAGGTACGAAGTTCCCCCTAAATGACGCCAATCTAAAAGTGTTTCCACTTAATTTTATTTTTTCTTAACAATTTATATACAAATTTCGGACACCAAGATTTTGTTGACTTTTAATCAGACTGATAAAGGTACCTATTAATGACTTTAATTTGCTTTTATAGATTTTATTTAATATAATTTGAATCCCTAATTTATAAACTAGAATTCGACTACACGAGTTTGGGCATTTGTTTGATTATACTTTAATGCTTAAAGACTTCCGATTTTCATCCGTGATGTTATTTACAAAAAAAAATAAAATCTTAAAGATTTAAATTTAAAAATAACCTTAAAGTAAAAGACTTTCAGTTATAAGCTTAGGTTTATAAATCATGCAATATGTTATAAATGATGCAAAAGCTAACGCAAGGTGTATGATAACGCATAAACATATCGTAATAAACAGCATAATTTTGGTGGAAAATGGAGAGATATTTTTCGTAATTAAAATGATTAATTCCAATTAGGCTCACCTGGTAGTTGTACACTGATGAGAATGGATACTGGATTTATTTATAATGGAGTTAATTTTCAAGTGATTTTCATTCCCAAGTCCCATCCCAGTATGTTATGGTTTCTATTGAATATACTTGAACAGTTGGTTCAAGATTACTTGTGGAAACCATTGACCCCGCGACGGAGACTTCTCTCTACACGAGATTGTAGATGCCATCGGGAAGTTTGTATTGGTAATATAGTGATGATATCTTTCTTGGACATAGAGATAGTTTTAAATAAAATCCAGCCGGAATCTATAATTAAAAGTAATGAAAAATATTCTGATCGGGAAGTTACTGACCGATAAAGGCTGAGTAGGATAATAGTCATGTAGCTACACATGGAGCTGCCCTATCTTCACTTCAACCTAATCTTGCACTTAATCCTGTACTTATCTCGTCGTGTGGGGAGGGGCGGTAGGGATGTCATGGCCACGTTAAAGGATATTATGCAGACTTCTCGGGTGGAGTTGGATATCTGAGTAAGATCCTGTGGACTTGACAGACAATCCTAACAAACCGGAGTTTGTAATCTTTCACAGAGGGCATAACTATGCCGCTTTTTGGCTGATACAGGTTGGTTGAAAAGTTCCTGCGCTCGAAATGAAAGAATACTGTTTTTGTTACGAAATATATTTTTTTATTCAATATAATCTCCTAGAAGCTCAATACACTTGTTCCAATGATCTTCCAATAATTTTATCTCATCCTTATAATGGTTTTCCGGAAGCTCTGTAAAATAACCGTCTACGGCTGCTATGGCCTCTTCATTCGACGAAAAATGCTTTCCACGAAGGAATTTTTTGAGATTTATGAAGAGATACTAGTCACTGGGAGCCAAATCTGGTGAATACGGTGGATCTTCAAGCAATTCGTACTTTAATTCTTTGAATTTAGCCATCGTCAAAACACTTTTGTGAGCAGGTGCATTGTCTTGATGAAAAATGATTTTTTTCTTCTTTAAAACAGGTCTTTAAAAAGGCTGCAATAATATTCAGAGTTGATTGTTTTACCTTTCTAAAGATAATCAATCAACAAAATTCCTTTTGCATCCCAACAAACTGATGCCATAACCTTCTTTGCTGATCGTTGTGACTTCACCTGCTTTGGAGGTGAACAACCAGCTTCAGTCCACTGTAAACGCTCTTGTTTCAATTTATGATCATGGTGGTAGATCCAAGTCTCATCCATAGTTATAAAACGACGCAAGAAGTCGGTTTTATTCGGCTCAAAACGCTCCAAATTACGCTGAGAAATTTGTTTTCGATTCAGTTTTTGTTGAATTGTTAATGTGTGCGGCACTAACTTTCCAAACAGTTTTTTCATACGTAATTCTTCATGTAAAATATGGAGTACTCGTTCGTCTGAGATGCCTATGGCATTAGCAATTTCACGCTTAGTCAAACTTGGATCTTCACTAACCATATTATGTACCTTCTCAATGATTTCTGTTGTGGTTGCAGTTTTTGGTCGTCCTTCGCGTGGATCGTCTTCAAGGCTGGTACGACCACGTTTAAATTCACCAGCCCAAAATTCAACGGTGCATTTTGAAGGTGAGGACTCCTTATACACTTCTAACAATTTTTCATAAATTTCCTTTGCTTTTAAACCCTTCAAAACAAAGAATCTAATGACTGCACGATATTCAATTTTTTCCATATTAAAAAAAATCAATGACACGTCAACTTCAAATGGCTTGTAAACAAAGAAAGAATTGACAGAATGACTTGCAACTTTGCATGTGTTCTCAGGACAGTTATACCAACTTGAGAAAAAAAAAGTTTGGAGCTAGCAGTGCCATCTCTTGGTGAGCGCAGGAACTTTTCAACCAACCTTTACTTTGGTATAAAAAGTTGTTTTTCTACCACAACGTTCCAAAAGGCTGTATAAGTCAAAACTTGATCCATACTTTGTAGGAGTGCCATCGGGGGTCACTGGGCACTGGCTTTTACAAACGTTTAATGGATACAAGATGCGACAGTTCAATGTATTCTGTTGTATGGATGATGTTACAGAGAATGGCTTTTGTCACCATCTAAAGCCCACTTTGTTCTTCACCAGCGGATTCATTGGATATAATACTGCATTTTGTTTCCTTGGATATACTGGGGAAGCAGGCAGCGGCTGATGCGGCTATAGGGCTCCGACCGACGCAACAATGTGCTGACAATGATTGGGGATATGGTGACATTCTGCCGAATGTGGATTAGATATATCACTTTGGTTGCAGCCCATGAACTTCTCCTTAGCATCCATATAGCGACATGGCACGCCTGAGCGGATGGTGTACCGGGGAGGAGGAGTGGCAAAGACTTGGTTTGGACCCAGATTACTGCAGCGTATTTCAGGCTAAAGTAATGGCGTTAGATGTGATTCCCGATAGGCTTGGGTGCGGTAAAAAAGAGTCTGTTGAGAATTAGGACCTGGCCCGTGATATGTGAAAACTGGACCGGTTCCGAAAATCACAAGATAGGTGAAAAGAGGACCGGTTTATAAAGCACTAACCACGTGGCCGGTTTAAAAGTCATGAAATGCTCTTATTCGTTGGTTCTTCGATATGTCCTTTGGGGTTAGTTGTGTGACATGTTCTTTTATACCAGTCCTGTGACATGTCGCAGAGGGCAATTCACCCCCGGTAGGACAAGTCCATATTTAAGTGACCGGTCCTTTTCATATAAAAAAACCGGTCCTGCAGGCTGATAGCATCACCCTGCTCTAATAGTCAAGCTGCAGTCAGGTTTTTGGGATCAACTTAAACAGCTCATAACTGCCGCGTAACCTTATCATGCTTTCAAAAATTTAGCTTGGTACTGGCTCATTTCGAGCTACAGTAATTCAGATTTAGCACCACAAGTGACTTTAAATCTGAAATAGTTTTTCAAATTCAAAAAATTAAACAAACAAAAATTTACATGCGCATGCCTTCCGAATAAATTCAAATTGAAGTAGTTATGTTAGGCGTTATAAAACATTTTGGTGATAACACAAAATTGTGATTTAAATGATAAATTTGTGATTATATTTTTCAACTTAATTCAATTAATCTGGCAACCTTGAACAATAACTTTGTTTGTATTTGGTCTCGAATGTTATGTGTAGGTGCACGTACATAGACTTTAGTATTCTTAACATGTATTTTCATGTGTTTTTGTTTCTTTTTTTTTTTTTTTTGTTGTAGTTATTTACCAACATTGTTGACGTACTTTATTAGATTATAAAACAAAGTAAATGTCTACTCAAATTGTTTCTTTATGCTTAGCTTTAAAAAGAAAAAAATCTAAATCTAACACAATTAAACGCACATACTAAATATAAAAACCCATAAAATACACAAGAATGGTAATAAAGATTTTTGAATGTCATCCTTACAGGGTAAGAAAAAGCTTTTGCATTTTACTTTTACTAACACACATTTTTCATTTACTATAATACCCATAATAATGATATCTTATAAATTTAATCTTATAAACTTTAACAAACCGTTGTGTTTTTTCGTTTTGGTTTAATACTTTTATCAAACCCTCAATATCTCTTAACCTCCATTTGTTTTTTATTGATCACTTTAGGATTTGTTACTCTTCATCATCTTTATATTGATGTCAGCCAGTGTTGGCAAAATAAAAATCTATAAACAAATTGCTAAATTAGCACATCATTTTATAAAAAGAAAAAAAAAATATGACTTAAGTTTGAAATGAGAAAGTAGAAAGCTTCTTATTCATCTCATATTTTTCTTTGACTTCTTTCTATTAAACATATGATGTCAATTTTCTTTCCGTAATTTCTTTTTCTTTCTTTTGATTTTTCCTTAACATTTAGCTCATCAATCAGTAACATTAAATGCTGCCCTTAAGATAAATTGATAAAAGTTTTTTCTTATTTAGTTGGTTTTTTTTTTATACATCCTCTGTTAAAGATAAAAATAGCAGTAATATTTGTTTTATTTGTTGCTCTTTTCTACATTGTAAAGCCTTATAGTTTGCAATTTTTCTTTTCTGTGTGTTTTTTTTTTTATATCTAGTTGCTTCTCATGGTGGACATATGTGTCATGGCAACTTTTGTGTGTTGTATTGTATTGTTGAGACCATCACGATTACTAAGCAGATTGTATTATTACCCACTTAAAGGTGTGGGAACATATGTGGGAAAATGTTTGGCTTTAACAGTTTAAATGAATCCATAAAGCTACTAAACATTATAAAAGTTTAATATTGAATTTTTAGTAGAATATAATGTGGATATTTTACTAAATTACACTTTTGTGTTTAATTTAGGTATTTTATCAATAACTAAAAAATGGGCACTTGGAAGCAAATACAGGCAATTTTAGGTTCATTTCAACAAACTTTAGTTTCCAAAAGAGGTTAATTCTTTTAAAATTATCAAATAAAAACCTACAATTCCAGTGCATTGTATTCTAGTTTTCTATTGTTTTTATATACATCGACATTTTTTGTTTGTTTTTTTTTGTACCGAGCTCCGAGTATTTACAGAAACAAAGCAAATTATTAATTTTTCGCTAGGCTGATAAAAGCTCTTCGTACTGGCGAAGAGAATTGAGAATTCGAAGTTTTAGACAAACTTTAAAAGGTTTCGTTGTTTAACCCCTGCCTCCTGCAGGCTCTAGCTTGTCTAAAATATTTAGTTTCAAAGAGAGTTTTTTTTCAGATCAAAATACAAGTCAGAACAGCTCTAAATTTTTCACTATAAGTATACTTCCAAAAAATAGTATTTGTAAAAACATTTAACCTAATATTTAAAACTTGTGTTCCCAGAAGTAGGCGCTATTTTATAGGTAAGGCTTTTTTGGAGTTTTCATTATGGTGGATTATAAAGAGAAAAAGCTCGCCCTTAATGGCCTGCCAAACCGTGTTATATACCAACCTGTAATTTAAAATACATAATTGTTCCCTAATTTACTGACAAAGATAGATTTTTAAATTTCTGTCATAAACCTGGTAAAACTTGTGGTTAAAAAGATGAAAAGTCATCGCTTAACGGGTTAATTTTAAAAGAATATTACCTGGTGTATGGCCGAATTCACTGATGAAGTACCTTTGGAATTTCCCAAAGGAACGAAATAAAATATGAGTTAAAAAAGGCAGAGATCTCCCCCTTGCCTTTTTGGCTAGGTCATTGGTAAGATATTTTTTTGTAATTTTCGCCAGAAACGTCATAAACGAGAAGGACTAAAAAGGGTAAATTGACCCCCTAATCTAATTGCCCAAACGCATCGGCTAGAAACCTGAAGTTTAAAATATGTGTTCCCCGACGTATGGGCTAATTCACTGTAAATATAGCTTTTGAAATTGAGGTAAATTTTAAAATAGAAATGTTTCCCCCTTAACAGCCTGCCCAAATCATGGTTACAAACGAATTTGTAGCCAATCGAATGGTTCGTTTGTGGTAACCGAATTTTTCGGTTATGAATTTTTATTGAGGCAATCGAAATACTGTAGTCACCATAAAATTACACATGTCTTAATTTGTATTCTGTTGTCACAACCGAAAAATTCGGTTACCACAAACGAACCATTTGATTGGCTATAAATTCGGTTGTCGGCACGAATCCATTATAAATGGTGTTTAAATTTTAAGGGCCGATGCTGAATGTGAACCACACCTAAACGTCAAGTTTTTTTCTGTATTTCATTTGACATTTCTCAATTTCACACTAACTCAATTTGAACTATGTAAAGATACACAATCTAGTAAGCGTTAAAGTTATTCAGGCTTATTATGAAAATGGGCGTTTAAATCAAAATGCATTTCGTGCACTTCGTGATTGCTTTTGGTCAGCATAATCGACCAAATGTGTCCACAATCGGGAGAATTGTGGGCAAATTTCAGCAAACCGGGTATGTGAAAACACCTGTGCATGCTCGCCCAGTTCGTTCTGCGGTAAACATTGCTGTTGTTCGCGATAGTGTGTCATGAGGTCGGCCAAGCATTAACTGTGAATGATGTTCGCTATCGCGAGATGATACACGCAGAGAAAAACATGGTTGCAACATGATCACTGCTACTATATTGTGATTGCTGCAATCGGATATGGTTGTCACAACCAAGTTATTGGTTTTCTAACCATCAACATGCTCGCTACCATCATTAATTAGTAAATATTTTAATATTTTATTATTGGCACCTTCTATTTTATATCATGATTGGCTGTAACCAAACTGTGGTAACAAAAATTCTGATTATCAAAAAAATATGATAATTATGCAACGATAAAATGTTCGCAACAATCAATAAATAATTATACATGAAATAAAACATGACTTTTACATTTACAGTCATAATATTGTCTTGTTTTTATAAAAACCAAAATTTTATCAGATCAGTCAGTTTGTTTTTACTATAAAATGTCTTAAAAAACAGTCAATTACTAAAAATGGACAAATATCAGAAGGGTACAAAATACATTTCACATGTCATTAAAACATTTCATCAATTGACCCATTAAGATCCAGTTAATTTTAATAAATTCATTATCAAAAATATTCTATTAAAAGATTATATATTTTTTAATTCTTTTCAATAAAAATAATTGATTTTTTTTAAATATGTTTATTAATACATTTCTTGTAAAAACTTCTCAACATATTAATACAATATTTTTTATAAGAAAAAGTCTGTAGAACCCATGATTTTTTTTTTGTACGAAAAGGTTTTTTACACAAAATAACATAATAGATATTTATAAATATATCTGATAAAAATATTTTTAAATTCTATGGACTTTTCCTTAAACTAAAATTCTCAGATTCTCCAAACTGTTTCTTAGATAAATGTTCATATATTTCAAAAAAAAAAAACTTAGATTCTAAGGCCTTTTTTTTAAAGAAAAATTCATAGATTCTGAAGACTTTTAATCATAAAAAACACTTAGATTCTAAGGACTTTTTGTAGTAAAAGTATTCTTAGATTCTAGAGACTTTTTCTTAAAGAAAAATTTCAAAAAACTTTTTAAAAGATTTTTTATTAAAAAAGTCATTAAAATTAAGAAAAAGCTTTAAGTATTTTTCTAAAAAAAAAAATGTCCACAGAATCAAAGTTTTCTTGAAAGAAAAAGTTCTTGGAATCTATGATTTTGTCCTTAACAATTGTTCTTCAAAAAGTCCTTAATATTAATATTTTTAGAAAAACATTTCTAAAGAAAATATTTTAAATTTAAAGAGCTTTATCATAGTTTCTAAGAACTTTTTCTTTATGAAATTTTCTTAGATTATGGATCATATAATGATAATCCAGGAATCATAATATAGTTATCAGGGAAACATTTTAATCATACTATGATTACCAGGATCCTATAATGATAAATTCTATATAACATGTTTATTTAGGACCATAATATGGTAATTTTTGAATCATAATATAACTGTAGGGACCATGTTATGGTAAAAATATGGTTATTTTATTATCATAACATGATAACCATATTATAGTACGACTATGGTTGGCACAAGCATAAACCCAAAAATATATGATGCTCTTCGAATATGATTGCCCCAACCATGTTTTTTCTTTGCGTGTAACGAACTTATCGTGACCAGGAATTGAGGATATGACCCTGAACGATATGTGGTTTCAACAGGACGGTGCCACTTGCCACACAGCTAACAAAGCATTGGCTCTTTAGCGCGACAAATTCTATGGCCGTGTTATCTCACGTGGTGGCGATGTCAATTGGCCGCCAAGATGATGTGATTTGACACCGTTGGACTTCTATCTTTGGGGTTATTTGAACAAAAAAGGTGTACGCCGATAAGCCAGCAACAATTTAAGATCTAAAGTATGAGATAATTCGGCACATTAACGGCATAGAACCTCAATTAGGCCTCAGCGTCATCGAAAATTTGAACCATTGGATGTAAGTGTACCGCCGAGGTCACGGCGGCCATTTAGCCGATATTTTGTTCCATACATAATTGAACCATACCAAGTTATCATTATAAAAAGAAATAATTTGTGTTTAATTCAAAATCAACATCGGCCCTTAAAATTTAACCACCCTTTATCTATGTAGGAACCCAAAATTTTAAATATGTGTCCCCTGAAGTATGCGGAACGTGGTAAAATAGGAACTCGATAGGGGTAAAGTCCGTTAACTCCCCTCCCCCTTCCATTTAATCAACCAAACCACTTTGCATAGAAAACTTAAGTTTTAAGAACGCGTGTACCGAGCAAACCGATTCATGGTGACAATAGAATTTATTGCCAACTGAATATTTTAGTTGCAGCAACCGAATTATTTAGTTGTCCCAACCAAATGTTTTTCAACAGAAATTCTGTTACATTAACCGAACTTCGTTTGCGACAAACCATTCAAATGGCCAAAAAATTGGGTTGTTACAATGAATCTGTTTCTCTGTGTAGTTTTTAAACACTAAAATTCGTCAACAAAGGGAATAGAAAATACTAGCCGAAGGAACGAAATTTAATGGAATGTAAAACGAGTGGAACAAAAACACAATAAATTAAACGGAGTATACGAGCCTGGATTTTATTGATATATATCGATTTTTCATTTTCCAATTTTATCCATTTTTTTGGTTTCAAATCCTTAAATCATTTATATTTTTATAAATATGATAACATTTAAAAATTTTTACGGTTGGTGCAAGAAGTCCCTTGATTTAATTTACATCCCTACCCTGGATTCATTATCAAACTTAAATTTTTTTTGGTCTTAAGGTTAAAATTTTTGTTTGTTTTTAATCACAATTTATTGCTGGGAATAAAAGAATATTAGAAAAAAATTATACAAACTGCACCTAGAAACTTCCTATTTGTTAAATTAATAAAATTTTATATGTTATGTGACGCTAATAATGTCAAGAAATCTAAATATTGGGAAATAAAAAAAAAATACTCTTCATATATAATCTTAGTGAGGTTTTATTTGTAGAATAACGAAAATTGTAAATTTTTTTAAGCGCTGTGTTTTTTGTTTGCTTAATGGGTCTGTTACGTAAATTTTTCAAATAATACATGTATATGACAATCCTGACATAGTAATTTCAATAAGTGTTTTAGCTTTTCAATTAATATTGACACTTTATGAATTTAATTTTAAAATATTTTCAAAAATTGTAATTAAGGACCCGTATTTTCTCAACAAATTCTATATCAAAAATATAATAAAGTTTAATCTTTTTTATATTTTCTAAATAATTTTTTTAAAATGTCCCATCAAAAAAATGGAAAATTTGATTTTTTCATTATATATTTTTAATTTTTATCAGGCTACAGATCATAATTTATTGTTACTAACGAATAGTAAACACTAACCTGCAACCCTGTAAATTCTTGCTCCCAAAATCGGAGGTGGTTGACAAGGGTAATACTAAAAACATAAATACCTGCCTTATTTATGACGTATGAGTAATATTAATTATGTAGGTATAAAATAAGTAATTATAAGGAAATATACTATAAAGTCTTATTATAAAAACAAAAATAAAAGAAATACCCGCATATTTTGTCGCTTGTTTTTATTTTTTTATGATGTTTGTGTAACTTGTTACTTAATTACGAGTGAGTGTTTTCTGTTTAAATGTGTTTTTGTGTGTTACTTGTTAATTACTGTGCTACCACACATTTGCTTATTTGTTAGATAAACACAAAACTGAAACAAAAGTTTGAGCTTAAATTTTTTTTGTCAATTTAAACAAATTTTCAGTTCTACTTTCTTTTCGTTTTAATGTGTTATACACCAAAAGCACTGCTAGTATCTCTTAACTCAATGTTGGCAATTTTGATATGACAGTGCATACAGAGATGTTATATTGTATGTACATTTTTGTAGAATTGTGTTTTAGGAAAATGTTAAATTTTTTACAACCATGGTACCAAGAGTAAGTTTTTGTTAACTAAAATAAATAGGTTATACGCCTAAAATATAAGAGGCTACATTACAGGATTCAATAATTAGTGTAAGTGATATAGAAATGCTATCGAGGACTCATTTGATATAAAAAGTGCATTTTAAAAAATTACTATCGAAGTAATCTTTGTTTTGATTTCATTAGAATTGATGAAGGCCCTACAGTTAGCCATACAGTTTGCCCTTTCGTTGCCTCAATGCCACTCACGGCCAGGAATACACGTCAAGGTGAGATAATTGTTTCTATCAAGTAGGTTAAGAGCCATAATACACTCCATTACCACCTTGTAGGCCACAAGAACACTGAGTGCCGCTAGACTATAAGGGAGATGCGAGATCGAACTGCACGTCTCAGTTAGAAAACTCTTTTGCAATTGCTTAATTTATTGATTTTTTAATCATTTACTATTTATTAATATTATTTTTCATTTGGAACCCAAAAATAAATCAACATTTTTTGAGAAAAGAAAACGGCATTAAAGTGATTAGAATTTGTTACACTAATGTGAAATTTACCCGAGAATCGTATTAGTGATTTTGTATTATAAATGCAAATATTACGAAGTATTGATGTACTTTAATTCGAATTAAATATATCCCAGTGTAAAATCAATATTGGGGTATCATTATTCTTTGACATATAATAATAAGACCATTAGTGGTGTGACAACACCAAAAAACCAATATTTTTTTAAACTAATATTTTTTTTAAAAAACTTAATTAACCTATCTTTTAAATAATAAAATAAAATTTAAAAAATATTAATATTTAAAATTTTGACAACCGTTTAAATATTCCTTTTATAATGCTGATAATATTATGCTCCCCTTAAACCAACACTACGTATGATTAATTATTGATAACTACATTTTATTACGTATACGTAAAACAAAATATTCCATATAATCAAATAATGAAAACCTTTAATTTGACAGGTCGATCTTATGATAAATGATACTTTTAATACACAATGTTAAAATTTGTGTACATTTTATTTCATTCCTGACACCGAGTATGCTGCTTTACTAATCCAATTTAATATTTGAAAATATAAAAAACAAACACTTAGACACTGTGTTGTAATTTAATTACGTTGTTATTTATTATTTATATTTTGTTATAAAGGGACGAAAAAAAAAATTAACAAAAAAACATATAAAAATACTTACTCATACATGTAACAAAAAAAAAAAAATGGTACACATACTGTGAGCGTCAAATGAAATCGTACATGTGCATTGAAAAAATATTTCAACGGTTAATATTCAGTGTTATTTTTCTAGAAATAATAAATAATATTTTTATAAAAAACAAACCCTAAAATAAAAAAAATTTTGTTATAAAAAATAAAAAGGTTTAATAAAATACAACAATTATAGTTCTGCAACAATTATAGTTCTGCGTAACTAACCCTCTTTTGAAAATGGGTGTACAAAACTCCCTGGATGTTCGTGAACTTGTGTTAAAATATTATAAAAAAGAAAAAAAATATTTCGGAATACGATTTTGTTAATAAACGGTTTTTCGAACAAACCTAAAACCGTTTTTTTTTTTTTTTTTTGAAACCGGTTTTTGTAACCTTGTGTTGAAAGACATGAAAATATTGTTTAAATTAATTAGACTTTTTAAGGAAATAAAACTAGTTAGGCAACTAAAATCACTTCTTTTGAGTTGTTTAAAAATGTTATATAATCCTTAAGCATCTTATTCACTTGATTATAAAAGAATTTGTATTTGTTTTAGTTTTAGTTATAGTTTTTTTTTTCTTTACTTTGGGTAAAGTTAAGAAAATTTGCAAGTTTTAACTCCTTTCAGACCTAGATGTACCGATTGTGACATCTGATTACAAGTGCTGAAAATATAAACAAATAGATTTTTTCTTTCTTTTTTACTCGTATACAATAATTGTGAGTACTCTTATGTGCCCTTTAAACAAAAAAAGAGTTAGGAAAAAAAGAATATGTTGGAAACTTAAAATAGTTTAAACGTCTTTTGATAAATTTTGACATGCGGCCAGTTCAACTAATACACCAGCAAGTGCAACGGGCCAACAAGCAAACTTATCTCCCAGTTTATTAAACACAAGTTACAATCCATAAATTTTAAGCAGTCGTTCCCTCAAAAGAAAATGCAAGACTTCTGCAATATTTTACTCAATGTCACGGGACAATGATCCCTTTCACAGGAAGATGCCCTGACGCCAACTAATCCGCTCAAAGCCAAGATCCGTTAATTTGAAAAATATGGTGTGTGCTACTTCCAATGGTCTCATAGTTGACTTTAAAATTTTTCAAGGAGCAGGGACATTTGTAGATTGTGGATTAGGTCATGGGTCGTTAATTCTGCTTATAATGATTAAAAACCTACCAAGGGGCAGCCATTTATACTTTGACCGAGGTTTTGCTTCAATCCCCCTTTTGGAGACATTGCACCAAATGGGATTCTTGGTGACGGGCAAAATTTTGGCAAACAGATTGGGTACACAAATTTAATTTCCTTTAGACGAAAACATAAATAGCGGCGACATATCTCAATTTACAAATGCCCAGCAAAAAAAAAAAATTTAGCAAAAGAAGAGAAAAAGAAGCAGTGATTTTGATTCCGGAGTTGTGAAAATTTGGATCGGAACCAATGATTTTTACACAGGAGTGTCATGGGGTGAAAGTTTTTTTTTATAATCCGTTTTCATTGCTTAAAGCATTTCTTATGTTTTAGTGAATAATAAAATCTTTTGATGTTCCCAAAGAAATTTTGAATTTGAAATTTAGATTTTAACACAACATCAGTAATCGGGGTTAGTCTTATTTTCACAATCTTCTGTTAGCTTCGAACTAAGAATTTAACTGGCACATATGTTGCTGTTTCCCATATAAAGTTTGAATTTGAGTGTTAGTTAAATCATAACGGGACATTCAATAATCGGGACTTATTTATTTAATTACTTTATTCGAAATTCTAGCAATTTGGAGTCAATGAAAAATTAATTCCTTAAGAATCACTTACATTTATTTTTTCTGGGTGGTCATAACGTTGCGGTAGTAAAATAGAAAGACACTTGAGATATCATAGTCGTTTCAAGCAAGTGTGGCAAAGATCACGTGGGTGAAGTTGATAGGTGGAACAGAAACCTCAAGCCCCGTTGCCCTGTTAAAATACCTACTGTTATACAGTATTACAACGCTTTTATAGGCAGCGTTGACTTATGCAACCAAATGTTGGAATATTTTAGAATTAAATTGAAAACAAAGAAATGGCATAACTTCTACTGAAGTTATACAAAATAAGTTGGTCTGCCAAAGCCGAAAATTAAATCTTTTTTAACGTCCAAAAAGATGCGGGAACTGTATTGGCAGCATATTTTAAAAAACCCGAACATGTTGAAAGATTCCAACTGCCAGAAAATGTTCATGGGACCAAATTCCATCATGTTGCAATGGATAACATCAGAATTTACCGCTATTGCAAAGATAGTGTCGTAATAATTGGCTCAGTTGCACAAGAGGACGATGCCATAATTTCAAGTCAGCCTTTGTCTGGTAAAATACATAGAGAAAGTACCTAAATATGAATAGGAATTATCCTTTTTGTTTTCTTATGATTTATTTGTTATTTAGTTTTACTGAAAAGTGAAATAAATGCAATAGAGCAACGAAGTGTGCTTTTTATTCATTAAAATTATTTTTCAGCTGATAACCTAACTCTGATAACCTGTCTTTTTCAAAAAAATTCCCTCACAAAAATTTATATCAAGTATATCTTAGTAGACTTTATTAAAAAGAAATTTTATGCTACTGATTTTGCAATATCTACAACCGTTTTACTACACTCAGAAAAAAAAATTGGTAGGAAAATTTGTAAACAGTTTTTGTACTGATATTTAGTATTTTTGTACTGATATTTAGTAAAAAAATTATTATTTAACAAATCTTTTTGCTATTTACATTTTACAAATTACAGAATTTTTACAGAATATTTACAAATTTTTGTTGCTAATTTCAGAAATAATTTTACAAATTTTTGAAGACCGATTTGCTAAAATTAGCTAGAAAATTTACTAATTTTAAAAAGTGGATATTAAAGGAAATGTTATATCTAATTAAAACTTTTACCTACAAATATAAATTGCCTTAAAAAAGGGATCGAAAGAGAATATACCGAATCATGTTTAAAAATGGAACACCCACTTCAAATAGCATTAAAAGGTTTTTTTGTTTAAAAATCAGCCCATGACGTTTAAAAAGAATTGACTAAAATATTTTTTAAAACAGAAATTACCAAATTAAAACAAAATGAGAAAATCGTTTTTGTTTTTAAAATGTTTAAGCCTTTGATTTTTTTTTTTTTTTAATTTTTTCTAAAATTTTTTGTGAAAAAAAAAAAAATAAAAATAAATAAATGTAAAAAATGTTGATGCTCGATTAAAAAAAATAAATTTGAAATTTTGTAGTAATATTAATAATATCTAGTAAATTTTTTTGCTGATTTTAGCAAACAGATTTTAAATTCCACTTTACAAAAAGTTTACTTAAGTTTAGTAGCGGCAGCTAATTTTTTCTACAAATTTCAGCAGACCGGGCTCAAATTATTAAAATTTTCCGTAATAACAGCAAAATTTTCAGTTGTCATTACAGACTTTTTTTGGTGAGTGTACGCAGGTCTGAAAGGCTTAAAAACAATAATAAAAAAATCCACATTAACTAAAATAGAGGCGATTAATTGAGTAATCGGTTGACCTAACTGGAATCACTATTTTTTCTGTAGAAAAAAATGAGAAAAGAGGAAACATAAAATTATAATGGAAATCATAAAATAAATTAGTGAAATAAATTTGAAAATAGAAAATATTAAAGTGTGCAGTTTCTTTTGACGCTCACAGTATATTTAACTTAAGAATATATCAACATTTATCAAATATTTTGAATATCTTAAAACGAAAACTAAATCTGTAAATATTTTCTTTCTATAAGCTCAAGTCATAAATAATATTAAATTTATAATTTTTTTGTAACTCCTTTCTTTGAAAGTACTATACAAATAAAAAATTTAAATTAAACTGCAAGGCTTCCTTAAACCCTTATATATTTAAATATATTTTTTTTCTTAACATTTTTTCTTAAATATTACAATTATTTATCTAACATACTAAAGAAAATATTTATTTTATTCATAACATGAAAAATATTTGAGAAGTATCCACATGTATATTTATAAGCATATTTGCTATTTATACTTGCATACCATATTCACATATGTGTACACAAACAAAAGTGTACATGTATTCATTTTTTTGCTGTTGAACTCATTAATGTTTAATGTTTGGAGATAAATAACAGTAAATTTTATTTATATATACACATATGTTTATCTTACTTATACAAATATAAACAAATATATACTCTAAAATGCACATACACCCTCTTCATAATATTAGTCTACATACATTTGAATGTAAATAGGTTACCTTATTTTCTAAAGATTTTTCACCTCCAACTCATCTAAATTTATATATATTTCTTTTTTGTCTGTTCATGGTTTGATTTTTCCCTTTTTCCGTTTTCAGGTGTTGGATAAAATTTCCTACCACATGTTTTATTTATATTAATTTTATTTTTTTTTCTGCATATTTTTATTATTTACTATACTTGAATTTATGTTACTGTTTACCATGAGTTTATTAACATTTTTTTTTATTTGTTGTATCATTATAGAGGTAGTAATAGACTGAAAATGGCATACAAAGTTTAAAATGGCATACAAAGTTTAACATTCGTTATATTATATTTAAAAAATTTTACTAGCATTTCAATTCCCAATTATTAGAGCTTAGAATGGTATTAATGGATGTGTCTTTGAGAAGTTTTCAATAAGGACCCTTTCTTTACATAAGGACCTTTTCTATATATTTACAATTTATTTGCTAAAAATTAAAAGGAATTTCTATTGTAGTATACCATCTATATCTTTAATACATAGCATAATCTTTTATTTACATTTATATCACTTGTTTCCTTTTTTGTTCTTATATTTTGTACATTTGCTTTAATTTTTTTTTCCTTTAACAATAAGTACAACTGTTAAGTATTCCAAGACATGACATTTGATAAGTCATTAGATGTTGTAATAATTGTAAATTGTAATTTGAAATAGATAATGTCAAAGTGTCTGCTAAGAAATTATTTATTCTGTCTGGCATGAGAATTTAACCTTGAGCAAGGAAGCAGAAGTCATTTTGAAAATCGTTAACATTTAAACAATGATATTGATATTTCAAGATGAATTGAAATTGAAATTTGTATTTGCATAGTTTAGTTATTCTTGTAGAAAGTTGGTTAATGTGTCTTAAACGAATTATATGATAAATGAAAGGTCGGTTTGAATAAATGATTTTTAGGTCAATTGTATTTGAGTGAAATTTAATTATACACTCAGAATATTATGTAGTTAACTGTTTGTAGTTTAAAAAAAAAGTTTTCCGTTTCATTTAAAAATAAAGGAACATACATTTATTTTTCAAAGAAATATCTATATTAACTTTTTTATACACTTATTTGAAATAATTTACTATCATTTACCATTTTTTTTCAGTTTCATTTATTTTTTTCATTTGTTTGAAATTTAATAAAAATTTACCCACAAAACGGAAACTTGTGGTTTATTTGTGTCCGTAACAGTTATTACAAATTTAAATTTTGTTTGCTGTCTGTTTCAAAAAAAAAATATTCAAATAATTTCAATTTGTTTTTTTATTTAAATTGGTTGTATATATACAAAATTTTTCAATACAAATTACAAGAACTTCATAAGCACACATACATATACAAATACATGCACACAAAAAGTGTTTAAAGCTTCATATGCATACATACATTTTGTATTGTACGAGTATATTAAAAAAAACAAAAAATACAAAAACGGAAATAATTTCAAATAAATGAAAAAAACAGTTATTTTTTAAGGATTGGTAGGTAAAATTTTGACATTTATTTTAACTGATTATATCATTTGTTTCTTACGTATGTGTCAGTTGATTAATCAACATTTAAAAATAAATTACAAATGGCATTTAATTTAAATGAAAATTAAGTAGACCGGTTTTTAAATGAAATATCATTTCTTTTAAAGGATATTTTCAGTTATTTTAACTTACAAACTTTTTTAAGTGTATCAAAGATATTAATGTTTAGAACAAATTATTAAAATTGAATGATTTGACCCAATTTACTGCGTTATATCCACCATCTTCGCCTGGAAATTGTGCTGTGGTCTGTGAGCCGTAATTATATTCCTATATTCAGCTTTTTGTAAGAAAACCTTAACAAGTTCCACCGTAATATATTTCATCTCCGATATGTGATAGCCAGGCTAATTTTCAAGAAGCTTCTGATACTGGTTTCGCCGGGTTTGAGTTAACGTAGACTGCGTTATCCATTGTCTGACAACTTTTGTATAAAACCAATAGGTCATTCTTGGGTTCAAGCGCAATTTGAACTACACACAGAGCGCCCCGGTAGGCTAGTTGGTAGCGTGCTAGCATATCAGTGCGGGAGTCGTGGGTTCGATTCCCACCAGAGGCTCCGGTCTGTTTTCGCTACAACGAGCCGATAGTCTTTGTTGCTAGTGCTCTGTTAGGGTACTAATATATAATTTGTAATTATATGATTAATATAAAAATTAATTAATTGAACCACACACAGTGAGTTTAAGTAATCCCGACCCCGATGTGGTCGACCCAGTGGAGTTTGCTATTTAGAACAGGTCCCAGGCAATTGGTACTCCCCTAATTGTTTATGTTCAAGTAGGTGCACTAACCGTAACCTCTTTCCACTTGTACATACATACACCGGTTTTAAAACAACTAATTGTAGATATGAATTATTTATTTTTTATATATAAAAATTTATTCACATAATACAAGTTATAATTTCAAATATCATTTGATTTTTATCAAACATAAGGTACAAATAAAACCAACCAAATATTTTTAAAATATAGAAAGGAAAATATTGTATAATAAGTAGTTCCCTATACCAAGGACCGTATACGGTCCTTCCCCCTCAAATAGTATACCCACATTATTTGCATAGCAGACGTGTGTGAATATTTCTTGGGTTCGATATAAAAAAAGTGATTCTACTTTCGGAGCGTCACGAAATACACTGACCTTAATCCTAATCCCACCGACCTAGCAGTAGATCTACCCATCTGATTGTCCTAGACAATTTGGCCACTCCGATCATCCGGGACGTAGTATTGATACAAGTCACTAAATGTTAATTCTAAGAAGACGGGCATAATACATTTTACCAACAGGATTAATATTGATCCTTGGCCCACACCTAGATTCAGTAATACCAACCTTGTTCTGAAACACCATGAAAAGTGCCTGGGGGTTATTTTGGGCAGCAAGTTGTCATGGAAACTCAATATTGAGTAAAGGTTCAGGAAGTTGCAGTTACTAGGCCGGTTTTACTTTATGGAGTATTTGCTTGGTAAACTACAATTAAAAGGAGAGGTTATTGCCAAGAGAATGAGGAAGTTAGTGAGTGACAATTGCAGGTTTTGTGGTGTACCGAGAGACAGAAGATCATAAAATGTGATACTGTCCGGCTCTTTCGCACTCCAAGGAAAGTTGCTTGGGAGATTGCATATTGCGTAATCTGGAAAAAATCTCCGAGATATAGGATTCCTGGTATTTGCTTGAGAGTGTGGGGCATCTTTGTTGCCATCATATCTGGCTGATCTTCTATGCGAGTTATCGTTTCAATCTGGTAACGATAGGGACAATGGGAGAGTACGCAAAGTCTTTGACCAGTCAGATTGTAGATCAAAAAAAAATATAGCGAGGTTATAAATATTCTCCCTCTTACGGGGAGGGGCAAAAAGGAGGGTCAAATTTAAATTTAAAATATGCGTTCCCTGAAGTATGGCCTAAATCTCTGATAAGGTATTTTTGAAATTTTCGCTAGAGATGCTATGGAAATTTATTGAATAGGTTCGCCCACAAGAAATTTTTGAGGAAAGGGCCAAAAGATATCCCCCTTGACGACCCATCTAAACCTCTGAAGCTAGGAAATTTAAACTTGTAAACGTTAGCTATGATTTTTTGAATAGCCTACGGGAAGGGGCAAAAAAGGTTAAAATTCTCCTTTTTGTCAGCCTGATAAAACCGCCTGATATTTTGCATGTAAGTTTCTTTCCCTTCGAAGATATCTACTCAGACCTCTGCTATCCCCCTCGAAGGCCTATAAAAAACCCTATGGCTGCAGGTCTAAAATTATGTCTGTTTCTTGGAGTATGGGTTAACTACAGACTTTTGGAAATTTCAATTAGGAAGGAAAAAGCATCCCCCTTTTCATCTTACCCAAACCCCTTTTGAGTAAAAACCTGGTATTTAGAATATGTGTACTCTGAAATATAAAAAATGTGATTCTTGTATTTGTGATAAAGCTCCAATAAGGTACTTTTTGAAATATTTTCATCCAGGGAATCCAGCTATCTTGTTTCTACGCTAACAATTTACACGAATTTTCCCACTAGTTTAATATAAATTTTGTTGGAACTATGAACATTTTGTAAGAACTATTATACGAGTATTATATTTACTGCGCCCTTCAGTGCACGTTACTGGTTGTATCATATGTTTTCCTTAAATCTTCACTGCAAAGTGAATTTAAATCCATATACAAAATAATGTCAACTTTATTTTTGTGGACAAAATAATAAATACTTTAAAGTTATTTCAATGAAATATTTTTTTAAACAAACTTTTTAACAAATCAAGAACTTAATTTACTTTTCCAAAAGAGAAGAAAATTCTTTCGCAAAACTTTCTTTCCAAAAGATTTTTCTAGTACTTACAGCTACTCCATTGAGTTTAACTGCTAACAGTTCGACTTACATTGTGGGTGTAAATAAATAATTTTTAGTTTGGTTCAAGGAAAATCTTGCTTTTCGTTTTTTTTTTTTTTTTTGCTAAATAACTTTAGACACTAAAGTTAAAACACTGCTTTTGAATTTCTCACAAAATTTTTTGTAGGGTCGTAATAAAATGAACAACTAAAATACTTGGTAATTTTGTTTTCCTTTTTCTTCAAGGATGTGAGTGAGGAAAGAGAATATTTCAAATACATATAGTGGTAGTGTACATTTTTATTTGTTGCTTCTTTTACTTTTGTCATTTCCTTTTAACATTCTTTAAATTTTGTTAATACACATATCTACTACACTGGGAAAAATGTGTGCATAGGAAAATGAAAAATAAAATATTTTTATTGATATGCAATCTTTAAAAAAGACATATGTATTTGCATTTAATAATGATGCATATATTTAGAACAATAAACTTTGAAAAATATTTTTCTAACTACAGTTTTTTAATATCATTTTAATTTTGATTTAAAATAAGACAAACATCCCATTTAAAATAGTAATTTTTTAATATTAGGTAACGTATTTTATCAGTGTATTCGAAAATATGTTAACTAACATACGGTTCATAGTAATATTCATTCTGTTTACTTCTTAGGATTATCATTTACTCTGTAGAGTATGAAAATATACATAGAAATAGTATAATTTTCCTATAACGGTATTAAGTGAAAACTGATTTCACACAAAATTCCTTTTTAGGAAAATATGTAAGTTGCAAAAAAAGGGAAATCCAAATAAAACAATTTTTTAACAGAACCCTTCAATTTTCCTCTAACACATACCAATAAGTTTTCGCATTACATATTTTTTGGAAATACCATTTACATACAAATATATTTTCTATAAAGTTTAAATGGTCAGTTTAACTTTAGGGTGGCTTAGTGTAACCTAAGAGAGCTTTTACATCTCACGGTTCTGTCGATAAAATATAACGAGAGAATAATATATCAAGCATATATTAAAATACTTTAACACATTTCAGCCATATACCCTTAAATTTCCGATCCTAAGACACATGGCCATATTTGATATCATGTATGGTCATAATACCTGCCGCTCGTCACTTGATTAGGTTCACAAGTTTTTGCAAAATTTATTTACACCAAAATTGAAAGATGTTTTGTATACCCATAGATTATAAAATAAATACTAACGGTATAATTAACCGTTACTTTAATTTTGTACTTCTATGTAAATGTGCATCAAAAAGATATGTAAATATTAGCTCATTTGATTAGGTTCATTAAGAATAAATTCAGTTTACGTTAGACAGCGAATAAAATCTATCATAATTTTTAATTTTTGAAATATTTGCAATACGTTTATTGAAAAATATTTAAAAATGGGGTGCGGCAAGCCCTTAACCGAGGAAGAAAAAGACAAAATTAAGGCGTTTATAGAATCCGACCTAAGCCATAGGACTATTTCAAAGAAACTTGGACGAAGTCAAAATGTTGTCAGCCACTTTGTAATAAATCAAACTGGGTACGGAAAAAATATGAAAGGACGTACACATAGGGTCACAACAAAAGCGAATAGAAGAATAATTATAAGTGCTGCCTCCAATTCCACTGATTCTGCAGCAAAAATTAAACAAAAAACATGTGTTACAGCAAGCCAAGCTACTGTTAAACGTATTAAACGTAGTAATAAGCATTTAAAAATATTAAAAAAAAAATCACCTCTATATGCCACTCGTAAGGCAAAACGACTTCAGTTTGCAAGCGAATACATGACGTACAAAAATGAATGGCAACGTACAGTTTTTTCGGATGAAAAAAAAATTAATTTGGTGGGTCCTGACGGTTATAATTATTATTTCCACGATTTACGAAAAGAAGAACTCTATTTGAGTCGTCTACATAGTTGTGTGGACAGTGGGATGGTGTGAGGGGCAATTTCGTACTATGAGACTTGTGAGATTCAATCTTTTTCATCTAGAATGACAGCGAATATTTATAAAGGTGTGCTTGAAAAGGCTTTGAATTAAAAAAGCTTGGGCCGAAATTTCTTTACCGTTAATTGAAACACTATATAACTCCCTACCCAATCGTATTTTTGAAGTTATATCAAATAAAGAAGGATATACACATTATTAAAACTTTATAAAAACATAATAAAAAAAACTTTAAAAATAAATAAATTTACCAATAAATTAATTTTCTGGTTGTTTTATTGTGTTGAACCTATTCAAATGAGCCAAAAATATTGCCTTCTAAATCATAAATTTTGGGGAAAAAACATATTAAAAATGTATTATTTATTATTGCTGTAATTTTTTTCTTTTAAATGGTTGAAAATTAGAGTATTCAAAAAACCGGCCTTTTGCGAAAACCGGTTTCGGTTTTCTTCGAAAAATCTAATTTTAAAAAAACCGGTTTCGGTTTTTGCAGAAAAAACCGGTCAACCGGTTTTTTCGGTTTTTTTTTTGTTGTTTTAATTACAAACAAAAAAATAAAAAGAAACTTAATATATAACGTAATAAAAATAAAAAAATACATTCTTTTGAAAAAAAAAATATTTTATAATATTTTTTTTTTTTTGTATTTCATTTCAACATTTTATTTATTGGTTTTAATATTTTTTTAATAATCTTAAAAATTAATATTATAAAACTTATTCATATCAAATGAATAGAGATCATTAAGTTTGTAAATTGGTAAAATTAGGTACGTTAGTAATTTGAACGTTTAAAACGTTTGGCATTAAATATTTTTTAATATTACATTTTAAATATGTAAAAAGAAAATCTATTTTTCCATTCTAAAATAATATTTTAGAAATAATATGCAATTTAAATGATTCCTTTTAAGATGATTTTTATACCCTCCACCATATAAGGTGAGGGTATATATTAGTTTGTCATTCCGTTTGTAATATGTCGAAATATAGGTTTAAGACCCCATAAAGTATATATATTCGTGATCCTTATGCAATTTTAAGTCGATTTAGCGATGTCCGTCTGTCTGTCTGTCTGTTGAAATGGCGATCACGACGCGAAGACGCAAGCGGGGTTGCCTATTTTTACTCAGATTATTAAACATCCTATAAGATAAACATCCGAGCAGTTTGGTATTTAAAATGAGCAAAATCGGTCAAGCGGTTCAAAAGTTATGAGTGAAAATGTGAAGATACCTCTAAATTTTCCATACAAATTGGTACAATTTTTCTGTATCTATTTTTTTTACTGTTAAGTAATTAGAAATGTTAGAGTCGCTAACAAAGCAGACCTCTGTAAATAACATTACTAAAACTAAATAACAAAAGTTCTGTTACATAAATAAAAGACATTTATTTGTTAAAGAAAGAACATTAGTTGAAACTATTTCCCAATAGGTGGCGCGTCTGAAAAAAATTCTCACTATACGGCATATTCTGCTACAATATACAACAGGGTATTATTGATTTTCTATTTCGTTCATAACATAAAAGAATGTTTGCCAAAAGCTATGCAAAATATATGTTTTATGTGTATATTATACTTTAATTGTCTAAATCAATATTCATTTAGATGTTTAAGAGCACAATATCGCAATTTATTCATCTGTATTTTTTTATAAAATAAAAAATTAACATAAATATACATTTGTCAATCCCTCAAATCTCAAAAATACATTAGGCATATTCAGCTGCAGAGCTAGTTCCCACTAGCCGGAACGAAATCAAGTATTTGACAAAAACTATGCTTTAAAATGTGTTTTTTGTGCAGTCCATGTTTAAAAAAACTAGTGAAAATGTAAAGGTGCCTCTAAATTGCCTATACAAATTTAGTACAATTTCATAGCAGCGACTGGTATATAACATATTTTCGCATATTTTTCACCAGTCGCTTAGCAGTTAATATTTTGTATTCACCTCAAACATTTTTCCACCACTAGAATTGTTTTTCACCACAAAAAATTTTTTCACCATAAAAATTTTTTTTCACCACTAAATTTTTTTTCCACCAAAAAGTTCTTTTCACATCTAAAAAAGTTTTTCACCTCAAAAAATTTTTTCACCTACATAATTTTACTTTTAAAGTTTTTTTATATTATTTGTATCAAAAACAGAAGAGAACATCTTTTTAGGATATTGGTGGAGGGTATTCAAAGATTCGGCACAGCCGAATTTAGCCCTTTTTTACTTGTTTTGTTTGCTTTTGATAAAGCTAGAAGTGGAAAATACTCTTTCACTAATAGTAGATGTTGAACAAATAGTCAAAAGACAATTATATAAATTTTCCAACTTTTCAGTTCTTTTGTCGCATTTATCAAGATATATGTATGAAATTATCATATAATGATGAATGATTTTGTACAGTCTATGTTTTAGGATTTTGAATATTGTTTATTGTGTTATTTTATATCAGAAATTAAACTATTGCAATTTGAATAATCCAAAATTAAGTCTTCATCGGAATCTATCAGACTAACATCTAAATCTTCATAACCAAACAAACGATTATAAAGATCAACAGCAAACTCTTTGCATTCCACCTTAGAGGAATACTTTATATGTTACCGTTAATGGATATTTTCCTGAACAAAAGTATATAATAAGGGTATTAATAACTTTTACTCTACGTTCATTAAGTCTTATTCATGTGCATATTGTGTATCAATTTTGCTTTAATTATTAAACAAAAATTTGTGAATAGCTTCGCCCTCTATTAAAGTAACTGAATTCTTTGAAAGCTCCTTTATTGCCACTTCCAACGGCTTAATAGTTATAGTCATAAAAAAACTGGTTAACCGAACGAAAAAGACCGGTTTTCGGTTTTCTTCGAATTTACAAAATATTCGAAACCGATCGGTTTTAAAAAAAAAAGAAACCGGTTGACCGGTTTTCGGTTTCGGTTTTTGAATACTCTATTGAAAATAATATACTTTAAAATTTAATCAAGTATCATAACTACTTTCTATACTATATTCTAAAAAAAATAATTTGAATTTAAGGAATATTGTGAACCTAATCAAGTGAGCGGCAGTGTATGATCATCTACAAGACCATATACAATTGCGTCTATTCATATATATTTTGATTTTTACATGGGAAGAAAAAAATATTAATTTGGGAATTTTTAAACTTAGTCCAAAATATTCTCTTAATTTTATTATATTTAATAAAATCGATGAATTTATATGTCAAGTGAATTTTAAACTTTTTGGAACTCCTTTTTTCAATTTAATTAACTTCAAACTTACACAGTAGCTTACCTCACTGCGCAACGTAAGCATTAGGTTTTATGTAATTTTCCTAAATTCTGAAATATGAAACGAATTAATTTGTATGTTATTAGTTAACTATCAAAAAATGAATTGGTATTATTCCACTCCGAATTAAATACGTGGTCCCGAAGAAGTTAAAGAAACTTATAATGCGATATGCAAGTTTTAATTTTATTGTTGTTAATATAGATAAAAAAATTGTAGAAAAACTTTTATATCGAAAATTTATTGTATTTGATAAAAAGGCGTGGTTAGACCTTCATTCATTAAGCCATCGATATATTCTCTATATCCACACATAACAAAGCATTTATATATGTATGTATATGTGATATGTATGTTGTTGTAAGTTCATGTTTAAAAAAAGGAGAAACAACCTTTACTGTCTGGTCAATTTATAAGCATTAAATTATTTAAAAGGATAATGTTATAAATGCTTTTAGAACACAATACTGAATTACAAAACAATGTTTATGTTTTTATCGATCTGTTTTACATATAATGTTTTGCATAAAAGTAAGATAAATAGTAAAATAAGGTTTAATGTTGTTTACTTTTTTAACTCTGAAACTATAAATAATGTAAAATAATTTGTTTGTTTTGGAAATTTGCTTTAATCAAAAATTTATTTTATAAAAAAAATGTGAGTAAAAATAATAAAAGAAAATTTTGTGGATGTAAAAATCTAACCGTGAATATTATTTTTTTTTTTGTATTGTGCATTAGGTTTTAATACCACTCGTTCCCTGTTTCTTTGCATTCCTTTCCCCTAGCTTGGTGTTTCAATTCCACTCGTTTCCAGTTCCATTCGGTTTTATTCCCTTGTATTGTGTTTCAATTCCATTCATTTACTGTTCCATTCCATTTCGTTTCTAGATTTTAGTGTTTTAATTCACTCCATCTGCAACTTGCAGGTTACTAACTAAAGCATTTCTTGCAAGCCGTTTAGAGCCCGAGAACACATATTTCCAATATCAGATTTCTTCTAAAAGCGGTCTGTACATGCCCCTAAGGTGTAACCCTTTACTTTCTCAAAGACCAATATTTACCACGATCCTAGTAAAAATTTCAAAAAAAAAAGTAAATTCTCAATGAATTAGCCCATATTTCAAAAAACACGTTGGATTAATTTATTTTTCCAGCTAAATCGGGGTTTTCAAGCAGTTAAGAGGGAAACTTTTCCTTCTTTTCAACAGCTTTTTAACATAATGCTGGCGAAAAGTCCAAAAGCCACCTTATCGTTAATTGACCCTTACTCCATCCCACACACGCAGAAAAAACATGATTGCGGCAATCATACACTTAAAAAAGTTTGTAAGTTAAAATAACTGAAAATATCATTTAAAAGATATGATATTTCATTTAAAAACCGGTCTACTTAATTTTCATTTAAATTAAATGCCATTTGTTATTTATTTTTAAATGTTGATTAATCAACTGACACATCCGTAAGAAACAAATGATATAATCAGTTAAAATAAATGTCAAAATTTTACCTACCAATCCTTCAAAAATAAATGTTTTTTTCATTTATTTTAAATTATTTCCGTTTTTGTATTTTTGTTTTTTTTTAATATACTCGTACAATACAAAATGTATGTATAAACACTTTATGTATGAGTGTGTTTGTGTATGTATGTGTGTTTATAAAGTTCTTGTAATTTGTATTGAAAAATTTTGTATATATACAACCAATTTAAATAAAAAAACAAATTGAAATTTTTTGAATATTTTTTTTTTTTGAAACAGACAGCAAACAAAATTTAAATTTGTAATAACTGTTACGGACACAAATAAACCACAAGTTTCCGTTTGGTGGGTAAATTTTTATTAAATTTCAAACAAATGAAAAAAATAAATGAAACTGAAAAAAAATGGTAAATGATAGTAAATTATTTTGAATAAGTGTGTAAAAAAGTTAATATAGATATTTCTTTGAAAAATAAATGTATATTCCTTTATTTTTAAATGGAACGGAAAACTTTTTTATTAAACTACAAACAGTTAACTACATAATATTCTGAGTGTATTCAAAAAACATAATTGTGCCAACCATAGTATGATGATAATAAAATAACTATAATTTTATCACAATATTGTCCCTACAGTTATATTGTGATTCGAAACTATGGAAAAGTTCTTTAAATTTAAGAATATTTCTTTTAGAAATGTTTTACCAAAAGAAAAAAAAATATATTAAGAATTTATTGAAGAAAATTTCTTTAATTCTGTGAACTTTTTTAAAGAAAAATACTTAAAAAGTTTTAAATTCTAATGACTTTTTTAATAAAAAAAACATAGATTCTATGGGCTTTTTGTAATAGAAACATTCTGAACTTCCAAGACAATTTTTAAGTTTTTTTAGATAGTCGTTAGACTCTCACAATTTTCCTTTTTACAAATTCCTTAGTCCTTAAAATCCCTAAAATCTATATATTTTTTTTTGATGAAAAGTTGTCCAGAATCAAGAATTTGTTTCCACGAAGGGCCTGAAGATTATATGAATTTTTATCCAAGAAACAGGTTGCATAGAATCTTAAAATAAGTAAAATTTAAAATCAGTAAAATTTCTAAAAATCTTGTAATTTGTATAGAGCAGCTTTTCGTACAAAACAGACAAAGGGTTCTACAGACTTTTTATTATAAAAAAAAATATTTTATTAGTATTCTGAGTACTTTTTACACAAGAAATGAATAAATAAACATATTTTGTGAAAAAATTTATTATTGTTTTTCATTGAAAAGAATTAAAACATATATAATTATTATATAGAATCCCTTTGACAATGAATTTTTTCGACGATGAGGCATTTTCAAAAATAAAATGAGGCATTTTCAAAAATAAAATCCCCAGGTGAAAATTATTGTACAGGGTGTCCGCCGGGAAGGTATACTACTTTGTTTGTTTATAATTTTTGATTAAATGAAAGAGAATGGATCTTATATTCATAAATGTCTTCTTTAATGTCGGCAATTATATATGGAATTGAATATCAGATAAATATCCGCCTCTGTTAGCCTCACAAATGCGAGCCTTTTTGAGAACATTTTTCATTATATTCTCACACATTTCACGCGGTATTTCATTAACTTGATCACGAATATTTTGTTTGAGTTGCTTAAGCGTTTCTGGTTTGCTTGCATAAACCTTGCTTTTCAGATATCCCCACAAAAAGAAGTCCGGAGCAGTCAAATCAGGCGACCGTGGAGGCCAATCAACATCACCATTTCTTGAAATAACTTGTTGTGGAAAGAGGTCTCACAGTAATTTCATTGTAATCCTGGCTGTATGCGATGTGGCACCGTCTTGTTGATACCACATGTTAATCAAGCCCAAAGCATGCAGTGGTGGCGTTAAAAAGTTTTCAATCATACCACGATATCGCTCCCTATTCGCAGTTACCGTTACGCCGTTTTCATTTTCAAACAAGTACGGTCCAATGATTCCTCCTGACCAAATTGCGCACCAAACTGTAACTTTTAGTAAATGAAAAGGTGACTGATAAATAATTTGAGGGTTTTCCATTGCCCAGAACCGACTATTCTGTTTATTCACATATCCATTCAAATGAAAATGTGCCTCGTCACTCATTATGATTTTTTCATGAAAATCGGGGTTGTCATGGGCGAGCTGTTCTGACGATTAAAACACGTCGGTTTATGGAATAGTTTTCAATAATAAATTTGCCACGTGTCTACTTCACGACTGCTAAATATGAATTGTCAAGACTAATGTTTACCAAAATGGCGGCAAAACAAAATAGTATACCTTCCCGGCGGACACACTGCATATTATAATTTTTATATGGGTAACTGAACTGATATAATATTATTTATGAACACAAGACAGTAATATGTCAAAGTCATGTTTTTTATTTATTATTATTTATTGTTTATTGTCAACAATTTATAGCTCCATATTTATCATATTTTTCTTATAGTCAGAATTTTTGTTACCACAGTATGTTTACAGCCAATCATATTATAAAATTGAAAGTGGCAATCATAAAAGATTTACTGTAATAATGATGATAGCAACCATATCGATGGTTACAACGTTTTTATAAACCAATAACTTGATTGTGTCAACCAGAACCAAATTGAGCAAGCATAATATAGTAGCAATGATCATGTTGCAAACATAGTTTTTCTCTGTGTGTACATACATATTTACAACTGTAGGTTGCTACACTCATTGCCAAAGTTTTATTGTTTTTATTAAACTATTTTATAAATCATTTGTCAACAACTCTTCATCATATTCATATATTCAGATACTGAAACTTTTCATAAAATTTTATGAATTATATTTTATAACATCGTTCATAGAAAAATATCACCTATATTCTTTTTTGGAAAACTAAGCTAGGTAGGGCAAATCACACACTTTATTTAGTCTAGTGGTGGACTTATTAACTTCGGTGATGAAATTGAATAAAAATGTATGAAGTTTTCCATCACATTTATTAAATTTTTCATAAAAATGATGAAGCTTGTTCGCTGAGTGTAGCTAATCGGGGGAGGGGGACTTTTAACAATTAATTACCTTCTTTTTACTTTCTTCAGGGAACCTTTTCAATTTTTCGTTTTAGCCTTTCGGTAGGCAACCAAGGGGTTGTTTTTAGGAGGTCGGTATTAAACTTAGGATGTACAAAATGCCATTTTTTTTTCATGGTGCTGGCAGCTTAGCTTAATAAAAAATGGCAATTTGTACATCCTGAGTTTAATACCGTCCTTGGTTTTTTCCCCTTTGCGTAGAATTTTCAAAAATTCTATTTTGATAGACTGGAGGGAGGACCTACATACTTAATTTTAAATTCCTATCTCTAGCAATGTTGCGATGATGAGTCAGTCAGTTAGGCAGTGAGTCAGTAACGTTACTCTTTTATAAAAATGTGTAATTTTAATATACAATTCAATAAAAACTTCGGTATTAAATTCATTTTTTTATGGTTATTAGCTTAAAAATAAAACTTGCTAAAAATGTATATATTTTAAAAACGCATACAATGATCGAGCTACCCAAGATTTATATATTATTATTTATAATTAAATTATTTAAAGTGTTCCCCTATTATAAACCAGTAACAACATAACACAACTTAGCTTAAAAAAATTTGTTGATTTAAAAAAATTAACTCCTATAAAAACTCATAATAACTGTAATAGTCGGTTATGACTTTCAAACCATTTACGCCTGCTTTTCTACAACACATTGTAAATATAACAGAATAAAAAAATAATAAAAATAAAAAAGTAAAAGAACAATAAAATGCAATCAAAGAATTTGATTGATTGGAATCAATTTCCTGCCAAAGCCAAATGAATGTGTTTACGTTAGAAAATGGCAAAAAAAATTTAAGCATACATATATAAGAGTTTAAGCAACAACAAATAAAACATGAATAAAATGGAAAAAAAAAACATAAACGTCAAGAAAATTGTGCAAATGAAAAATATTAACACGCTTATAAAATATATAAACATATTAGGGTGGCCAGCTAAAATTAAAAATTTAAATTTTGAAACATTGTCGAGGTGAAACAGGTTTTTCGATAAGAAAATAATTCTTACGATAACACCAAATTTTGAGGGAAAAAAATACTTTGTTGGCTTAAAAAAAACTGAGGTTAAATAAAATTGACGTGAATGTAAAATATTAACCATAGACGTCTGTCGAAAAAAAAATATGTCAAAATCTTTTATTCATTACATACTAATATGAAATTGTAATAAAATACATAAATTTGTATGCAAAATTTAAAGATACCTTCACATTTTCATTCATAACTTTTTTTATCGCTCGGGAGGGCAGGAAATTATCTGAATAAAAATGAGCATCCCTGCTTCCATGTTGTTGCAGTCAATCCCATTTCAACAGACATCGCGAAAATTGCATAAGGATTGTTACTAAAAATTAATTATCAGAATTAGAAATATACCATAAACATCACATATACAGGTTGGTTGAAAAGTTCCTGCGCTCACCAAGAGATGGCACTGCTAGCTCCAAACTTTTTTTTTCTCAAGTTGGTATAACTGTCCTGAGAATACATGCAAAGTTGCAAGTCATTCTGTCAATTCTTTCTTTGTTTACAAGCCATTTGAAGTTGACGTGTCATTGATTTTTTTTAATATGGAAAAAATTGAATATCGTGCAGTCATTAGATTCTTTGTTTTGAAGGGTTTAAAAGCAATGAAAATTTATGAACAATTGTTAGAAGTGTATAAGAAGTCCTCACCTTCAAAACGCACCATTGAATTTTGGGCTGGTGAATTTAAACGTGGTCGTAACAGCCTTAAAGACGATCCACGCGAAGGTCGACCAAAAACTGCAACCACAGCAGAAATCATTGAGCAGGTATATAATATGGTTAGTGAAGATCCAAGTTTGACTAAGCATGAAATTGCTAATGTCATAGGCATCTTAGACGAACGAGTACTCCATATTTTACATGAAGAATTACGTATGAAAAAACTGGATCGAAAACAAATTTCTCAGAGTAATTTGGAGCGTTTTAAACCGAATAAAACCGACTTTTTGCGTCGTTTTATAACTATGGATGAGACTTGGATCTACCACCATGATTCTAAATTGAAACAAGAACGTTTACAGTGGACTGAAGCTGGTTGTTCAGCTCCAAAGCAGTTGAAGTCACAACGATCAGCAAAGAATGTTATGGAATGTTTGGGATGCAAAAGGAATTTTGTTGATTGATTATCTTCAGAAAGGTAAAACAAACAACTCTGAATATTATTGCAGCCGTTTGGATCAGCCGGATGAAAAAATGCGTGAGAAAAGATCTGGTTTAAAAAAGAAAAAAATCATTTTTCATCAAGACAATGCACCTGCTCACAAAAGTGTTTTGACAATGGCTAAATTCAAAGAATTAAAGTACGAATTGCTTGAACATCCACCGTATTCACCAGATTTGGCTCCCAGTGACTACTATCTCTTCAGAAATCTCAAACAATTCCTTCGTAGGAAGCATTTTTCGTCGAATGAAGAGGCCATAGCAGCCGTAGACGGTTATTTTGCAGAGCTTTGGAAAACCATTATAAGGATGGGATAAAATTATTGAAAGATCATTGGAACAAGTGTATTGAGCTTCTAGGAGATTATATTGAATAAAAAAATATATTTCGTAACAAAAACAGTATTCTTTCATTTCGAGCGCAGGAATTTTTCAACCAACCTGTAAGGGGTGATTTAACCTTGTGGGTTTTGAAAATTTACAAAGAAAAAAAGTCTTAGGGGGTTAAGTCTTATAATCTTTACGGCCAAGAAAGCAGAAGAAAGTCGGTAATCATCGCTCGGTATATTGATCCACTGACTGTAACGTTGCAGTTTCTATAGTTCTTGAAGAAGTATGGTCCAGTGGTGCCGCCGGCCCACAAACAGCACTAGAAAGTGCATCTTTTAGGGTGCATTGACAGGTCTTGAACTTCCTCTGGCTGCTCTTCTGTTTGTTGACGTTCCCATTGAGTCAAAAATGAGCTTCGTTGCTGAAGACAATTTTTAGATAGAAAAATGGTTATTCATCTAACTTTCATAAGGCCCATTTACCAAAGAAACGACGTTTTGGTACGTCACCTGGCTTCAATTCTTGCAGCAGCTATATTTTGTATGGTTTCATACGGAAGTCCTTACGTAAAATCATCTGGGTAGTTGAACTACACAAACCTAATTGTTGACAACGGCGACGAATATAGCAGCTTGAATAGCTTGTTCCGTGGGTCGATTATGACGACCATAAAATGGTCGTAATTTAAGAAACTAACAAATTTCTTCAACTTCACGAATTTTGATAATAAAATTCAATGATTTGCAAGCATTGTTTTTGTGTTAATCTATTCATGGGAAATTGCTCACCTTAGTGAATATTTTTGGCATAGCCACAAGTCACAATTTTTTTTTACACTGAAATCAAAAATAGAAAAAAAATCACCTTTTATATATTTATTAATTAAATATTTCGCGACGGAAAATGACGCTTCAATACGAGCGGTTCAGGGTTTCCAAATTTTGAGCACTATGGAAATAATTAATCAAAAAAAAAAAAAAAGAAACAAAACTTAGGAAATTCTTCCTATCGCGTCCATTGGTAAACCACTCCACCACTTCGTACCTAAATGGTATTTTACCTTTGAGTTGCAAGGTTGACAATATCCAGCCAATCCCTAAAAAGATTGTGGTTAACAACCCTAACAATTGGCCCGAAATAGCAATCTGCTTTGAGCTCTCCCAAATTATAGGTATCTAATTATCATCTTGACACCAGTTCACTTTTTGACGATCTTAACTTCATAGAAGTCATTCTACAGGAGACCTGATGGCATGTCCTTGGGAACGCTAGAGTCAATCCTGTGAAATATCGTTATTCGTTCTTTATTTTCTATTTTTTCGTCATTTGATATTTCTTACCGACTTCTTTTGCAGTCAAACTTCAATTTCAATCTTCTCTTTCGCAGATGATAGGCAATTTTTGTTATTCATATGCCTCAAACATCGGCCAAGCCTTGTGGAGGTTGGGGAAAAAAGGCAGATTATGAATGACACACTCAATCAGTACCTAACACCAATCTATTAGAGTAAGCATGTAAAATGGGTCGATATTAATGCATGCAAGACATAATATTGTTTGTTGACTCATAGGTCCTTGGGGACCATTATGGGTCTTTACACATGGGTGGTATTAATATTGAGGAATCTGAAACTCTTGATGTTATGGTCATGATAATTCAATGTGGTGTTCTGTAGGATTGTCGAAAGAGACTTTTAGTTTCCTGGATAAGCCGGTGTAGGAAATACTTCACTCCTTCTAATCTTTTTACTATTTATACCATATATGGGCAGAGGATTCAAAGTCTATTTTGAGCTTCTACACCTCATAAGGATAGTAAGATATTTAGCTCTTCTGACTTATTACATCATCGTCGGAGGTGGGCTATGTAAAACTGTCTACACTGTCTATCTGCACAAAAGATCGATTTTTGGCCGCGGTGCATAGGGCCTTTATAATCTAACACTTTTCTATCGATGCTATCATGGAAAGTGGTTTTCTAAAATAAGTAAACTTATCCTTAAGGCTCGTGTTTTTAAACCCAACACACTCCTGTCGAGTAGATCTTATCCATTTATGGGAGATTGTCCACTGAATATCACAATGTATTACAAAGAAAATTCTTTCATTGGAGAAACCACCTGTATGTGGAATTATTTTTGAACAGATGTACTTTTTGATACTTTTAAGTTAATATATTCACTAACACAACTAATTTTTAAATATTTACTAACGTTCACTAATACTACATCTTATTTCTGCCCATAATTTATTTGGTTAGGGGCATCTACTGAGCACTAGATGTTTAATATTAGAACAATTGTTGCCTGCTATCTGTTAGAAATTTGGCGGGGTGTTAGAGCTTTTTAGTTCTTTGTCCTGAAATGTTATTTGACTCAGGTGGGGTAAAGTGGTATGGAAACATCGAAGGAAGACGCTATGATATGCATGAGGGATAGAAATCTCATACACATTAGTTTTCTAAATTGATGATACGGCCGCTAGGGATCGAACCCGCTACCTACTGTGTGACAGTGCAAAGCGCTAACCATTACACCACCACGCCCACAATTTTGTAAATATCACGCGGTGAATCCCAGTAATAAATATCCTTGAAAAGTTTTTTCGTTATTTTGTCTTAAATCAGCTCTTTAAGTCGCGTAGTTTTATGAGTTCTATTCCATCGCGAAATTCGCAAGCTCAAAAAGTTCGAGACAGCCCAATATACACATATACAATCTACTTCTCACTTGCTTAAAATATTTTTCATAAAAAAAATCAAGTATTTTCTCAAAACACGCACACACACTTAAACACATTCAATATACACTCATACTTACATACTCAACTCAAAGAACCAAATTCATTTTTCAATTCCAATACTTTTATTTTGGTTAAACGGGGCGTATGAATGATATTTGTTAACCAACAAATATACACATACATACAAAAAAAAAAGATATATTGAGGCAGGGTAAGGTTACCCATGACTTTTCATTCATTTACAATTTGTATAGATTTTTTAATATGTATTGAATTATAAAACAAACAACACTTACGCGTGACTATTACTTTATATTATGGTAAATATTTTCCATTTTTTTTTTTTGCTTAAATAAATTATAGTATTTATTTTTATCGGTTGATTGGTGAAAAATACGGAGTAGAGGGGATTATAGATAAATGTGGCTGATTCACTCAAAAAATTTTGGAAGTTACCACATGATAGTTATTTGGTTACTAAGCATTTGTCTTTCTATGAAAAAGTACAAAAAAAAATTTATCACAGTTATTTAAACATACAACTTACATATAATACTGTATTTCCTTGCTATTGTTTAACACTTTTATTTTTAATATAGTAATAAACAACTACAAAATTCTTAGTATTTTTTGCAGTAAGCAAGTAATTTTTCCTTGGTATTTAAAAAATAAAAAATTATGTTAAGTTTCAGAAAATACTTGTTATTATTATATAGTCTTTGTTTGCACAAAAAAATCAGAAATTTGGTTTGTATTATTGATCTCTAAGTTTACATTTTTATTTAAAAGTTGTGAAGAACATGATAATAATTAAATATGACTATGAAATAGAAAACACTAATTTTCAATAAATAGAAAGACGTAGGAAAGATATGAAAATCAGCACTAGCTAGAGTGTCACACTTTCGATCCGAGAGGCTAGGTGATCGTCTTTTAAAAATAAATAAACAAACATTTATTTTTAAAAGAAATATTTATGTTAACTTTTTTTATACATTTATTCGAAATAATTTACTGTAATTAACTGATTTTTAAAGTATTCCAATTTGAATTACAAAAACTTTATAAACAAATACACACACATAAGGCCATTCACGCAACATCTGTTTATAGACTGTCTGAATCTACATTTTTCAGATTAAAAACAAACGAAAATACAAAAGGCCGAACTAATTTCAAATAAGTGAATAATCATGTAGTTTTACGGAATTTCTTGGCAAATTTTTAACATTTATTTTTAACTTATTAATCATTTCTTTTTATTGATGTGCCAGTTGTAGTTCGGCCAGTGGTGTTGGTAACTTGGTTTTCTCAGAGAACACTACACTCAGAATATTATTTAGTTAACTGTTTGTAGTTTAATAAAAAGTTTTCCGTTCCATTTAAAAATAAAGGAACATTCATTTATTTTTAAAAGAAATATTTATTTTAACTTTTTTTATACATTTATTCGAAATATTTTACTATCATTTACAGTTTCATTTATTTTTTTCGTTTGTTTGAAATTTATATAAAATTTTACCCACAAAACGGAAACTTGTGGTTTATTTGTGTCCGTAACAGTTATTACAAATTTAAATTTTGCTTGCTGTCTGTTTCAAAACAAAAATATTCAAAAAATTTCAATTTGTTTTTTTATTTAAATTGGTTGTATATATACAAAATTTTTCAATACAAATTACAAGAACTTTATAAACACATATACATACACAAACACATTCACACAAAAAGTGTCTATAGCTATGAATATATACATTTTGTATTGTACGAGTATATTAAAAAAAAAATAACCAAAATACAAAAAGGGAAACAATTTGAAATAAATGAAAAATTAAACATTTATTTTTCAAGGATTGGCAGGTAAAATTTGACATTTATTTTAACTGATTATATCATTTGTTTCTCACGGATGTGTCAGTTGATTATTCAACATTGAAAAATAAATAACAAAAGGCATTTAATTTAAATTAAAATTAAGTAGACAGGTTTTTAAATGAAATATCATTTCTTTTAAATGATATTTTCAGTTATTTTAACTTACAAACTATTTTAAGTGTGTAAATTCATTATTTTCAAAAATAATTTGCCACCCAGTGTTGAAAAATTAGGCTTGGATCAAATAAGGGTCGTCTAACAACACAATGATCCCAAGAATACCGCAGAAATAGAGAAGGAATGGCTGCTTTACCGTAGATTCCTATCAAATCACTGATAATAAAGACATGACAAATAATCTCTCCCGAAGCAACCAAAAACTTAGTGGAATCGATGCAAACTGTAATCAAATCAAATGGAAAGCAATCCAAATACTTAATTCCTTAAATTTTTTTTTGTAATTCTTACTGTGCAGTTTATGTTAACCCTCACAGTACTGTTGTTTGACTATCATTCACAGAAAGATTCTACCTGCAAATTTTTTTGAGCGTTGTTGATAAAAAAAACATTTAAATAAATTATATTTGATTATAATTTCTTTTCTTGTTATAAGAATATGTTCTCAGACTAAGGTGGCATTTATTGCTTATTTATATTTTGCGTTTTTACTTATAAATGAAAACATAGAATCTCCCTGCAATTATGTATATACATCATTAATGTATGTGTACTTATTCACTGTGGGTGTTTTTTTTTATGTAAGCAACATTATAATTTTAATGAATAAGCATTTATTAATAAATAAATGGAAAATAGTAATATGGATTCAAATTCATTTAATATGTATGTGTATTTTATACATATGTATTGTTAGAGGCTTCTTTAAATGAATGACATAATATTTATACATATACACAAGAGTTATAATTTATACTTTGGAATTAATTTGTATTTAAGGAATCGAAGTTATAACAAAGGTATTTTTTTTTTTGTTGCAAAGAAATGGTACTCATCCTTTTTAAGTCATTTCACCCAAAAATGTGGTGTTGTTGGAAAGCTACAGAGGCATATACCTGATTGTGTTAGTCTTGGGCCATTAACTGAGTCTTTAGAACGTCAATAGCAGTCAAAATGTCACAATAATATTTATCTTTAAAATAAATTAATATGTACTTATTTTTAACTGTTTCAAAAACAGTTAACAAATGTAGTAGAAATGATTAACTGTATTGCAAAAATAACGTAAAAATATTTACTAAGTACAAAGATTTTTAAACAACTGTTTGGAATTCATGATAATTAAGTCAACTTAATTAAAAAAAAAAAACTTATTAAAAATTAAACTTTTAAATTATATAAATATTCTAAACTTGCTAATGGTGTGATCTGATTCTGTACTCCAACATGCAGTTTTATTCATTTAGTTTATTTTCTGCTATCATAAATTAATGGATATTTTATAAATGTGTTAGTTAATGTAGCTTCTCATAGATACACATTAAAAAAAATCAACTAAATATGCACATAGTATGCATAGTATGTTTCACTCTATGTGGGTTATATATTAAATGCAAATTAGGCTGGAATTTATATTTAAAATTTAATTTTCCTAAAATATACCAAAAAAAAATTATTATTATCAGGAAAAGTTTTTTTGAGTTTTTTACATATTCCAAAAATTGTTTTTGTTATTTTTGTAAGAGTTTTCATTATATTTTTGGACAAAATTTTTTAAAAATCATTAACGTGTGTAGAAACTAAATTTCATAATGATTTATTTAAAAGCATAGACAATTTTAGTTATTAAAAAATATAGTAATTTACAACGACAGCACTTTAACTGTGAATTCTGTCATTGTTTCTCTTTTTGAGAATTATATAAAATAAAAATCTTAAATAAATCATATTTTCTAAAACTGACCAGAGTAATCTTGAATTTGACTAGTTTTAATGTTAAGTTTTGGGCTTTGTTGTGCTGCGACATATCTCCATTTCTGAGGGTGTTTTTACGATTTGTTATAATAGAGCCAAGAGTTAATATTATGTGGAGGAGATAGAGGGTTAATATGTTTTCCCAAAATTTCTACAAAGTTGTTGAGGTGTAGGGTATACCTCAGATGTAAAGAACACAATGTTTGATATACCTTTGGCCTGTTCGTGCAGAATGAACAGGAAAAAATTCATTGTCAAAAAGACTCCTTATAAAGATTTTATATTTTTTAATTCTTTTCAATAAAAACAAAATAATTTTTTATTTTTAACATATTTATTAATTTATTTTTTTTTTAAATAATGACTTTCTTGTGGAAAAAGTACACAGAATATAAATGAAATAATTTTTTTTAAAGAAAAAAGTCTGTAAGGGCTATTTTGTATTTTGACAGAAACATCTTTAGGTTCTATGGACTTTTCCTTAAAGTAAAATTCTCAAATACTACATACGTTTTCTTAAACAAAAATTCATATATTCTCCAAAAAAAATTTACACTCAGAAAAAAAAGTTAGTCGAAAAATTTGTAAACAAGTTTAAATCCCACTTTTCTATTTTTGTACTGATTTTTAGTAAAAAAAAATATTATTTAGCAAATCTCATTGGTATTAACATTTTATAAATTACAGAATTTTTACAAATTTTTTTGCTAATTTCAGAAATCATTTTACAAATTTTCGAAAACCGATTTGCTAAAATTAACAAAAAAACAAAATAAAAATTTTGCTAAAGTGGATACTGAAATGTTATTTCTAATTAAAACTTACATCTACAAGCTTTAATTACATTAAAATGTTACATAGATTAAAAAAAGCGATCGGAAGTGAATATACCGCCTCATGTCTAAAAATAGGACATCCACCTAAAATAGCACTAAAAAGTTTTTTTTTTAGTTCAAAAATCAGCCCTAAAAACAATTAAAATATGACCTTAAAAGCAAAAAAAAAAATAAATTCTAAACTATTTTTCAAAACAGAAATTTAAATTATAAACTCGTTTATGTTTTTAAAATTTTTAAGCCTTTGATTTTTTTTTTATTTTGTCTAAAATATTTTTTAAAAAACTAAATAAAATAAAAAATTTTGATGCACGAGAAAAAAATTAAATTTGAAATTTTGAACTAATATAAATAATATTTAGTACATTTTTTGCCGATTTTAGCAAACAGATGTTAAATTTAACTTTGCAAAAAGTTTACTAAAATTTAGTAGCGACAGCTATTTTTTTTTACAAATTTCATTGCATTACATGTCAGCAGACATGTGTTGCTAAGATAAGAAAAAAATTCTGCTGGGCTCACATTATCAAAATTTCCCTTATAACACCAAAATTTTCTGTTGTCATTAGAGACTTCTTTGGTGAGTGGATTTTCTATGAAATTCCTATATTCTGAGGACTTTTCATCATGATAATTACCTGTATTCTAAAAACTTTTTTTGGATTCTAAAAACCTTTTCTAAAAGAAAAGTTCTAAAAGTCTAAGGACTATCTTAAAAAGTCTTACGAATGTTGTATGAATATAAGATTTTTTTTTTTAAATCCCATAGAATCTGTTATTCTATTAAAAATTTTTTTAGGATTTTAAAATTTGTTTTGAAGTATTTTTCTTTAAAAAAAATCTTTAGGAAGAAGATTTCTTAATGATAACTATATTATAGTACGTTTATGACATGCTCTTCGAATATGATTGCCCCAACTGTGTGGAGACATCATGTTGTGGTTATTTCTAGTAGACACAAGGGGATACAGCAAAGTGCAGAATCTTCCAAGCAACTGTGGAGAAGTCTGGACAAAACATCAAGTGTCCACAAGAGGGCTCTCTTAGATACAATATATAAAGAGATATGCCTTTAGTTTGTGATAATGCTGCAACAACTCGGCAAATAAAATTTGTGACCAACTCAATTAACTGCGTAACTGTGATGTTTGTGAATAAAGAGTTGCTATACAAATTTCAACTTTTATTTATTATAAGCAAAATAATATAAATTTGATTTATTCAAAAACGAAATAAATTATCATTTTTAAAAGATAAAATTGCAACAAAATATATCATGCAAATTTATTTGTTTTTGGTTTTATTTGGCAAGTTACTTTTTACATTTTCTATTACATTTTAAACTTGCAAGCAAATAGATCGATTGAAGTAATTAATATTTTAAACATGAAAGATTTCATTTGAGAAAATCTAAATTCAAAGCCATTATCGAATATCAGTAGCGAAAGCTTAATATTTCACCACAAATTTAATAGATTAACAAATAAATAACAATACGAAAAATATTTGTATTATTGACTTTTTGTTATCCAACAATAATAATAAGAGGATATGATTTTTATGGCTCCCTATTAAAACATATTAAAACTAAACTATAACTTTTTAAATTTTGTTATTTTATATATATAGTTCTTCATATCAAATACAAACATATGAGCCTTTTCATACCAAGTGTTCACCAAAAGAAAAAGTATATCTTAACAATGTCAAACTTATAGGACCCGGAAAAATTTTTTAGAATAGGTTTCCTTTGAATCTTTACTAGAACATGTTATTTTAACACCAATTTCATGAAACAGGTTCAATAACTGATTACAGGCAGTCAAAATATAAGTTTCCATGTCCCAGAACCACTCCTACAACCGTTTCTGGAAGCGGATCTAAAGGTTCATTTTCTAGTTTTTAGATGAAGCGAACCTGGTGGTAAAAATGGATCCCAAAAAATTTTTGTTATTTTTCAACTTAGCAAGATCTTAGTAATTTTTATGGATTTAGAAAATGTTGACGTATAATTTAGCTTTGTTTTGGAGAACATATTTGTTGAATATTGTCCACCACAAATGTTCAGTACAAATTCTCACATTTGTTATGGGATACTGTACGTATACGTTATATCGTATTCATCATACGCAGTGTAGTATTAATTTGATTTAAGACTATATTTAAGAATTATTTTCTCCAAAATGAAGTCGAGTCACAAACTGAAACTTTCCAAAAAATAAATTAAATAAATTTTTACCGAGTTTTAGATAAATTGGACACTTTCTTACAATTTAAATTTAAAAAAATATTTTTCTTAAGATACCCAAAAAATCTCTATTTTCATAGTTCAATCCATAACACTTTCTAAATTCGATTAAACTAAAATAAGTAATATTTCAAAAATTAACATTTATTGTTTTCATATATAACTAACCCTCTGCAACTGACGTGGTAGTCTAACAGACACCAATAAGCACTACTGTTTAACATGAATCGTGGTTTTGAATTAGAAAAAAAATTATAATTATACAACCTACAACCTACAACCTTAAACTATAAAAAAAAAAAATAATTTCAATAGGTTAACAAAAGAAACCTTGGAAAATATAAGCCGTTGAAATATTTTCTGGTGTTCTACCACGTCAATGGAATTTTGAAAATATGTCACGTCAGTCGCAGAGGGCTAATTAGCTCTCTTTTTAATTAAAAATAAAAAGGCGATACATTTTTTTTATTCATAGCATATTTCTTATCCTCTTCGGTCCTCATGTGCAGCCAACTCAACATTTTTAAAACATCTACAGACGTGTTTAAAAAATAATTTTTCATCTTGTGACTTTTTATACAGCTAACTGAAATTGTTTTTTGTACTAAAAATCAGGACTTTTTTTAAAGCTGGCCACTATAAAAAATTTTGCTTTACATTTGTGATCAGTTAATCGTAGAACACGTTTTCTCGAGCACTTATCCATTTTAATTAAATTTTTTAAACTTGTGGAATATAAAAACTAAAAAAAAATATATAATTTTATAATATAGCGGAAGAATTAACCTCTTGAGACCGTCGGTGCACATGTGTGTACCTTTACTTATTTCAAGTTTAAACAAATAGCGACATATTGCAGTCACTGCTGGTACACGTGTTACTTTCTATAGGATATTGAGCTTAAAAATATCAATAAATGGCAATGTAGTCAAATTCGTAACCATTTCTTTTTCTTTCCAATTTAACAGCTTTAATTTTTTCCAAGAAGCTCTTGCCTAAAATTGTAAAAATTCGCTTAAAAATAGAATTATTCGAAACCAGTTAAAAGTTTGTTTAGTTTTGTAAAGATAATTAGTTGAGCGAACGTGTAAAAAGGTAAGTTTTTAATTTGTTGTGCTATTTTATAATAAAATACAACCTTCTTTTCTTGTTACACATATGTGTAACTCAGGATTAAAAGTCAGCTTTATGTAAGTATTAGTTGATTTGAAGCTGGGGCATGGATGGGAACTAGTAGCAGAGCAAAGCAACATATACTCGGCACAAAAGCGCGAGCTGAAATTATAAATACTAACTCTATTGAGATGGAAAGCTTTATTGGAATAGAGACATTTGTTTACCTGTTATTAGAGATACAATTAAACGCGACAGATGTTTTGAGCTCAAAAACTATCTCCATTTTGTAGACACGAATCACCGAAATGGGGATGATAAGCTTTGGAAAATTATACCACGAACAAATGATTCCTTTTTCATGACGTTGCGAGTACCGCCAATACGTTCCCGGTAAGCCTAATCCACTTTAACTAAAAAACTTTGTATTGGCTGCTCGAGACGGGCTGGTAGTAGATTTAGAGACCTATGTTGGCAAGAATACATTGCTCAAGGTGATAAGAACAATCTTGGGCTAGGAGCGGGAATCGTAGAAAAGCTTTGTCGACAGCAGATTCTTTGTAAATTTAAAGTTGACTGATCTTTGAATGAAAGAAAAAGCAAGATTTTTCTGACCCGGACAAATAGGCAAATAGGATTGGACCAGTGGCACAAAATTTAAAGTCAGACAAGCAATTAACAAGCGGGGAGTGGGATGAGAAAGTTAGAAGCGATCACAAAGTATATGTCTTTAAATGGATGGATACAAAAGCAGTGACGATGTTATCCACTTGTTCAGGCAGTGCTTCTGCAGATACCTGCAAACGTTGGTGCAAAAAAGAAAAACAAAAAATTGACGCATCTCGACCAGCTGCAGTGAAATATTATAACACCTGCATGGGTACATAGACTTATGCGATGGACTAATTGCTTAATATCGAAGTTCAATGCGAAAAAAAAAATGGCCGGTAAGAACCTTCTGCCATTTCTTGGACCTGGTTGTCGCTGTTGTGTAGAATAACATGTACATCACAAAGAAAAACTGGGCTTACTTCAATACAGACTGAATTTGGCCAAAACGATGATAAATAATGATGGTGGGAGGGTTGATCCCAATTTCTTGCATCGTGGTTTAAGAACTCGTCCCAGTCGCAGCTCCTCAACAAAATCTAACTTGAATTCTGTACACGACGGATGAGAGGGTGCAATTGAACCTCCTGCAAAGAAACATCGTGCGGTTGTGCCACAACGACAACCAGAACAAGACTTGATACATTTGAAAGAGCATTTGTAAAGAGCACATTTTCATCTAAAAGTCGTCATCCGAAGTGTACTTCACGCTGCCGTACCAAATGTGTAAAATGCAATATTTATTTATGCATTTTAAAAAATATTTTATTTGAGTCCTACCACATAGTTTAGGCTATTGATCCTAATTAACAATGCATTGAAACCTAAAGTACACATATGTGCACTGCCTTGTTTTATAATTTAAAATAAAAATTTTATAAAAAAAAACATCCAAGTGTTTTATTTGCATAGCCGAAAGTGGAAAAAATATATAAAAAATCTACTAACTCAATCGATTAATGTTCAGGTCCTAAGAGGTTAATGGAATAAGATATAAATATTTTCATTAATTCAAAAATGAAAATATATAAAAAATAAATATTTCGAAAGTTTTAGTTAAAAATATCCAGCCGGCTATACTTGTAATATCTTAGAATCCTGTTGTCCTTTATTTCCCCGAACAACATTTTTGTACTATTGTTTCTTTCAGAAGCATAAAAAAATATTTTGACGCTGGATTTTTCCTTGGTATTGAGCAGGTTATAATAAATTTTGTAACTTCAATATGGTATACTTTTTTGCGATAGGGGGACCAGCTGATATGGCAAGCCACATATACACTAGTTCAAAAAAATGAAAAAAACTTTACTATGTGTCACATTCTAATTTAAATAGTTGAAAACAAAACAACTGAACTAATGAAAATAAATGTCATATGTTAGATTGTTGGAATTAAAAAATGAAATATTAAATAGTTGTTTAGAAATAATAAAAAATATATATAATTAAATATTTAGAACAGTTATTTCTATTCGAATACTTGGTTGAATCTAAAAAATAATTTCTTGGAAAATGTGTTTAATTCGATTATAATTTATTGCACTTATAAACAATAAGTTTTAAGAAATAATTAAAAGTATTAAATTTACCTTTACCGATTTTTTTATACTCTCTGCAGTGTTTTTGTTGCCAAAATATAAGAAAAATTTAAATTTAAAAAAATATTGTGGAGGTGAAAAAAATGTGTTTGTTGTCAAAATCGTTTTTAAATGTGAAGACAACTTTTGTGGTAAAAATATATATTTAAAGGTACAAAAAAAAAATTGTGGTGAAAAAAAAATTGAGATGAATATATAAATTTGAGGTGTATTTAAAGTTTTATTCACCACTTGGTGAATTTAAAGTTTTATTCACTACTTGGTGAATTTAAAGTTTTATTCACCACTTGGCGTCTGCTGCAAATATATAAGAAAATGTTTTATTTACCAAATGCTAATATGAAATTGAACTACTTAGAAAACAGATGCATAGTTGCAATCGAATTTTTGTAGTTCCAACCTACGGATGACCCTACCGGCCAACCTACGGTGCACCCCACGGAGTTCCTTATTAATTTTGTTTCTATAAAAAATTTGTTTTATGATTAAATTCGCGTAATATAAATCAAATACATCACAATAATTGCATAAAAGTCAAAAATTCACGAAATTTTAACTGAGGCAGACTTTTCTCCACACATCTGCCGGTAACCCCACATTGTGGCGTAATGATTGCGGTTTCGATCCACAGTGAGGGCAAAATAATTTTAGAAAAATAATATGTATGAGTTTTTATCTCTCATACATATACTCGTTTGGTGTTCCCATAGCACTTAACCTTACCAAAGTAAAGTAACATAACAGGGTACGAACCAAAAAGTTTCAACAACTCCGCCAGCTCTTCATCAGATGACGGGCAAAAACTGTTCTAAAAATTATCATCTCGCGCTATTATAGATTTAACCAGACTCACTGCCGACAATACTCGCGAGTTACTTGGAAATATTTACTAATCGTATTTAGAACCTTTTTCTCCATATCACAATTTACCACAATGTTAATAATTCTTATGAGTTACTTAAAATATTTACGAATCTTAGTTCGGAACCTAATCGTATTTAGGACATTTTTCACCAGTTTATTAATTTAACCCGACTCATCTACCAATCATACTCGTAAGTTACTTAGTAATATTAACTAATTCTGTTAGTCAAAGGTAACTTTAGCTAAAGTGAGGAATAAAGTGACCTTTAACTTTTTTTGGTTATTACAACTTCCTTATAAAATAAATTTAAGTTTATTGAAAATATGGCTTTACCAGAGCAAAAGCCGATTACTTTTGACAAATTAAAATGGTTCTTTAAAATACGTAGTGGCAACGACGTACTTTTATTTATTTATTTACTTACAACAAACAAAATATACAAACGAAAATCAAATTTTCTTCGAATTGTGTAAAAGATAAAAATGTTTGTTGCAAAAAATTTACATTGTTGACGCCGAACACAAAAATAAATCAAACAGCAAAGATGCGGACAAAAAACTACACCGCAACTACACTGCAGAGCAGAAAATTTGGCAACTTCAAATGCTTAAACCTTACGTTAAAAGTTTAACTTTAGCTATCGGCAAGTTACATAATAATTTTAAACGAAAACTTCTAGACCCAAGACAACCTTAATTAGAGGTGTTACCACAGGGCTAGCGGAAACTATCTATGACAATATCTTATTTCCATTTTCAACTTCTACGGAGCTGATCGCAATAATAACACAGTGCAACAAGAAAAAAATTATGGGGTTCTGACAATGGATTCTAGCAAAGGAGACAAAAAATATATACGTGTGGCGGCGTTTTAAAAAAGTTCACATCGGAATTTTATTTTAGGAGGGAGGGGGGATAATTTCCCCCCTTTGCAGTATTTCTAAATGTGTATTCTTTACATATGAGTTGTAGGGTATGTTTAGTAACTTTTTAGAAAATATTTATTTATTTATTTATTTATTTAAATTTATGGATACAATATTATCCTTACAGACTTGAACTATTACATCTTGAAACTACAGGTTGGTTGAAAATTCTCTGCGCTCACCAAGAGATGGCACTGCTAGCTTCAATCTTTTTTTTCAAGTTGGTATAACTGTCCTGAGAACACATGCAAAATTGCAAGTCATTCTGTCAATTCTTTCTTTGTTTACAAGCCATTTGAAGTTGACGTGTCATTGATTTTTTTTAATATGGAAAAAATTTAATATCGTGCAGTCATTAGATTCTTTGTTTTGGAGGGTTTAAAAGAAAAGGAAATTTATGAACAATTTTTAGAAGTGTATAAGGAGTCCTCACCTTCAAAACGCACCGTTGAATTTTGGGCTGGTGAATTTAAACGTGGTCGTACTAGCCTTAAAGACGATCCACGCGATGGACGACCAAAAACTGCAACCACAGCAGAAATCATTGAGCAGGTACATAATATGATTATTGAAGATCCAAATTTGACTAAGCGTAAAATTGCTAATGCCATAGGCATCTCAGATGAACGAGTACTCCATAATTAACATGAAGAATTACGTATGAAAAAACTGTTTGGAAAGTTAGTGCCGCACACATAAACAATTCAACAAAAACTGGATCGAAAACAAATTTCTCAGCGTAATTTGGAGCGTTTTAAGCCGAATAAAACCGACTGTTTGCGTCGTTTTATAACTATGGATGAGACTTGGATCTACCGATATGATCCTAAATTGAAACAAGAACGTTTACAGTGGACTGAAGCTGGTTGTTCAGCTCCAAAGCAGGTGAAGTCACAACGATCAGCAAAGAAGGTTATGGCATCAGTTGTTTGGAATGCAAAAGGAATTTTGTTGATTGATTATCTTCAGAAAGGTAAAACAATCAACTCTGAATATTATTGTAGCCTTTTGGAACAGATGGATGAAAAAATTCGTGAGAAAAGACCTGGTTTAAAGAAGAAAAAAATAATTTTTCATCAAGACAATGCACCTGCTCACAAAAGTGTTTTCACGATGGCTAAATTCAAAGAATTAAAGTACGAATTGCTTGAACATCCACCGTATTCACCAGATTTGGCTAACAGTGACTACTATCTCTTCAGAAATCACAAACAATTCCTTCGTGGAAAGCATTTTTCGTTGAATGAAGAGGCCATAGCAGCCGTAGACGGTTATTTTGCAGAGCTTTGGAAAACCATTATAAGGATGGGATAAAATTATTGGAAGATCATTGGAACAAGTGTATTGAGCTTCTAGGAGATTATATTGAATAAAAAAATATATTTCGTAACAAATACAGTATTTTTTCATTTCGAGCGCAGGAACTTTTCCACCGACTTGTATTACATTAATTAAAGTAAATTATTTAAGAGAGATTTAAAATTAAATTATTAAATAACCGCATAGTTTAGGTAAGAGGTTCATTTAACTCTGCCACATAATGGTAAAATTTAGCTCTTCTCAAACAAATTGTAAAAAACACCCCTAAGAAAGGGGAGGGAGGGAATGAAGTGTTCAACAACAATGTTAGCCATAAAGTTTTACTACATATGTCAGAACACTTCAAGCCCCAAAACTTAACACAAACACCAAATACCAGTCAATTGCAAGATATATTCATGCATTACTATTGGAAAGCATAAAGTTATAAGTTACCGATCGTTGATTACGTATTGCATGATTTATAATCGTTAAGCAATAATTTAAAAATTTTTGAAAATCTATTTTTAAATTTGGTTGGCAACTAGAGTTCCTAAGTTCGATTCCCATCATGACCACGTTATACTTAATAAAGTTTGAAATTATTGTAATAATATAAAAAAAAATATATAATAACCTCTTTTAGATACATTACGTTGCTCATCCTCGTACCCATATATATAACGACTTACTTTATCACTTCTAAAGTAATGGGTTCATACATTATCTTAGCCATCATAGCCTGTAAAGTTCATCAATAAAGTAAAGTGTAAAGTAGTTAATGGGCGTGATTTTGCTGGGCCCCTTAGATCTATATTTCAATGTGTTGCAAATGGAATGACAAACTGGCTTATGTGAAGGGTATAAAAATGTTTCAAAACTGTGAATTGTTAGCTCTTAATAGGGCCAATGTCGCTCAATGAGAAAACAAATCTCTATTAGTTCAATCTAGCTCGAAAAACCCATTTTTCAACAACTTTAAATATATAAAATAACTGTTAATATCTACTGGGTTAAAACAAATCCCCAGTTCAAACGAACTATTTACAGAAGTGTCGTACTAAACAAGTATATATTTTTTTTCATTTTAATTATTAAATCGACCCTTCAATATATTTTATAGTTTGCCATTAAAAAACAGGCAACAAACAACCAAGTAACTAAAAAATGCATATCACTGCAAAATTTTTTATGCAAACTTTATTAAATACATACAAAAAAAGTATAAACTAAAATGACATTTAAAATAATTAAAAAAATGAACAAAAACAATATAAAAACTATATACATATTATGCCAATGATGATGACATAGTATTTATACTAAAAATATAAAATGACTCAGTGGCAAAAAAGTGAAAATTTCTGTTTTTTTTTTTTTTTGAAATGGTAAACTTGTATATTTATAAATAACTAAAATACTTGTACAATGTACGTATATGAACATTAAATAAGTTGTGCTAGGAAAAAAAATTGCAAATTTTTTATTTATTTTATATTTATATAATTTTTACAAACATTTTTTTTATAGATTTAAAAGAATTGTTATTGCTTGAAATGAAATATTTTGACATTTAACATCACTTTTTTTAGGGATAATTTTATACTTTGTATATGAGATCCAGCAGACAGATAGAACTTATCAATTGTAAAAACATTTTTTAAAATTCGTGCAGATATTTAATTTATTTAAGATTATAAGAAAAAGTATAATTTATGCTTAAAATTTATTTATTATTTAATTGCTGGAAATTATGTTTAAAAAATTCCAAAGAATAAATTCTAGCTATATAAAATGTTAACAGAATTTTTATATATTTATTTATTACGCATTTGCTTATTACACTGAAAGAATATTTTAAATAATAATAATTTTAATGAAATCTTGCATAAAATTAATAATGTTTCGCTGGAACTCCAAAAACATTTTAACACAGCTTTTTAATAAATTTTTAAAATTAACATTCAATGAAGCATAACTTTCATTAGAAATCAAATTCATAAAATTTATAAAGCTTTTTTATTTAATTTAAGAAATTTTTAATTCACTTTGTAAAGAGAGCTTTATTAGTCTATGAAAAAATTTCGTTAAAACTGTTACCAGAAAATTCTCTCTGTGTACGTTCATAAAAGAAAGATTGACATTGACAATACAGATGTGTAGTTATTGTTGTTATTTTTATTATTTATTTTAAGTTCATGCCATAAAATACATATTAAAATTTAAAATGTACATGAAATCTTTACACAAGTTTAAATACATAACATAAAAATAATAAAACAATTTTTTATAACATTATAATATAGAGTGTTCCAAAATTCATGCAAAATTTAAATTTGACACCATTTGTGTATTAAAGTGTTCCCAACCCATAGAAAAAAACAGCTTTGAAGCTGACAATTTAGGGTTAGTAAAAATGTAGCACTACACAATAGAACAACGCATTTTAATGAAATTTTGGCGGTTACAGTTTGTTTAAATAGTTACTGCTAAAGGTGATCGATATTGAAAGATATTCCTGTGGTCGTTATGTGATTTTACCAAAATGTGTCACATGCCATACACTCCGTGCAAAAATTAAAATAATGCATAAGACATTTTCTGGTCCAGTATCCTCTCCTTTCGGTGATCCGATGTGATTTAACAACATTGGATTTTTTTTGTGGTGTTATTTGAAGAAAAAGTCTATGCCAACAAGTACACATTCATCCGTAAATTTAAGCAGGAATTTCAATGATGGCTGCATCAACGAAATTTATCACATTTCTTCAAAATGGTCATGGAAAATTTTTCGCAAAAAGGGTACTTTGCCCCAGCAAAGCCTTGGAGGATATTTATCCTCCTTTATGATTAAATAAAAAAAATAAAAATCTAAACACAAAAAACCCGTCTTTTTTTTAATTTAATTAAATCCTGCATGAATTTTGTGGCACCCTTTAAAAATATACATACATTAAAATCTTCTCTTGGAATTATTGAGATAAAGGCATATTCTCAGTAATACTATTTAAATTTACCAAAAGAAAAGCAAGCATAATAAATTTAATATGTTGTTATATTTAAATAAAGTATAATTAAATTTAAGTAAATTCGAACAGCTTTTAAAGCACTTTATTTTTTAATTGGTTTTTAAATAAACTAGATCGAATTATGTTACGGATATATTACTTGGGCTATCGCCGAAAATTATCACACACGCCCTTCATCTTGCACCATACATCAACTTTCACCATCTTCTTTATCTCTATCTGCTTCCCATAGCAAGCATCAAATCAATTAATAGAAAAAGTTTCCTGAGTGTTGCTTCTATTTAATGAAAAAAAAAAATTATATCAAATAGATTAACATATTAAAAACTTTAACTGAAATTTTTTTTAAATAAATTATTGATATACATTTAAGTAAATACAGATTTTCTGTTACAGTTAATATTTTCATTTAACATATTTTGTTACATTATTTTATTTATTATAGTCAACTGATAGTTAAAATAAAAAAAAATAAAATAATACAGACTTAAAAGTTAATTTTTATGACATATAAAGTAAAGGATATATCACTTGTTTTTACGGATTTGTGGTTAGTTTTTTAACAGTTAAAATAAATAGAAATTCTTTTATTATTTACAGATATTGTAAGTAAATTTATTGATAAAATTTATTTTTATTTAAATTAAAAGAAATATTTTAGAATTAAATAAAAAATGTTTACCCATTTTATACCACTCATCGATCCCGTGATAGTTTTTTGAGGAAATTTGTTATAAAGATGTATTAGTGTCCCAGTAAGCAGTTTTTTGTTGTTTTTGTACTTTTATCGCGCCCTCTAGTGGTAGCAATAAAGCACACATTTCGTTGCTTAAGTGTACAGGAAGTGTAGACGTTAAGATGTTATAAAAAGTTTATTTTTTTTTTATTGCTTATACCAAATAAAGGCAAAGTAATATACAAAATATTATCTGTATGCCTCTCAAGATTTTTGATAATTTTTTAAAAATTAGACAATATTTCAAAACTTAATATGGCAGCTCTTCTCAATTTTTGAAACCTTTTTGCTTTTAGAGAGAACGTTGCTCGTTATTTATTTATTTATTTATTTTATTTATTTATTAATCATATAACTACAAATTATATGTTAATACCCTAACCGAGCACTAGCAACAATGGCCTTCGGCTCGTTGTAGCGAAAACAGATCAGAGCCTCTGGTGGGAATTGAACCCACGACCCCCGCACTGATAAGCTAGCACGCTACCAAATAGCCTACCGGGGCGCTAAACGTTATTTATATTTATACGAAAATGAAGTTATTTTAAGCTTATTAAAGTTTAAACAAATTCGTAAATTTCTTAATCCTATCTATTAATTTTAAAATTCAAACAAGGACCGTCTAAATCAGAATGTACAAAATGGAAAAATTTAAGCTTCCAGTTTAACCATGCTGCCATGATGACAACACCATGAAATTTTCATCCAGTATTATATGGTCCTTGGTTAAAGTGGATACTGCACAACAAATATACCAGATGTCTTCAACCATATAGGCATACCACTTTCATAATACTTCTCTTCTTTCTATATTTAAATAATTAAAAAAGAAACACTATATAAATGTCAAAAAGTGATTAGCTTAAATCTTTATTGGTAATACTGGAACTATAATTTGTATAAGTTTTTAAATTATTTACACCTTAAGACACAGCCAAGACTTCAAACTATCACATGCTTTATATTGCATAGTCATATCGCTCTTCTATATACATTTATCGGCTCTTGATATTAGGTGTTGCTTTAAAGCAATGGGAGTGTAATATGGGTTAAACAAATTTGCATATTTTTGCAACATATGTACATTTTAATGAGTTTTTTTTTTTGTGAAAATTTTCTACCAAAACTTTTTAGTTATACCACAATGCCACAGAACGCTAACCTTTGGTGCCACACTTTATATTTTCAAATTTTAGGTGGCCAAAACTTTTAATTTACTTATATTTTTTACATCTATAATATTATATAGTAAAATAAATTCAGATTGTAAATGAGTCACAACAGTTGGCTCCCCAAAATCGCCAAATACTGACTGATGCTTTCTATCTATCTGCAATATTTTTTGATCTGCCATTGAACTTGTTAGAGGTTATTCAAAGGAAATTATCCTTTGGCCCTTCTAAAAAATAAAATAAAATGGTATGGGGCCAAGTATTGGCTTTTCTGATTTTATTATAAGGCAATTTAACTACCTGAAGCATGCACATAAAAAACTTAACCGTTGGCCCTCTAAACAAAAAGGAGCAAAAAGGTGGGTGGCCAAAGTTAGACTTTTTCCTTGTATATTTTTCAAATATTTCTCAACATACTGAATGGATTTCCATGGTTGATCTCTCCGTTTATTTACTAAGGTATCATACATGATTTTGGTTTTAAGTTTTAAGGGAAAATTAAACAAAACTCAATATTTGAGATCCTTTCAAGATCTTTAAAATATCCCCTAACATATCCCCACATGATTGTACTCAATTCTTTCAAGAAATATTTATTTTAACTTTTTTTTACATTTGTTCAAAATGATTTACTGTCATTTACCAATTTTTTTCAGTTTCATTTATATTTTCCATTTGTTTGAAATTTAATAAAAATTTATAATTAAAGTTATTACAAATATAAATTTTGTAAAAAAAAAAATATTAAAAAAATTCGATTTATTCCGATTATTTGAATTCGAAATACAAGAACTTCATAAAAGCACACACAGAAGGCTAGAAGGTGTAAGTCTCTACTTTGCAGATTAAAAAACAACAGAAAAACCGAAACAATTCCGTAAAAATAAATGAATATTAATTTATATTAATTATATACGGAATTGTAATGATAAATTTTGACATGTGCCAGTTGTTTAAACACCATTTAAAAATAAATAACAAAATCTATTTGATTTAAATCATAAGTGAGTAGAAGGGATTTTAAATGAAATATCACTTCTTTTAAATGGCATTTTCTGCTATTTTAACTTACAAACAATTTTAAGTACAGGTGCTGAAGACATAGTAGTTTTTTAAATCTTCATTTACATAACCGAGCCATTAGGGCCTTATGTGGTCAATTAAAGCTACTATCTAGATAAATCATTATATATTATTTAAATTATATCCTAAATCCCCAACCGATCACTAGCAACAAAGGCTATCGGCTCGTTGTAGCGTAAACAAACCAGATCCTCTGGTGGGAATGGAACCCACGACCCCCGCACTGATAAGCTAGCACGCTAGCAACTAGCCTACATTTATTTTTATTTAGTAGCCTGGTTTTGACTTAAATGTCATATTATATAAAAATTGAAATTTATTTGCTTATTCGAGCGAAAAACTCTTTTCTAATAATATTTTGGAATTTACAGTAATGGTAATTTTAAAAATCCGTAAAGTCTTTTTTAATAGTATAAACAACTTAATTACAGAAAAATAAATTTTTTAACTTTTTCTACCGCTAATTCTATAAAAAAAATATACATAAATAATAAAAAATATATAAAAACTTTCTGTAGTAGCTAAACTATTTAATTAAAATTTTCTTTAAAAAATAAACAATTCTTTCTTATTATATTAATAGCCTGTTCCTCGATCTCGAACGAAAATCTAGTCGAACGAAAGCAAGTCACTTGAATCCGAATCAAATTGGGTTTCTCTATTTCGAACGCTTTCGATCGACTTGACTTACGTGTCGATACGCATTTACAAATTACAGAGATGCCAGATCATATATTTTGAGTATTTGTTACAATTTTCTTTAAAAGTAGCAAAAATACTACTAAACTGCTTAAAGTAAAAAACAATCCTGTTTAAAATTTTAAAAATCTAAAAAAAAAAAAATTTTTAAAAATTTAAAATTCTTAATAAACTAAAAATAATTATATTATTTTATACTTACCTTTTGTTATCCATTGCTTTTTTTACTTCATTTTGCTTTTAAAAATATCAAATATATATTTACTTGACAAAAAAATAGCAAGTGACTGATTTTGACATTTGCGTTCGAGCTGTTCGAAATAGAGAAACCAAATTTTGTATGAAAACAGTTACGTTTTCATTCGACTTGTCGTTCGAGTCATCGTTCGCATAGAAATAGAGTTAGTGAAACCCAAATCAGTTTTCTTTCGACTAGAAAGCGAACGAACGTGTTCTTTCAAAATAGAGGAACAGGCTATAAGTATTAAAATAAACAAAAAAAAAACTATTATTTTCCCCGATTATGTCAGTAAATTTAAAATTAAATTACATAATAAAATTGTTTAAAACAAAAAATACGTAACTACATTTTTACCTCATTTTCGATAGTTTTAATATATATTTTTAGCAGTTTTAATTTTTCGCTTTTTTTTTTTTGAAAAATAATACTGTAAGTGAACCAATTAAAAAATATTGTATTTCCGCCCCTAGGCTGTCTGTACTACGCCATAATATATTTCAAATTTATTTTGCGCATTTTTTATCATTTATTACATTTAATATATTTTATTCAGTTTTTGTTGCAAATTGTCATAACATCAAATATTTGATATTTTTATTATTGTTGTAATTTTATGATCTTTTTATAGTTGTTATTATATAATTTTTTTTTTATCATTTTATTACCTGAAAATTTTTGCTGTCATTCATTTTTGACCATTTTTCAATTGGATTTTTTTCTTTATTGATTTACAAATTGTGTAAATTCATTTTATTGTTTATTGTTGCCGGAGCCACCAAATGTTAAACCTATAAAAAAAGTTAATACATTACAGAGAATAAACAAATTATCGCAATAATTTTCATAAATACTTTTTGTAAAAATGAAAAATATTATAACAAATACGTGTGATAATGAAAAAAGAAAAAAAAAAGTAAAAGCATTAAATATGGCAGAAAAATAAAAAATAATTAATTGGGAACTCTTTGTAGAAGTAAAATAGTATTTTGGATGAAAAAAAAAAATGTTTGTGGAGAAAACATTTTTTTGAATTTTAAAAATGTTGGTGGTGTAAAAAATTTGAGCTGAAAAAATTGAGACGCAAAAATTTTTGTGAGCTGAAATAAAAGCTTTAAAGTAAAAAAAAAAATTTTTGCATGTGAAAAAAAGTTTGTTTAAAATGTTAGTGTTGAAAAAAAATTTGAGATGAAAAAATTGAGGTGAAAAAATCTTAGGGCTGAAATATAAGTTTCAAGGTAAAAAGAATATTTTTGCATGTAAAAAAAAGTTTGTGGTGGAAAAATTTTTTTGAATTTTAAAAATGTTAGTGTTGAAAAAATTTTGAGATAAAAAAATTGAGGTGAAAAAATCTTAGAGCTGAAATAAAGTTTGTGGTGGAAAAATTTGTTTGAGTTTTAAAAATGTTAGTGGAGAAAAAATTTGTGACGAAAACAATTGAGGTGAAAAAATGTTTGAGGTGAAAAAAAAGTATTAAGGTGAAAAAAAATTTTTTGCATGTGAAAAAAATGTGTGGTGAAAAATTTTTTTTGAGTTTTATAAATGTAAGTGGTGGAGAAAATTTGAGACGAAAATATTGAGGTGAAACAATTTTTGAGCAGAAATAAAAATTTTAAGGTGAAAAATTCGAGTTGAACATAAAATATTATTCACCTCAAGACGGAATATGACAAAATAAATTATTCACCAAACGCTACTTTAAAGTTGTATTAAAATAACAAAATTTTTTTTAAATTCTTGAAAATATTTGGAGTTTAAAAATTGTTTCAGGTTCATTGTCCGACATTTACGAAGCTACGAGTATTTTTGTGGTGTAGTTTAGCACTTTTATAGTTTACTACCTTAGTAGCTTAGAACTTTCGTAGTTTTGTATTTTGGTAATTGTATAATTACGCTTTTTTTATGAACACCACATTGTTGTCAAATATATTTTTTTTAACTTATTTTTAAATTGTTCATTGTAAAGTTGAAACATTTCAACTATTGTCAGTTTAATTTTAAAAATTGTTTTTCACAAACCTTTCAAAACCAACAAATCAATATAAAATTTCTTGACAACAGCTGCAAATAGCAGCAAATCATATTGAATCTATGAAAGGTAGAAATTGAAATAAATCACATTTAAAATATTGTAGAAAAATCTTTTAAAATATAAACAAATTCTACTTGGAACTAAAAATAAGTCACTGAAATATGGAAGAGAACAAAAAAGAATCAAGAAAAACTTTAACGCACAAAAATATGTAAATAACTTTAAGTTCAATGAAATATTATTTTATTAAAGGAATGTTAATATTGAAATAAAACGCAAATCATAAAAATGTTCAACTACAAGAAATTACAAAAAAAAATCTTAATTCTCAATCGAAATTTTGTTGTTAAACATCTTCAATATAAAACTTCAATAAGTTTAAAAAGCTCTTAAATTCAGTTGCTTAACTTTACAGAACAGCGGGAATATTTTACTAAGCATTTAACTACCGTAAGCCCTATAAAGTTGTAAGAGATAAACAAACAGTTTGGCCTGAGCATACACTTGTTAAAATAAACACATAAAAAGTTTCCCAAAAAAAAAGTATGATTTAAAAATTTGCTGTATATTTTTTTGACATATACAAGAATACGTTTAACTGCCTGATTCTTTTGTAAGAAAAACTTTTAATGTATATTCCTTAAATTTTTTTTTTAGTGGAATTTGAAAAGTCTGTTAGACACACTTTTTAATTAACAGAAATTATATGGTGTATATTCCAAGCAATTAACTATAAAAGTTGTTATATAAATATACATATTTTTCTTTTCATTCAAACTTATTTGAAATTCTAATTGAAAAACCTAAATCAATTTTCTTTATTGTCTTAAATATCTTTCGTTATAAATATTATCTTATTATAATCTTGTGGCAAAACTTAACAAGAACGATACTTAGAACAAAGCCTTTAAGCTAATTTCAACAGAGGCGGTTACAAATAAAATTGACAAAGGTATTAAAAAAGGAATTCCAAATTTATATACATAGATGTGGTTAATATTTTCTGCAGAAAATTCACCGAAATCTGAGTAGTAAGTATAAATATTTAATCGCTGTTTTCGTACCTAAATTTTTATTTAGATTCTTTGCAAACTTTATTTATATCTAGCAAGTGTAATTTATGTAAACTATAATAATACTTATACTAAATTCATTTTTTTTTTTAATTCTCTTGAACAAATGTAAAAATTTCTAAAAAAAATATTATATAAAAGTCTACTTCCTTTTTCATCCGTCCCTGCTTCCAAAATATTAAAGTTAAAGACAAAGTATAAAACACACAAAAACAAAAAATCCCTAAAAATCCATAAAGTATACATAAATATTTAATAAACCCGCAAAAGTGCGATTATATCAAAAAGTTGCGGTAAAAAATTGTAAGAAGCAAAAAATCATCAACAAAAGCATTGACAATACAGCAGCAGCAGCAGTAGGAAGAACTAAGTGATTTACCCCACATACTCAGGCTTGTAACTTTAAGATGACAAAAACAACCAATATACACACATATATACCAATTCAAACTCTCTATAATATTCGAGAGTTGTTTACCTGTCCTGTATAAAAAAACAGCGTTTTATCTTAATGTTTAACTTGTATTATCATTGTGAAAAGTAAAAATCCACAAAAAAAATCAACAAAATACCACAGGAAATAAGTTAAGGAAAACATTGCCAAAAAAGGATTCCAAGTACATGCCATGTAACATGAGTGTTTCAGAGCAAGTTTGAACATAATGACACACGTAGCTGTAGAACTTTAAGGAAAGACAAAAATATCAGACATAAATGATTTTAAATTATGCAAATGTTGAGGGATTAAATTAAATGCGACATTGTGTATTTTATTCCCTTCATGGTGTACTATGGATATGGAAATCTATGTCTCAGGACAAAATATAAAAACATAGGCCAGAAATAGTAAATATATTAAACTACTAAACTGCAAAAAATAACTTAGCTATTAAACTACAAAAGTATTAAGACACTAAACCACTAAGCTACTAAGCTAAACTATTAAACTACTGCACTACTAAACTACTGAACTACTAAGCTAAACTATTAAACTACTGAACTACTGAACTACTAAACTACTAAACCACTAAACTACTAAACTACTAAGCTACTAAACTACTAAACTACTAAACTACTAAACTACTAAACTACTAAACTACTAAACTACTAAACTACTTAACTACTTAACTACTAAACTACTAAACTACTAAACTACTAAACTACTAAACTACTAAACTACTAAACTACTAAACTACTAAACTACTAAACTACTAAACTACTAAACTACTAAACTACTAAACCACTAAACTACTAAACTACTAAACTACTAAACTACTAAACTACTAAACTACTAAACTACTAAACTTCTAAACTACTAAACTACTAAACTACTAAACTACTAAACTACTAAACTACTAAACTACTAAACTACTAAACTACTAAACTACTAAACTACTAAACTACTAAACTACTAAACTACTAAACTACTAAACTACTAAACTACTAAACTACTTAACTACTAAACTACTAAGCTACTAAACTACTAAACTACTAAACTACTAAACTTCTAAACTACTAAACTACTAAACTACTAAACTACTAAACTACTAAACTATTAAACTACTAAACTACTAAACTACTAAACTACTAAACTACTAAACTACTAAACTACTAAACTACTAAACTACTAAACTACTAAACTACTAAACTACTAAACTACTAAACTACTAAACTACTAAACTACCAAACTACTAACCAACTAAACTATTAAACTACTGAACTACTAAGCTACTTAACTACTAAACTTCTAAAATACTAAACTACTAAACTACTTAACTACTAAGCTACTGCACAAGTAAACCACTAAACAACTTAAATGCTAAACTATGAAACTACTGAACTACTAATCTACTAAAATATTAAACTAATAATCCAATAAACTACTAAGCTACTAGACAACTAAGCTACTTAACTAATAAACTACTGAAGTACTACTTAGCTACTAAACTGAAGCCATTCCATTCTTCAAATTAGCAAGTTGACTCAACGCCTTATATGGTTAATATGGTTAAAGTGTTCTACTTTTGGGCAACTACGAGGGCGGATCAATAAGTCCGTGACTTTTAGAACTGCCATCGTAGTTATATAAACTATTCCCATCAAGTACCACCTGTTAATAGACTACTGTAAAATTTTGAGTAAGTACGCAAAGTAAATGCGTTTAAAAGCTGTTCAAAACATACAACCTCGTGAATTTCAAATGCTCATTAAACATTATATTTTGCGAAAAAAACCGTCAATCAAACCAAGGAAAAGCTTGATAAATACTATGGGTGGTTTACTGACTTTCGTTGTGGTCGCACAAGTACAAATTACGCTAAATGTTATGGACGGCCAATTGAAGTCAATACACTCAAAAATGTCGAAAATGGCCAATCGAAGAGTAAAAGTGCTTGAGATTGTTTATGCCATAGGCATTTCATATGGCAGTGTGGTTTCGATTTTAAATGATCAGTTGAATTTAGGGAAGCTGTCTGCAAGATGGGTGCCTCGTTTGTTCTGAATTTACCATAAACGTAATCGTGTGACAACTTCAAAAGATTGTTTGAATTTTTCTAACCACAATTCTAATGAGTTGTTGCGGCGTTTTGTAACTGTGGATGGAACATGGATCCATTACAACACTTCGGAGACCAAGCAACGAGGATTTAAAAAAACAACCCCATATGGCCAAGAAAAAAGTTATTTTTCAACAAGATAATGCACGGGTGCAGACGTGTGTAGTCTCATTGGCTAAATTCCATGAATTGGGATAATAATTGGTACCTCATATCTCCGGATTTAGCCCCCAGTGACTATTTCCTATTTAAAAACCTAAAGAAATGGGTCGGTGGAAAGAGATTTAGCTCCAACGATGAAATTATTGATCAAATAGATGCCTATTTTATGGACCTCGAAAAATCTTATTTTTTGGTTGAAAAATAATTTTTTTTTTGGCAAAAAAAACTGTGTTTTATTCAAAAAATCACGGACTTATTGATCCGCCCTCGTACATGCGTAAAAATGTAACAGGAACTACTAAAATACGACCTTCATCAGCCACGGATCAATATTATTCGCTTTCTATGGTGTTAATTGTAAATATCTTTTATTTAAATCACAATTTTAAAGGAAAAAATTTTATAAAAGCCAACCTACGTTAACTAGCTGGTTTAAGATGAAATCAGCTTACAAATTCTAGCTATGTTAAGTAATCTCCATTAAGTGGGGGGAGAGGGTTTGGATAATTCGTAAGAAAAAAGGCATTTTTTGTGAATTTTTTGTGACGACACAGTTTAAATCTCTTTATTAAAACTCATACGACATTAAGGTATGACATTTAAAGAATGTTGTATAAAATTTTCATAAAGAAATATTAAAAAACACGGCAATGGCAGCAATTATTCGGACGTGTCTCAAAAAAAGTATAATTGCGATGCTCCTCATAACTTGGTGCTGGGTCATCTGAAATCATAAAATCAAAGTACATTCGTTAGATAATAGTTTTCCCCAGGAAACGCTTGGAAGGGTTTTTGAATTTTTCACTTTTTTGGGAACACTATAGGGAAAAACGTGATTTTTCAGTTTATTTGTTATAGTAAAATAAAAATTATTAACAAATGTGAAAAAACTCTCCAGCGTTACCTTGTAAATTTTGTACAGAAATAATGTTCAAAGTTTCAAAAGGATCGGTGAAGTAGTTTTGAAGTTATGAGGGGCACCGACTTTGAAAACGTGAGTTGTGGGAAAAACGCTTTAAAGTTTTGAATACTAAAAAATGTGGTATTAAACGTTTATAAGCAAATTTTATCGGCTTAACTCACACTGAATCATCAATGCCAGGTCCATAAAGGATGTTGCCATCATCCATGATGTCTAAAGCACCTTTTTGCTCCTGTTTACGACAAATCCTGCCTTCTTTAGTTTGTCTCTCAGTTTCCTGTTCTGTTTTGCTTATACATATGGAGTCAGTTGATCGCGCCTAGTCATGAGCACTTGATCCACTATTGATTCCCATGTCTTGCATGAAGGTTGGTAAAGCAAAAGAACCTTCATTGAAGACACTGGCTGCCACATAAGCTGCAATTTCAACGGTGACAGAGGTTCCACTCAAGTGCTTTGGTGAGATTTTCCAAATAACGTCGATATTATCTCGAACCAGCTGATTGTCTATCAGATATTGTAACTTTTTTAGGCATTTTAGTAACAGTTTAACACAAAACTTAATGAAAACGGAGCTAAAATGATACGAAAATAGGAACGCACGTGTACGTCTGCTCGATAGAATATTTACTGCTACACTAAATTGTATACTCTACACTGATATACTTGACATAAAAATACTCGTAACTTCGTCAATTTTGCTCCAATTGACTTGAAATTTTTATAGAGTATTCTTAACATATTTAAAAAAAAAAAAAAAAAAATTAAATACCTTAATACTTTACGTACAAATCAGCTTATATTAAAAGATATGTGTTTGTTTTCTATTTTCTTTTTTATTTGTTTTTGAAGTAGAAACATCAAACCGAATTTTTTACATTTGTTTTCATTCTAACCCTCTAACCCTTTTCAACCAACTTCAACAATTTATTATTTACACTCTTGATTGTTCTGATTAGAACACATTAAAGTGTACTGCACCGTACCCGGTGTGTGGTTTTTTATAAATGTTTTATGAAATATTCCTCGTACGGTTGAAGATCTTGAAGATTTTCTTTGTTAATGATAAGGATGGTTAGTTTTTCTAAATTATAAAATGAAATAATTAAAATATTTAATTTTTCTCGCCTCCTGATTAGTTTTAAAAAATGTGTTTGAGGACACATTTACATTATCATTTTTAGGCTTCTAACCCATAGTTCATTACTATTGTATGAGTTGGTGGTTCTTTGTTTGTAAAAAGTCTTAATGCAGTCAACTTATTCGCGGTGTATGAATTGAGAGTACACCATTGAATGAAAACCGTAGTCTATATTGTCAACAGTCAGTCATTGAGTCAATCAACCATAACACAAAAATACACTTTATACTTTCCTTGTACAATTTCTTTATTCAAAAGACAAATTTTTCGGTTATAAAGCACTAAAGGTAAATGTTATAAAGCAGTAAAATTGTGTTGTTTGGAGTATAAGTAAAAAAGAATCCCAGCGGGTTATAAATAGATAAAAAAGTGTGACTTTAGTTAATTGAATTAATTCAAAATAATTTACTGTTTAATAAAAAATCCACCATACTTTGGCCCCCTATCATATCATAGCGCCATGGCAAATTCCACAAGTTAAATAGCAATATTTCTGTCACATTTATGAAAATAAGTTAAAACAATTTCATAAAATAAGTAGGGATAGGAAATAATTATATTAATTTTATATTTTTTGTTGAATAAAAAACAAGTTCATAATTTAAAATGGTAGATAATAAGTGTCATCGATTTACTTAAGTAAAGATTACGGAAAATGTTGTTAAACATAATTCAAACCCAAAAAAAAATTTTTTTTAAATTTTTTGAGATTTTTATTACTAATAATTTTTATTAAATAAAGAAAGCAATTTCAAAACGAATTTTGCTTTTCCAGAAAGGAAATAACATACTTCGAACAAAAACGATAAGTTACAAAACAAGTTTTTAAAACAAATTGCAAAAATTTAAAATACACACTCAGAATATGATGTAGTTTACTGTTTGTAGTTTAATAAAAAAGTTTTCCGTTCCATTTAAAAATAAAGGAAAACATACATTTATTTTTCAAAGAAATATCTATATTAACTTTTTTATATATTTATTCGAAATAATTTACTATCATTTACCATTTTTTTCAGTTTCATTTATTTTTTTCATTTGTTTGAAATTTAATAAAAATTTACCCACAAAACGGAAACTTGTGGTTTATTTGTGTCCGTAACAGTTATTACAAATTTAAATTTTGTTTGCTGTCTGTTTCAAAAAAAAATATTCAAAAAATTTCAATTTGTTTTTTTATTTAAATTGGTTGTATATATACAAAATTTTTTAATACAAATTACAAGAACTTCATAAACACACATACATACACAAAAACATTCACACAAAAAGTGTTAATAGCTTCATATGTATACATACATTTTGTATTGTACAAGTATATTAAAAAAAACAAAAAATACAAAAACGGAAATAATTTCAAATAAATGAAAAAAACATTTATTTTTTAGGGATTGGTAGGTAAAATTTTGACATTTATTTTAACTGATTATATCATTTGTTTCTTACGGATGTGTCAGTTGAATAATCAACATTTAAAAATAAATAACAAATGGCATTTAATTTAAATGAAAATTAAGTAGACCGGTTTTTAAATGAAATATCATTTCTTTTAAATGATATTTTCAGTTATTTTAACTTACAAACTTTTTTAAGTGCACTTTCAAACAAATGAAAAAGAAAAACATTTTGAAATGGGTTTTCGGAAGACCCTAGACATGATGAAGACTTGCTTGTTATATATTTCTGTCACATGTGATCCATTTCTGTTTGCTATTAAAATTCAGCCAGATCGGTTAATAAATGGCTGAGATATATGCAAAAAACCACGACTTCCTCTAATTTTTTCCATAAAATCCCTTCATTTAATTTGTATGTTGAATTTTACGCATAACAAATACATCCATTTGTTGAACTCCTTTACTTTTACCTCTTCACATTTAGTTTATTTTATAGGTTATTTTTATACAAAATTGTTTCAATAAAAATTACAAGAAATTATGCAAATATAGATACACAAAAAAAATAAAAATATATACATCTTTGTGTGTTATGTTTTGTAAAATTGCATACAAATAAAAAAAAATTCCAATTTGAAAAACAAACCACAAAAAACGTTGTTTTTGCGTCTTGTCAGTTAAAAATGTTTAAACGACTTTCGATTGCTTTAGATATATACTTTTGTCGATTATTAAACAATGATTGTAAATAAACAACAATATGCGCTGAATATAATGAAAAATCAGTAGTATCCTTTTTGATTGTATTTTCGATTAATTCAATATGTATTTTAGATTATTTTTAACGAAATAATATTGTGAGTGTATGAATATTTTTTGTCCAAACCAATCATCTTAATCATAGTTTTCCTGTATCATTCGAAATCAACATCGCCCAGCCCATAACGCTGGGTCTTGAAATGCGAAACTTGATATTTGGCGGAAGAAACCTTCCCCATAGCACACATCCGCTGAGACGGAATTTTTAGAACTTCCTACGGAGTGGGGCTAGCAATATCCTTTGGCGGCCTGCTCACTGAAAAACAACTTTCGATATAAACTTGAAATTTAAAATATGTGTCCCTTGGAGTACGACTAATCTACTGATAGTCGTATGTGGCTTCTTCATCCAGTGTAGACTTCTGCTAAGGCGAGATTTTCGGAAATTCCTACAGAAAGGCGAAGGAGGGAGAGACCAAAATGAAAAATGTCATCCCTTTGACTGCTCGCCCATATTCTGTTGCTAAAAACCTAAAATCTAAAATATGCGTTCCATGAAGTATGCGATTTAAAAGGGAAAACCTTTCCACTGAACGACCGCTTTCATTAGAAACTTGAAATTTAAAATATGTTTTCAATGAACTATGAGCTAATTTACTGTTCAAAAACTTTTTGGAGCCTTTGCCGGGAACGTCAAAGTGTTCCTCCACAATGGCAAGGAATCTGCAATTTTAAATATGTGTTCACTGGAATACGGACTAAGATACGCCCATATTCCATGGATCACAGATAATATAGTTTTTGGGAATTTGTGACAAAAATTTTGTTGCAAGCTCGTTATTTAGTGCCAATAAAACAACATATTATTTACGTTAAATTTTTTTTTTTTTTAATTTCTTTATTACCAATGAATGAATGCAACTAATATAAACATATAATTCTTTTCTTTTTAGGTAGGACAATTAAACAATTATATTATTGCAAATGTGTAAGTAATAAAATGTTCATACAAAATGTCCCTGAAAAAAATATATCGAAAATTTTATCATTATTTTAAAAATAAAAGTAATCGTATAAACTACAATAAGAACTAAATAGTTTTTACTTAGAGTCTTCTTCTAAATAGAAAATTTTTGTTATTCTCTGGTGTAAGGAGTTTAATGCTCCATGCCAATCTAACCACCGAGCCAGCCCTATAAGTAACTCAGTATAGTGGTTTTTTTTTAAAGTTTATTTGAAAATGTATTTTTTAAATTTAAAAAAAATTAAAAAGGGATAATAAAAAAATAATCAAAATTGAATTTTGGACCCACCAAAATGAATAATATAACTATACTGAATTATTGTACTATGAGGTACTTTAGGATTGTCTTTGTTGGATTGGTGGTGCGGTACGTATATACGTCCCAAGAAGAACGCAATTTTTAAATTTTAAATAAAACACAGATATTAAAAAAAAAATCGTGAAACTTTATTATATCGTAAAATAGACAGAATGAGGTTATGTATGGAACAATATATCGTGCAGATGGCCGCCGCGGCTTTGCTGGGATGCACGCGATCTTTTAATGAAATTTTCAATGACCGTTTTGCATGAATGCTGCGGTATTTCATTAATGCAGCGTCCAATTTCCTCTTTTAAGGCTTGAGTCGTCGTCGGCTTATTCGCGTAAACCATCGACTTCAAAAAACCCCAAAGAAAAAAATCTAATGGTGTTAAATCGCACGATCTAGGCGGCCAATTTTGATCTCCAAAACGCGAAATAACACGACCGAGAAATGACTGATGCAGCAATTGAATTGTTTCTCTGGCTGTATGACATGTGGCGCCGTCTTGTTGGAACCACATACCCTCCACATTCATTTCTTCAATTCTAGGCAAGAAAAAACTGGTTATCATTTCACGATACCGAACACCATTGACTGTTTGCGCTTAACCTGCCTCATTTTTATAAAAAAAAGGTCCAATGATTCCTCCAGCCCAAAAACCACACCACACAGTGACACGTTGAGGATGCATTTGCTTCTTGTGAATCACTCGAGGATTTTCCTCACCCCAAATGCGACAATTCTGCCTATTGACGAAGCCATCAAGATGAAAATGGGCCTCGTCACTGAAGATGATTTTATCGGCAAAATCAGCATTTTCATGTTGTCTCTCCAATACCCAATTAACGAACTCCCTTCGCTGTCCATGGTCAGCTGGCTTCAGTTCCTGAGTCAATTGAACTTTGTATGCATGAAGATGCAAATCTTTCGTCAGAATTCGCTGCAAAGTGGATTTGAAGACACCAATTTGCTGAGCTCGGTGTCGAATTGAGGTGGATGGAGTTTGAGCGACATCATCACGTACAGCTGCGACATTTTCGGTCGATCGACCTGATCGATGGCGCGTTGTTGTCTTTACATCACTAACAGACCCAGTTTCGGCAAATTTATCCATTAATCTCTTTACAGTTGACTCTTTTGGAGCATTATTGTGACCCCAAATTGATCGTAATTTGCGAACTGTAGCCGCAAAACTTTTACCATTTTGGTAAAACAATTTCACAATGAGAATGCGTTGTTCATTCGTGTAGCGCTCCATTTTTACTAACCTCGTACCTTCTACTAGCAAAAATAACAATTGTTCAAATGTCAAACAATGACACTTCGAATGTTGCCAGATTTAAAAATTGCGTTCTTCTTGGGACACCCTTACTTGGTAAAAGTGCTTCTTAAACTTAAAAAAAAAATACTTCTTAAACTTAAAAAAAAAATACTTTAAAGTAAATAAAACTTTTTATACCCCTGGAAATTTTATGAAAATTTATAACAGAGGAAAGAAAGTATAACAAATAAATACAGAAATAGGGGAAAAATTATATTTAGCAGATTTTCAATAGTGTTCATCACCACAACTTTATGACCTATATTTTAATACTGGTCACTTCCTAAAGATGTGTTTTTATTTATTCACCACATAGACCCCCTCCATTACAATTTTTCCAATTTCACAACTAAACTAGTTAAATGAATAACTTATTGTGCTAAACTTTATTAGTTTTCTTTAATTTATGTTGTAAATTTAACCCTTTAACGATTTTTGTTATTAACCTAAAAATAAACAGTGGATAATTAAATTTCTTTCAATTTAATTTAGTGTTATTAATTCAGTTAATCGATTCCTCGATTCAACCCCAAAATAAGAATTTTCGTTTTTTCTCAAGTTTTCAACTTTCAAATTCCATACAAATAACGAAAGTGTGTATTTTGGTTTTCAGTATTAATCGCATGTTAATCGCATATATTTAGGTTTACGTCAAAACAAATAATTTAAAACTCAAAAAATACATTTTAGTATGGATTTTTTTCGGTATTTTTGCTTTAAACTTCCTAATTCTGTACTTTTGGGGAAAAAAATGAGGAAAAAATAATTAGAAAAATAAACACTAACTTAAAGGAAGAGATCTTTAAGGATTACATAACTTTTTTAAGCAACTCCTCCAATTTATAGGCTTAAATAATTATAATACACAATTTTTATTTTTTCTTTCAATTCCTTTTAATATTCGAATTAATATACTTTATTATATTTTTAAATGCTTTACGACAAGGTAGCATTTGTTTTAAATCATTCTTCCTTTTCTTACATCTCCTAAGAAATTTCTTTTACAATAATTTCCAATCTAATCAGTTCCATAGAACCCGAAACCTTTAAACGAAACCTAAATGTAAGATATGGCTAACTAAGACTAGTCTTAGGTGTGGTTCTAAGAATTCCAGTTTAGAAGAAAATAACCGCTTATTTTTAGAATAATTTCAAATAAAATTTACCGGTACTAAGTCCAACAGAAAAACAGCTTATTAAGGATAAAAAGCTGTTCTATGTAACAAGTCTTTCTTTGTAACGGAAAATTTAGCTATTAAATTATTACTCCATGTTATGAAAAATAATTCACTTATCGAAAACTCTTATACATGGGCTTGTCTGTATTCATATATGGGCATATATGGTCATAAACGTCCATGCATGGTTCTACATATATATGATCATATACCTTCTGATCCGATATTTGAGGGTATATGACCGTATATGTTCTTATATAATCATATATGTACATTCATATATAAAATACAAGCATATATGATCATTTATAACCACAAACGGCCATATACCCTCAAATATCGGATCCAATAATGAATGCTCATATATGAGATTATGTATGGTTATATATAGAACAATACACGGACGTATATGAACCTGTATGCCCACGCATGATTATATACAAGTCCATATATGAGCATGTATTTTCAAAAAAAATTTGAAAGGTTAAATAACTTAAGTATTGTAGAAACTAGTTTTTCGGTCAAAAATATTTAAGAGTTAGCTAATTTTAATCATTAGTTAAACAAACGCAGACAAATCATTACAATTTACTAGAAGAGGAATATGTGTGTTTAAAAGTTTTCTTTAGTCGACATAAGTGTTTTTATTAAAATTATTTGATTCTTCTTTTTTGCAGAAATCAAAAATATTTAAAAACACTCGCAGATTTGATAGATTTTTTAAAAGAAAACCTTTTTTGAACGCTAGAGCTGAAACCAGATAGTGAAAACTACAAACAAAAAATATATTTTTTTAAGAATTTCTAAGTGTATTTTGTTTGAAGTCCTCACTTGTTTATTAAAAATTAAAATTACTTCAATTGAACATTTCTGACAACATTTTCTTTTAACCTTTATGTCTACACCCAAAAAATTTTACATAAACATACACCCGACACACCTGGGTGGGTCATATATTTTGTTCAAGATTTTTACTCACGATCCCATCTCTAATTAAACAGCTGCTGCTATATCCGACATTTTTCTTATGCTAAATAGAAACCTGCAAGAAAATTTCATAGCTGGAGCCAACTTAACCGTAGATGAGCAACTTTTTCCATATCGTGTGGTACTGGATTTACACAATATATTCCCTCCAAACCTTCGAAGTATGGAACAAAGGTTTGGTGGGCATGTGTCGCCCTAATCCAATAAAAGGTCAAATATATACTGGAATGGCACCCTCTGGTGAAAGAGAAAAAAACCAAGGTGAACGTGTAATAAAAGATTTGTGCTGCAATCTGTTTCGTGGAAGTGGGCGAAACATCGTATGTGACAACTTTTTTACAACCTATAATCTGGCTTCTACTTTGATGATAGATTATAATTTATCTATACTTGGAACCGTAAATAGAAGGCGTAGGTTTGTACCAGCAGAATTTTCCAACCCGAAAGGTAGAGCAGTTGAATCATCAATTTTTGGATTTAGCAACAACATAAGTATGTGCTCCTATGTTTCAAAAAAAAACAAATCGGTTGTTCTTCTTTCTACTTCTTATTACAACCAGTAATGATACTTGATTACAACAGAAGCAAAGGAGGTGTTGACAACATGGATAAATGCCTCGGAGAATATTCTACAAAGAGAAGAACGAACAGATGGTCTTTGGCTTTTTTTATAACATTATTGATGTGGCAGCTTTTGCAGCATTCATCATACATATGGAAAATAACCATCATCTAAAGTCATCAACAAATCGTAGACGATTATTTTTACACCAGCTTAGTGAACAATTAGCCATTGCAGAAATTCAAACACGTTCACAAAATGCACAAATCACGCGAAATTTTACATCACGTACTGGTATAGAAAGTATGTTAGGTCATCCAGTTGGGCCAGAATATCCTACTGTACATGCTAAAGAAGAACATGACAGTTCCGGCAGAATCAAACAGAAGGGAAATTGTTACATCTGTACCAGAAGAAGACCGACGCGAAAAGCTTGCAGCAACTGCCAAAAGCCAGTCTGTGCTGAACATTCAGTAGATATCACCAAATGTGAAAGTTGCTCAATTTGAATTACTGTTTGCTATAAAATTTTTTATTTTTTCTATATAATACATACAAGAAGTAATGTAACATAAATAAAAACATGAGTTGTAATAAACAAAAATGCTTTTTTTCATTTGTAACTAACAATTTACAAACATTTTCCCATACACACCGGGGTATGTTGGCTGTATATATAAGGGGTATGTCGATAAAATATCTTATAAAATTGTTAAAAAATAAAATATTTTTTTAATTTTTTTTTAAACAGCAGAAAATCATATTTTAGAAGACTACTTTAAATTTGAAACCCATACCGCATCTAGAAATTAAAAATATTTAACTTTGAAAATAAAAAACGCACCTGGGTATGTGGGTGTAGACATAAATGTTAAAAGGCTGCTCATATTCGTGTCAAAAACCCCAAAATTCAAAGCTATGATTTTTATAAAAGTTACAGGATGCTTTGAAATACCCCGAATAATAACCGGTTAACCGAAAGGGTAGAATAATTGAAAACACTAATTTATTTTATTTATAACCACGGTTCGGGGGAACAAACTATAATCTAAAAGTAATAAAACACAAATATCTTTCTAAGTTTGACATGTTTTAGAAAAGCTTTTCAACAAAAATCAAAAATGAATTTTCTTTTCAAAAAAATCTGTTTTGATTTTGCAAACATTTAAAATTTTTAATTTTCTCAAAATTTATGCAAGATATTAAAAAAGACTAGGGACCTGAATTGTTTCAGAGAAAAAATAAAATTGACCTTTCGTGCTCTAAAACTAGCTTTGTAATATTATTGCTTTTAACAAAAATAAGATTTCAATTTAAAATATATTTTATTTTTATCATAAATGAGTTCTCCGTAATGTTTCTATAATTGTATATCCATTTATTTTTATGTGCTCGACCTTTTGCATGAAAGCTTTATCCCATGAACCGTGGTAACATTTAGTGATTAACGTTGTAAGTAAATAAACTCAGACACACATACACACAAACATTTTACATTAAAATAATAAATATTGTAATTATATTAAGTACTACTATAAAAAAACCAACAAACTTATAATGCTAATATACCACTACCAACCACTCATAATGCATTCATACATGCACACTTATACTAAAATGCTAATAGTCATAATTTGAAATACTTTATATATGTATACACATACAATTGTATGTAAATGTAACATATACTATAAAAGGAATGTAAATATATAAGTTTGTATTTGTAGTAGGCTCACTTAAAATAATTAACTTTATTGCTTAAAACTTACCAACATTTAACTCTTTCACTTTTTGTTCTAAGAGTCTGGCTAACTGCTTGCTTTGCCTTGCCTTGCCTTTTTGTAGTCTCATATCATATGAAAATGATAATGGTGATTATGATAATAATAATAATGATGATGGTTTACTACTTAACCAAAAGTTATAATGGCTCTTGAAACTGACATTTATAAGCCCTTTACATATATATACAATAAAAATATATATAAATTTTTTATACATACAATATAAACATGTCGTTGGACTTTAATACTCATTCATACATAACAAACGTATATGAATAAGGGATTATAACCCATAAAAAAAATTTGAATAAAAAAATTTTACAATCAAAACAATAAATTGTATAAAGTATTTATAAAATTTTATATTTTTGTGTAGTTATTGTTGTTGCTGGACTTGTCAAACATATATGAAAACATAGAAAATAGACATAATAAACTTACCATAAAAAAATACGAATTAAACAGAAGTGTTTTGGGAAATAGCACAATGAATACATAGTTACATAATTTTTTTATACGAGTACTCCATAAAAAAATTATCATGAAGAAATTTGCCACATAGACGAACGTTTAGTTTTTCCAAAGTAGAATTAATTTTGATTTAATATACACACAAAAAATATTTTAGTTCAAGCAGAAACAACATTAATTTAAACAGAAACAGCTTTGAAACCATAATTAGTTTGTCTTCTTTTTAATTGAAATGTGTTTCTACTTATTTTTAAATTTAAAAATTAATATTGAAATGTTGACATAACTTAACTTGAAATAAGATTCAAAAAACTATTCGTAAAAATATAAAATTTGATTTCAAATATGATATAATAATTGATTTAACTATGATTTATTTTTTCCATGTAAGGTTCTTACCTGCAAACTCTCTAATAATGGTATTTTTAAAAAATGATTAAACATTTTTTTATATTTAATTTTTTTTTCTCCAATATTATTTGTCTGACATACAGCAGCTAAAAATCAATATTTTGTAATATTATGGTTTATAGGTCCTCATAGTAAAACTTTAGTTTTTAAATTTAAACGATTAAAAGCGTTAAAAGTTTAATGGTTCACTCAAAACAGTTCTCAGATAGAATCGGAAAATATAATTTAAAGTAATCACTTAAAAACCCGTCAACTAACTTGTCATTGAAATCAAAGTAACATTTTATTTATTTTTAAATGTTAATAAATTAATTTAAAATAAATATTTTTTTTTTTCATTTTATTTAACAAGCTAAACACAAATACGTAAAAACAAATGATATTCCTTTATTTATTTCTTTTAACGGTCACTCAATTAACTACAAAATCCGTAAAAAGTAATGATTTTTCCTTTATTTGTTTTTTTTTTAATTGTCAATATATTAAATACTACATCCGTAAAAATAAATGATATTTCGTTTATTTCACTTTTTAAGTTTGTAAAGTCCACTTTTTAAAGTTTTGTAAAGTCTGTAAAAATAAAAAACTTTTTATTTTTATATAAAAATATAAAAAAAAATTAACAAATCTTTTTTTGTTTTTTTAAAAAGAATTTAACTTTAAATAATTCATTCACTACAATAATGATGCCTCAGCACTTATTATTGGCCGCTACCCTAAAACGTGGGAATTTTTTGAATCCCTTGCAGGAGGGTGTTATTATGACCCCAATGAAGAATATTTTTAGCAAAATTTTCCCTCCCGATATATAGGTTTCTTTACATGGACTGGCCGATAACAGTAAAAAACAAACAAAAAATTATTTGATATTTTTAAAGGAAAAAATATTGCCTTAGGCTTTATTCAAATGAATTTATTACAAATTGTTATGGTAGTCCTTCTTATAATTGAGTGTACTTTTTCGTTGACTTGGGGTTGGTTGGGGACTATATCAAAATCTTCACTGTTTAGCTCACTGTCGTATTTTAAAAGCTGTGTTGTGACTTCATAACGAAAATCAATTTGTGAAAGGGGTTTTGTCTTTTGGATTTTTGCCAACATGCAGTGCATCTTTCACGCGTTGACCATTGCGTTACCAAGCGCATTAGTCCATATTGGCCACCACCATTTATTTCCCTTTATACAGATACGATAATTGGCCACGGCATTGTCATGAAGGTCGACACCACCCATACCATGATTATACTTCTGAATTGCTTTTGGCTGTGAAATAGTAATAGCTTTTTTTTTGCTTACGGCAATAACGTTTAGCATTAGCCATTGGTTCGACTGTTGAGTTATTGGTAATTACGTTGACAACAGAATTGTCATTCCAGCGCACCAACAATATTTCTTGTTCACTATCTAGCAACTGGTCAAATTCTCCGCGATTGCTTTTTTTTAGATTCTTTAACGGAGCTTTCGCGGTTCGATTTTCGCGTATAGTACCCGTAGCATAAAATTTGTGTTCATTCAACAGACACATGAGATGATAAGAAGAAAAGAAATTGTCAAAAACAACTATGTGAAAATCGGGATCAGGTACGTTTGCCAGTAAGTCCAAAACAGTTTGAGCCCCAAGACCAATGTCCTTATCGTGTGGCGTGGCTGAACCACCATATAAAATACTGTAGAATAAATATCCACTTTCGGAGCACATGCACCATGATTTAAATCCAAAACGGATTGGTTTACCCTTAATGAACATTTTGCACGAGTGTCGCCCAAAATACGGAATCATCTGCTCATCAATTAATACAATATGGCTAAAAATTCCAAACTGCATAAAATTTTTATTGAGAGCATCAACTAGTGGGCAAACTTTGGCAAATCGATCTGTTTTGTCTGAGCGGCTATTATCTGATAGATGCAAATACCTTTTAATTGTTCTGAACCGATTGCGGCTCATGGCTTGCTTTACCATTGGAACTCCCATGTCGAGCTTCGTAGACCAATAATGGTCTATATGTGGTAAGGTATGATACCCCGACAAGTATAAAATTCCAATAAATCTACGTAGTTCAATAGGTGTAATACTGGCTGCAGCATTGTTTTGATTTGCATATGTATTTGAAAAATTTGTGATATCCAGTATTATGGAATTATCAAAATATAAAGAAAAAATTTCAAATGGAGATTTAGAGCCTATAAAAAATATATAAATGACTGAGTAAATACAAGAATCCAAAAGAAACAAAGCGGACCAATTACTCACCAATTTCAAAAAAAATTTCTTCCATTTTAATAGCATCATTATTGGTTGGCTTTATCGTGTAGCTAAAGTTTCTTGGCTTTCGCCACATAGGTATAGCAAAATCCGATTTTTTTGTAATGCTTCCCCTTTCCATACCTTTGTTACGTGGGTTGGATGTTGACGGCTCTTCAATTGTACTTTCAAACACATCACCCAATTTCTGTACATTGCCTTCATCTAGAGAATATTGTAATTCTGCGCTACCAGCAATTTCTTTCATGAGGCCATCATTGTTGTCATTTACATTAATTTTATCGTCATCCAAATCTTCTTCATCAGTTAGAGATCCTATAGTTGCTGGTGGAATGTAAACGATATCTACATCTTTGGCTGCCGTTATAGCTTGGTCTTCCTCGTCATCTGAGTCTAGCTCATTTAAAATATTAATTATTTCAGACACATTTACTGCCTTATAAATCGACATTGTAAAATATTGTAAAATTAATTTTCAGCACAACTCTTTGCATTCACCTTTGTACACTTACTGACATTTTAACACAAATATTTCTATAACTAAAGTAAAACAAAATAATCTGGCGTTCCCCTGACTAAAATACGCAATATATTACTTTGCAAGAGAAAACTACAGGGCGACACACAGAAAAACTTCAAATGAAGTATTGCCAGATTTATTATGAAAATAACAGTTTTGAAACTCAAAACAATTTTTAAATTCTATGGTAGGGCCTCCGGCCACTGGTCGATTTTTCGACCACGAAAGATTGTTTGCATTTAAGAATGAGAAAATGTGTCATATGCAAATTGATTTTCATCGATTCTTATAGTACAGGATTTAGGCTCTTAAAATAATGAAAAATAAGAAACAAAAATTACAATTATTAGATATAATTTTTAATTGGAAAAAAGTGCTAAAAATATGGTTTTTAAAATCCTCTTACCAAAATTTTTGTCAAATACTTTAGAAAATCATTTCACTACAGATATTTTAAAAATTAGTTCAGATTATATTTTTGTGAAAACAGATCAAAAAAATTATAGTAGACTTTTGAGATATGCGCTCAAAAAGTTACTGGTCGAAAAATCGACCAGTGGCATATAATGGGTTAAAAAATATATTAACTGCAACAGAAAGTCCGTATTTACTTTATTCTTTAAAGAAATGTAAAAAAACTTGAAAATATATTTCTTTGTGTTTTATTATATAACTTTAAAGAAAAATACAGTCAATTGCTGTTAAAATATTTTGAGTGGGTTTTAAATTTAAATGGTTGATCTGTTTTAATTGCACCATCCGTTCGATCAACTGATAGCTACTCTGTAAAGTTATTCTACTGAATAAAAAACCCAGTAAAAACTAAAAAAAAATCACATGGAATGTGATTGTATTTTAAATTCTCAAGTCAAAGCATAAATATTTCTTGAATTTTTACTTATTATTTTTTTACTTTAAACCCTTAAAAATGCAGCGCATTGCGTTGGCGAAAGAAAGTTACAATACCATGCAACAAAAAGAATGTGATTAGCTACACAAATGAATTAAAAAATTATAAAAGTTTTATGTGCCAAGATTGCCATTTAATTCTTTTGAAAAATATTTAAAAATAGCAACCAGAATAAAAATGTGGCTAAAATATGGTTTAATCGAAAATCTGACTTGCTTGTTACGTAAGCAAATCAATGGGTCACAGCCGGTCGCAAGCTATGGAAAAATGGCGAATGTTTGAAGTAAAAGGAGTGGTCAGAACCTAAATGAGAGCTCACAACAAGCCGACTCTCGGCCTCTTTTTCAACCTAACCTAATCGATTTATTTTGTGCTCAATTAAGAAACTCTTCTAGTCTTTTCTACTTATCTGTTTAAAGGCATTTTTTTTCTTATTCAAATGTACATTCTCACATACTTCATATAAAGTGGCTTCATTTTAACGCGGTGTATTGATAGACACAGGGTGAGCCTTCCTTTATGTCGATATGTGAATATTGAATAACTTAAAAAATCAACCGATTTCCATATTTTTTTATAATTTGGTTCTTTTCAACTCATATGAAGTACTTTTTGAATACAACATCCATTAAAAGGCCGTATCCATTGGCCTCGGCAAAATGTGCCCTTCTTGCTGCATTTTTCTGGAATTGTTGGCGTATACTTTGCTTTTAAAACAACGCCACAAAAAAAAAATGCCCGGAGGTTTCAGATCTGGAAATCCTTGTGGTCAGTCACCTTTTTCTTGACATCAAACGTTCAGGGAATTTTTGTTGCAGAAACTGCATTGTTTGATTTGCAATATATTATGGTGCACGATCTTGTTGTAACCAGTAGCCATCCAGACCCTTTTCACGCATTTTCGGGCATACATTATGAGCCATCATCCAGCGATATCGCTTCCCACTGACAGTTTCGCCTTCTCTAACGAAAAATAGCCCAATGGTCTTTTTGGTGCAAACGAAAAGGCCAAAAGTACATTTTTCACTAGCTTAGATTTAGAAATATTTAAATCCAAAAATTCAAGTCTGGGTATCATCTATTTAACTGCGAACAAGGTGATTCAAAATGATTTTTTTATGTGAAATTATAGTTTTTTTATATAAATTTTAAAATATTTTGTTCAAATTTTCTTTGTTTTCAAACGGATATACCTCCCTTAAATTTTGTTTGATTATATGGTTTATATTCTATCAAGCCGCTAAAGCTTGGATTTGGATATTACTTAATTTATTTTATATATATTTTTTCCTCAAATATGTCCAACTTTTTAGCATCAAAAGTATTTTAAAACAATTATCTGCGTACATAGCCAAGACATTTTGCTTTGGACATATACCCCATGGTGGCTCCCCATATTCAGGCACTGGGAATAATTACACAGTAAGTACGTCAAAATGACACATGAAAACCATGGGAGACGTAAACTTAATTTTGTGTCGTAGAATTCAGTGGCGCAACCCGTTTTGAAGTGTCAGGTCATTATATTTTTATTTTAAGTTTGACTTAATTTATTGTTTTTTTTTTCACTTATTTGCTATTTATAACAATTATTTTTAAATTAATCTAGAATGAAAGGAGTTATAATTATTTGTAGTTTAAAAAACAATGTTTCCCCAATATTAATTTTACACTGGGATGTGTTTAATTCGAGTTAAAATGCACCAATACGTACGTATACGTAACATTATTGTAACAGATTTTAATAACTCTTATACCTGTTTATTTTCTGAACAAAATTTTAATTTTATTTTATTGCAAACAAAAAAAAAGTACACTTAAAAAAGTTTGTAAGTTAAAATAACTGAAAATATCATTTAAAAGAAATGATATTTCATTTAAAAACCGGTCAACTTAATTTTCATTTAAATTAAATGCCATTTGTTATTTATTTTTAAATGTTGATTAATCAACTGACACATCCGTAAGAAACAAATGATATAATCAGTTAAAATAAATGTCAAAGTTTTACCTACCAATCATTAAAAAATAAATGTTTTTTTCATTTATTTGAAATTATTTCCGTTTTTGTATTTTTTGTTTTTTTTTTTTTAATATACTCGTACAATACAAAATGTATGTATGCATATGAAGCTATAAATACTTTTTGTATGAATGGCTTTGTATATGTATGTGTGTTTATGAAGTTCTTGTAATTTGTTTTAAAAAATTTTTTATATATACAACGAATTTAAATAAAAAAAACAAATTGAAATTTTTTTAATATTTTTTTTTTAAAAATACTGCAAACAAAATTTAAATTTGTAATAACTGTTACGGACACAAATAAACCACAAGTTTCCGTTTTGTGGGTAAATTTTTATTAAATTTCAAACAAATGAAAAAAATAAATGAAACTGAAAAAAATCGGTAAATGATAGTAAATTATTTCGAATAAATGTATAAAAAAGTTAATATAGATATTTCTTTGAAAAATAAATGTATGTTCCTTTATTTTTAAATGAAACGGAGAACTTTTTATTAAACTACAAACAGTTAACTACATAATATTCTGAGTGTATTAATAAATAGTAAATTTGTAAAAAAATCAATAAATTAATTCATTATAAAAGAGTTTTTAAAGTCTTTTCAGTAAAATTTAATCATAAAATTTTTTGAGTCAATATAAACTTAAAATCTAAACATCTTGTTAAAATTATCTGACTCTTCAAAATGAGATTCACCACTAAATTCTACGACCCAAAATTAAGTTCACGTATCACGGGATTTTCGTGTGTCGTGTTAAAAGCTAAAATTTTACTTACAGTGTTATAAAGAGCTTAATTTAATACTTAACACTAGAGATCAGCCTATGAAATTGCGTGAACCGAGCATGAAAGCAAACAGCAAAAATATGCAAATACAAGAAAAATATCTTGAACAGGGCCTTTCGGATTGACCCTCCAACACAAGGCGAAGAAAACATATTTAGAAGATCTTTTTCCAATCCAGAAACTGCAGCGAGTATCAATCAATAATATCAAACTTTTTCCAAAATTACAGCGTTCTGACAATGGAATCTGGTTGAGGAGATAAGAAAAAATTATACCTAAGTCGGCGTTTTGAATGATCACATCAGAATTTTTTTGCGGGGGGGGGGGGGTTAAATTTCCCCCTTTAGCCTGTTCATGTAGTATATCGGTATACGAAACTATGTGTTATTTACATCTGAGGTATAGGGTATGTTAAGCAACTTTATACAAAATATTAAGGCAAAAATTCTTGTGGAACATATTAACCTTCTAACTCCCCCAAATAAGGGTAATTTCTGACTCTATTCTAACAAATCGTAAAAGAAACCCCTAGGAAGGGCCTCCCCCGGGAATGAAATGTTCTACAAAAATGTTGACCATAATATTTTACTACATATATTAGAACACTACAAATTCAAAAACTTAACACAAACACCAAAAACCAGCCAACTTCAAGATGGCTCATCAGATTTCTAGTCAGATTTTGGGAATACCTATTACATATATTATGTAGGTCATCCAAAAATCTGACTTAATCTTAATGAAAGTTAATGTCTTATCTACACTCTAATAAATTTCTTTTGAATTTTACCCAACTTATAGTAGAAAACTGTACTCCTACTATAAATTGAGTGAACGAAAAAAATACACAAATTATGCGTAATATTATGCACAAATAATGTGTAAAGTTATATTTAAATTGCATACAAATTTAAGGAAATTTTAAAATAAATTTGTAAATTTACTTTTAGTGCATAAAAAAGTTTGGTTTAGGAGTAAATATACTACTAAAAAAACTAAAAATGCATTTCTGAATGCTTAAAAATTCAAAAAAAAAAAATATGCGTATATTTAACAACACGCATATTTTAAATTAAAATGCACAAAAAACTTTTTTCAATAAAACAAAAATAAATACACTAAAAAATGCTTGTAAATTTACTACTATAAAATGAGTAAAGTTTTAAGTAATATTACGAAAATTCTTTAAATATAAACACCAAATGCGTAAAACTTTTTTGGGCAGACTTTCATATACAATTATACACACACGAAGTATTTTTAGACACTATGTGTTTACAATTAAACACATTCTGCCCTAAAATTTGTATTATTTTGTTGAATAAAAATGTTACGCACAAAATTTGTAAATATACTAACTTATAATAAAAAAAAAACTATGACATACCAAAAATGAAAAAAAAAAAAACAAAATTAAAAAAGAAAACTACTACACTCTAAAAAAATGTCTGTAAATGTACAACAATAAAAAGGGTAAAGTTTCAAGTAATATTACGAAAATTCGGTAAATATAAACAAAAAATGCCTAAAAATGTTTTGTACACACTTTTATATACAGCAATACATACAAGAAGTATTTTTAGACATAATGTGCTCAAAATTAAACACTTTGTGCCTAAAATTTGTATTATTTTGTTAAATTAAAATTTTACGCACAAATTTTGTAAATATACTAACTTTGAATGGTAATAAATATTTTGACATTTGGAAATTGGAAAATATTAAAAAAAAAAGCTAAGAACGAAAATTAATTATTTAGAAATGTATAAATATATTTGTGAATATTGTGAATTTAAATTCAAGATGATCATCATGACAGCATATACCCATTCATAATATATTAGGTATTATATTTGTAGTTCATTATTATTAAAACATACATACATATAATTAATTTCTTTCAAAAAAAAAATATTTTTCTTCAGTTTAATTTAAACCATGCGTTGGTAAATATACGCATTTTTATATAATTACGCATATAGAAATGCATTTTAAGGCATTTAATGCGTATATCTACTCTTCAAATAGGTTTTTTATGCACAATTTTAGTAAATTTTCGAATTACTTTTAAAATTTCATTTAATTTTTACGCACTTTCAATGTAAAATTACCCATTATGTGAGTATCAACTTACGCATAATGTGTGCTTTTTTCGTTTACGCACACAGAGAAAATTTACCCAATTTATAGTAGAAGTACAGTTTCCTACTATAAGTTGGGTAAATTTCAACAGAAATTTATTAGAGTGTAGTTTTTTTTAAATTTATCAATTATTTGGAATTATTGTTTTTATTGTGAGTTACTAAACAATAAATTTATTGTTTTTATTACAAAACAAACATTTATGGGCTGTTTAATTTTCAACATCGTAGTAGAAAATATGCGCATTTATGTGGGATTTATCAAATTTTATGTGTACATTTACACAAAAATCGTGTTTATTTACGCACAAATTTGGTAAATTTATTCTTCAATTTTTAAATTTGATTTTATATTTACCCACTTTAAATGTAATTTTACCTATTGTGTGTTCTTCAATTAACGCTTAATGTGTTTACTTTTTTTATTTACACACACAAAGTAAATTAACCCAACTTATAGTAGGAATAGTGTTTCCTACTATAAGTTGGGTAAATTTCAACAGAAATTAATCAGAGTGTACATTTAGCAATTTTTGTATGTTTTATTGCAGCTTTCTACAGGGCATATTGTAATGTGCGATATGATTTGTCCTTTTCTAAAAGAGCCAACTTAATAGATATAAAAATTTGATGCAGTATTTCAGTTTACCTATTTTATAGTAGTAATTTTACAAACATTTTTTAGAATGACTGAGCGCCGTCCCAAAGAGTCACTTTTTGGTCATGCAATTGTATTTCTTGGATCTCGTTTGCGGTAATTTTGCTTGGTAACTCAACCGATGGAATGTCAAATGGGCCTTTCCGTCGCTTTACATTGTACGGCTGTATTTAATATACAGCGATACATTGTCGGTGCGTTGTTTTGGTGCAAGGCCATACATGATAAAATTGCTTTTTTAATCGGTTGACAAATATCAAGATTATAAGATGTTACCATACCAAAACAACATTTTTCTTTTATTTATATCTTAAAACTGCAACAAATTTAAGGCGTCGGTTAAGGGAATAGTGTATATACAAATAATTGTAGTGTCTACATGGAAAGGTAAAAATAAAGTTATTATGATGTTATGTCATATAAAATAGTTAGTTGTCATTTTTTCTAATACACTTTACTCTATATCTAGTAGTATACTTTATGAATGTATAGAGAAAATGTAGTTTTTTTTTTTTATTACACAAGTAAAAATACTATAAAACTGTAGTAGTTTAACAATTTTTAGTTGAAGTTATGTAACCTAGTTATTGTTTTTTATAGTACATACATGCTATTTATGTAGTCATTTTTTTTTTGTGTTAGTTTGAGAGACATATGTAAATTTATTTTGTTGAAATTCTGTCTATATACAATACATAGTTTTTTTTTTTATTTTGGTATTGTTGGAGTTTTCTAAAACATGTTAAGTTTTTGTTAGGATAAGTATAAGTGTAGTTTATATTTTATACAAGTTGGAAAACGAAGCATAAAAAAATATAACTCAACTTTTTCAAATATGTCACTTATTTATGCACATATTGAATAGTTAAAGTTTGTGTTTTTTCATTAAATTTAAATTTTAAACATTTATTTTTGTGATGGTATGTGTATGTGTATCTTAGGGGAAAATTTATTATTAGTAAAAATTATTAATTTACTTTAAACTGCTGGCAATGACAGTATGACTTTTAAACTTACATTAGAATAAAAAAATTATAATATATTAAAGGGTATATAAAATTACAAATTGAAAGTTAAGATTTCAATCTTTAATATGATGCTTAATTTAAGACATTTTTTAGCAAGATACTTTTTTAGAGCTACCTGTTTAATTAATAATATTAACCGAGCGCCCCGGTAGGCTAGTTGGTAGCGTGCTAGCTTATCAGTGCGGGGGTCGTGAGTTCGATTCCCACCAGAGGCTCTGGTCTGTTTTCGCTACAACGAGCCGAAGGCCTTCTTTGCTAGTGCTCGGTTAGGGAATTAAGATATAATTTGTAGTTATATGATTAATAAATAAAATAAATAAATAAATAAATAAATAAATAAATAAATAAATAAATAAATAAATAAATAAATAAATAAATAACAATATTAGCCAGTATATTTTGCTTCAATAGTTTTTGTTCATAAATTTAAGTAGTTTCACTTTATTTAAGTTATTTTTATTTGAAACAATTAACTCTTTAAAATAAAATTACATTAAAAAACTACTAATGACATACTTGATTTTCAAATAAAAATGATATTAAAAGAAATACTTAAAACTAAACAGCAAAATAAAGATACTGCCATATATTTATTTGCTTTATTTAAAGCTTTTAATATCCCCAACCATCATCATAAACACTTTTCTCTCTCAGCTTAAGCATGCACTTTAGAAATCAACTAGAATAAAAATGAAAAAAAACAGAAGAATTTAATAGCTGGGTGCTGTTTAGAGCAGTATATAAAAAAAATTAAACTTAGACAACAACAATGATGTATAAAAAATTGTGGATAATAAAATAAAAGCGTACAATAACAAATGAATAACAACAAAGAGGAAAAATCATGCACATACCAGCACATATTTAAAGCACCCCTAACACATACACACTCACACAGCATTTGGTTAAATATCAAAGCAAGACGCAACATAACAAACTCAATCTTAAGCAAAAAAAAAAAAATGATTCTTTAACAAAATGTTTTTAGAATTTATCCTAGTGTTTTTGGTATTTTAATACCACTTAAAGTACACTTTTATTTTATAACGGTACTTTAAACATAACAGAAATGAAATGCAAACGAATGAACGAAGTATAAAAAAAAGCTTCACTCAGAAAAAAAATTAGTAGAAAAATTTGTAAACGGTTTTCAATCCCACTCTACTATTTTTGTACTTATTTTTAGTAAAAAATTATTATTTAGCAAATCTTTTTGCTATTTACATTTTACAAATTACAGAATTTTTACAGAATATTTACAAATTTTTGTTGCTTATTTCAGAAATCATTTTACAAATTTTTGAAAACCGATGTGCTAAAATTAGCAAAAAATATTACTAATTTTAAAAAAGTGGTTATTGAAGAAAATGTTATTTCTAATTAAAACTTACACATACAAACATAAATTTCCTTAAAATGTTACATATATTGAAAAAGGGATCGGAAGTGAAGATATCGACTGATGTCTTAAAAGAGGACATCCACTTAAAATAGCACTAAAAGGGTTTTTTAGTTCTAAAAATCCGCACTAAAAACAATTAAAATTTTACCTTAAAAGTAAAAAAAAAAAAATTACCAAAATATTTTTCAAAACAGAAATTACCAAATTAAAACAAAACGATTAATTCGTTTTTTAAAAAATATATTCAAAATTTTTGATGCTCGATAAGAAAAATAAATTCAAAGCTTTTTACTAATATTAATAAAATTTAGTAATTATTTTTGCTGATTTTAGCAAACAGATTTTAAATTCCACTTAACAAAAAGTCTACTAAAATTTAGTAGCGGCTACTAATTTTTCTACTAATTTCATTGTACTACACGTCAGCAGACATGTGTTGCTAAGATTAGCAAAAAATACCGCTGGGCTCAAATTAGCAGAATTTCCCGTAATAACAGCAAAATCTTCAATTGCCATTACAGACTTTTTTTGGTGAGTGTTCAATAGAATATATACACCCGGAAAAAAATATTTCTTATATTGCTAATAGCATAATAAAATGTTTAATTGCAAGAATAATTTATATTAAGCATCATTTGTTATATTGTTGATTTTTTTTAAAATCAATTACACAATTAATTGACCATGATTTTATTACTAAAAATACAAATAATTGTAGTTTTTTTTTTAATTCACATTTTTCTTAGTGTACTACTAACTACAAATAGAAAAGAACTCAACAAAAACACCAGCACATAAAAAAGAATCCTCTTAAAAAATAAATGGAAATAAAAAAATAATATAGAAACTTACAAATTACAATTGTTTTTTTTTTTCTTTAAACACACACACACACTTTGACAAGCCAATGTTAGTTGAACGGGGAAAAAATATAACACTTACAATATAAAAAAAATTAAGTTCGTTTTAATATCCAGTAATTTCCAAAAAAAAGCTAAAATTTGTAAAGGCTTAAATATGTTAACGCTTGACTAACATCTACTCAACCCCTTTTTGTTTTAAAGAATTTTTGTTGTTTTTTTCCTTAAATACCCTACATAAGCTAATATGCTCAATTTATGCGTTTGACTTGATTGAAAGCTGTAACATGATATAACGATAACGGACATTATCCCAATTTCTGGTTTTGTGAATATGTGGAAAAATGTTGCCCACATAATCCCCCCAATAAAATGGATATAAAGCCCAGAATTAGGGGCTTATATTTTTGAATTCTGTATTATATTTTCGAAATCTCTATTATGTTAAGATTTTCTCACTCAGAAAAAAAAGTTAGTAGAAGAATTTATAAACGGATTTCAATCACACTTTTTGTGCAAATTTTTAGTAAAAAAATTTATTATTTAGATTTACTTTGTGCCGTCACTAGCAAACTGACATTGCAGAAAATAAACAAAAAGAAATTATTCAACAATGGGAAATGAGCTGCACATGTAAAAGTTTTATACTTATGTCTACCAAAAATTCTTCTTCATCACATTCTTCCAGAATGGCCTTTAATATTTCAATGTACTGCATTGAAATTCGGGTTTGTTCTTGCAAAGCAACAACTACTCCAATGCTTAATGCTTTCTCTAAATCCATTTTGTATTTTTAACAAAAATTATGCGTCTTTTTCTTTTATTTTTTTGACAACTGAATATATAACAGATGAAAGATTAAAGATGCTGCAACATAAACACATGTTTCACGTTTTCAACATCTTCCACACGTTCCACAAAGATGTTGTTCAGTGTAAAAAGCCTATTAACGACTTGTAGGAACGACTCGTGAGAACCTCATAATATGATTTTCTTTGACTATAACTTTTAAGCTTATGTTTTTTCGTTCTTATAAATTTTGTTTCAATTAATTGTGGAAAATTATGTTGAAATGTTATGTGGTATCACGATATCAATTTCGGCTCGAGTGTTGTTCATTAATTCCTCCAAGGTGCAGGGCTTGTTCTTGTACACCAACGGCTTCAAATAACCTCAGAGGAAGAAGTTCAGGTGTCAGTCAAATGGAAAGATCTGGCTGGCTAAGCCAAATCACCGAAACGCGTTATTAAATATACATTATGTCGCGTGCAGTATGACAAATAATCCAGTCCTGTTGGAACCACATTTCCTCCAAATCCATATCGTTAAGGTTCTATGGAGGTCGCCATTCACCGCCGGCGAAAGAATTAAAGTCCAACCATCTTTTTTGGCGTAACTGAACACCAATAATGCTTCATAGATTATGTGATGGTTTTTCTTCCCAATATGTTGTCACAGATAACGCGCGTTCTTAGGCAAAAAACCAATTATTCTTATTGTATATAAATTTTGCGCGTGTCTACTTCACAAATGTCAAAACCAAAGTGACATACGATGACACTTACAAAGATTGAGTTTTCTAATTTTAATTAATATTAACTGGTGTTTATTGTGGTTTTAACATTTTTACAATATTTTGTTAATATAATAATCAAAATTTCAGTCCTTAGTTTTTCAGTCAAAAATGGTTTTTAGATTTTTTTTCTAATAGTTGTTTTGGCAGGGATCTTCTACTTCGTCTACTATTTTTTTTATTTACTTTCAATTTTCTTTTTTTTTTATTTAGTCTGTTTGTTTTAATGAATATAAGTAAAAGACAATGACAGGCAATCACCAACAACAATAACAAAAAATTCACCATCTTTATAGGGTTAGATCTACAGTTTTTTTTGGCAGTTTCTCCTTTGTTTCTTTTATTATAATATTTAAGTTTCTTCGTTTTTTCCCGTTATACAAACAATATAAATTTTGGGTAATTGTGGGTGTATTTTTATGGTCTATAGTAAAGTGTTGTTCTGCTAGAGCTAGAAAAATGTTAGTATTAAAGAAAATAAACGTTAGAATCTTAAAAGTTAAAACGACAAAACATTACCACGCGCTTCATATAATTTTATTAGATAAAATTTTACTAATTTGGCGTTTTTTATTTTTTTTGGTAATTTTATCATAGAAACAAATAGAACTTTCAAATTGTTATGGAGCTTTTTTAAAGGGTGGGTGGTTAAGTTAAGATAGTAATGAGAATAAGTGTAAAAACATAACATTTTAAAAGTAGCAATATTGAAGGAATAACAATAGAATTTAATTATAGAAAAACAACAACAATTTTTTTTAAATGAAATTAAAAAATTTACAAGATATATACATTTTTTCAGAAAACTATGTCAATAACTGGTTATATGACACATATTAATGAAATTTTTGCAAGTTATAAATAGCATGCAGGTTTTTTTTATTATTTTTGCTCATTTTTGTAAGTTTTAAGACTTTAAGATATTTGGATTAAAAAAATGTTCAATATTTGAAGAAATTTTTGTATTTGGTTATATTTTTTTTTTACTTTTTGAATGATTTTCTGTTTTATTTTTTTTTTTTTGTATATTAAAATTTGTCTTTCTACAAATTATATTTGCTAAACCATTTCCAGCCTCAATTAGTCACCTTACTTATGATTGATATTATTAAAATGAATATTAAGCATACGTATAGAAAAACATTAATATATTATTACTTAAAATCGAGTTCAAGATCCTTTTATAAAAAATAATAATAATGATTATTTCTTTTTCTCCAATATTTCGTCACCACATTGGGTGACTTCTTCAGGGAAATTATATAATTTTTTTTTTCCAACAATAAAAACATATATATAAGTAATAATATATTATAATATTGAATATCGAATAAAGGAGGATAAATATAGTAAAAACATTAATATTAACAATTTAAATTGATTTTAATAATCCATTAAAACGATTAAAAATCTATTTATTAATAATTGCTATGTATAAATTTTAATAAAGATTTAAACTCACTAGAACAAAATGCAGAACGATTAACATTAAAGAGGATTAAATCATAACAAATATTTAATATTATTTCTACATTTTAATCTTGTGATGACCAATGAAGACATATTAGCTTTTTCTGCTTTAAAGAAGCATTAACATTTTTGAGCTTTAAATTGCTTTTTAAAATTTTTACCTCAAAGAAAAATATTTTATCCTAGTTTCGTTTTTTTTTATAAAAATTCCTTCTCCAACTTTTTTACTTGCTTTCCAATATTTTTTTTTTTTTTTACTTTTTCCTAATGACGTATGAATTAATATAAATCATATGCACTATAGAAAATTGCTTGGTTTAAATTTTAATAAAGATTTAAACTCATTAAACTAAAATGTAATACGATTAATATTAAATAGCATTAAATTGTGATAAATATTTAATATTTTTTTTAGATGTCAATTGTAGAAAGTATATAAAGTCTAGTAGTGAAATCTTCAAAAAAAAGTGATTTTATTTAAAGCGTACATATTGCAATTTTTTACTTTATTAACACTAATTTCTATACAAGTCGTATGAGTGATATTAATTAAATTTATACTAACGTATATTTCTCATACGTCCTGTAGTACACATCTTTGAGTTTATTTTATGAAAAATTTACGCTTTTTGTCGAACACAATAGGTGATAAATTTGGAATTTGCAATGGCTCGTTAGGATATATACATAAGTGGTATTTAAGTTTTATTTACGAAAAAGAGTTTTTACGGAAAAATTTATATTAGCATTTGCAAATCAAAGTATATAGGTGTGGATACATAGTCATAAATAGTGTTGTAAAGGGTGGTTAAATTTTAAGGACCGATGTTGATTTTGAATAAAACACAAATTATTTAGGAAATTATTGTCATTTATTTTTATTATGATAATATGGTATGGTTTAATTATGTATGGAAGAAAATATCGGCCAAATGGCCCCCACGACCTCGGCGGCACACCTCCATCCGATGGTCCAAATTTTCTATGACGCTGAGGCATAATTGAGGTTCTATGCCGTTAATGTGCCGAATTATCTCATCTTCTAGCTATTGAATTACTGCTCACTTATGTACGTACACCTTTTCTTTTAAATAACCCCAAATAAAGAAATCCGACGGTGTCAAATTACATGATCTTGGCGGCCAATTGACATTGCCACCACGTGAGATAACACGGCCATTGAATTTGTCGCGCAAAAGAGCCATTGTTACGTTAGCTGTGTAGCAAGTGACACCGTCCTGTTGAAACCACATATCGTGCATATCCGTATCTTCTAATTCGGGCCATAAAAAGTTCGTTATCATCTCACTATTGTGAACGCCCTTCACAGTAACTGCCTGACCGGCCTCATTTTGAAAAAAATACGGCCCGATGATGCCGCCAGCCCATAAACCGCACCAAACAGACACTCTTTCTGGGTGCATTGGTTTTTCGACAATTACTCTTGGATTATCATTCGCCTAAATGCTTATTGACGAATCCACTGAGGTGAAAATGTGCCACATCTCTGAAGATGTTTTTCTTTGAAAATTGATCATCCACTGTTGCCATTTCGTCAAGAGGCTTTAGTTCTTAAGTCAATTGCACCTTGAAAGCGTGTAAATGCAAGTTTTTATGCATAATGTTCATCAACGACGAGCGTGAGAGGTGCAATTGTTGGGCACGGCGACGAGTTGAGGTGGAGGGCTCTTCAGCCACACTATCGCGAACAGCAGCAATATTTACTGCAGTACGAGCATGCACTGGTATTTTCACATCTCCTACAGACCCAGTTTGCTCAAATTTTTGAACGATTTTTCCGATTGTACTTACATTTGGACGATTAAATTGACCGAAAAAATCACGAAGTGCACGGTATGCATTTTAATTTGAACGCCCATTTTCATTATAAGCCTGAATAACTCTTACTTGGTTGACATGTGGTTTTAACAAGACGGTGTCACACGCTACATTGCACGCGACACCATGAACTTGTTGAGAGGCGAAATTGTTGAGCAATTAATCGAACGTTTTGTAGCAGTACATTGGCCGCCAAGATAATACGATTTGACCTTACAAGACTATATTTTGTGAGAATGCATTAAGTCTCTCGTGTCTTTAAAACTTTAATGGAAGGCATTCTTTTATCGCCCAAAAAAAAATTGATTCACTTTTGCCAATTTTTTATATACATACATAGACCTATGCATTGACGTATATGGTCACGTATGTTGTAATGCAGTTTCGTTTTCCAGCCGGGGTAAAGACATGGTGGGGGTTGCTTAAAAGTTTGTTTCCTTTACTTAGTGTTAAGACCATCTCAGTAGATGTTGAGAACGGAGGCGGTTGTACAGACAAATTCCCCTAGCGCTGTGGTAACACCTCTAATTAAGATCATCTATGGTCTGGCAGTCTTCTAACGACCCACGAGAATAATCGGCAGGTGAGTCAGGTAGTTCGTAAATCAGGAAAAAGGTTCTGGGAACGATAACTAAATACGACTAAATTCTGGATTAGCCAGATGTAAACGTAAACGTATCTGTGTATAGCAAATTCAATGGGTTATGTTGTATTTTTTGTGTCACTCTTATGCATTGAACAAATACAATACATATATATACAAAACATAAATACACAACAAAAATCTAATCAAAACAGATTTTCGTTGTATATTTACGTTTTGTGTATGTATTGTATATTCTTAACGCACAAGAATGACACAAATATATACAACACAACATCTTCTATTTTTATTTAACTCATTGAATTTGCTGTACACAGATACGTTTACGTTTACGTTTGGCTAATCCAGCCTTAAGTAATTCACGAGGATAGTAAGCAGGTGAGTCGAGTTAGAGTATGAATCGCGACTAAGTAACTCCTACCTAATTCCTAGCAACGGCACGTGTCGGAATCTGGTCGGCTTTTGGTTATAATTCGGGTGCAGAACGAAGTATAGCTTAAAACCTCAACTCGATTCTAGCTAGATTTTGGCTACCAAAATTTGCCTTAATATGTGATAAGTTTTTCCAACTGAATGAGAATTATTAGAATTCTAAAATATAGCCAATATATACTACGGCCATAAATAGAATATTGGTTATGGGCATCAGTAACTGTATTAGGTATATGAATAATTAGGTTATTTTTCACGTCACGTTACAATGTCCATGTATGATCATCAAGGCAGGGACTTTAATACGAATGCATGTTTGTAGTCAGTATTATAAAAATAGTGTTGACTAATTTTTTCTACCAAACAATGAATTTGCAACAAAATGTCATCGTATGTTGTTAAATACTTTGTTAGCAATGCATACCCAGCAAAAATAAATGGAAGTGATTCTTAAGGAATTAATTTTTCATTGATTCTAAAGTATCGTTTAGTTCTGATTTTTCTCTTCTAAGGAAGTTCTTTTTTCACAACTTATAAATATGTGATTTTTAATGAAATCTAGATTTTTAATGAAATCTATGACGCTACAAAAAGTAAAAAAATTATTGTGGTAAAAATTGCAAGGATTTCGAATAGAGAAAAATAAGGCCCGATTGCTGAATTTCCCGCTAAAATTTAACGAACAGTAAAACTCAAATTTTGTATGGGAAACAACAACATATGTGTCAGTTAAATTCCCAGGTAGAAGCTAACGGGAGATTGTGAAAATGAGGCTAAGGCCCGATTACTGATGTCCTGTAGAAATCTAAATTTCAAATTCAAAATTTATTTGGGAAGAACAAAAGATTTAATTTTTCACTAAACCATAAGAAGGGCTTTAGATGCAATGAAAAAGAATCATAAAAGAAAACTTCCACCCTATGACACCACTATTTAAAAATCATTGGTTCCGATCCAAATTTTCACAACACTGGAATCAAAATCACTGCTTCTTTTTCTCTTCTTTTGCTACTTTTTTTTTGCTGGGTATATTTGCATGTTTGGTTTTAAGTGCAAATTTTTGAATTGCTTTATTTTTACAGCATATTTCCTTTTAGGAATATATTGTTGCGCATATTTTTCATCTTTAACTGAATATATTAAATGCATTTATACGAATTCTTAATGCATGAATGTCACTGCCCTGATTATTATATACCAGAACGACACCTTTCTATAACAGGCAAATTCTCTCCTATTGTCACTGCCCATAATTAAAAACTTTCACTGTAATATAATTTTGTTTCTTCCATTGTTTTATTTTCATACTTAATCCTATCAATTTAACCCAAGAAACAAACAAAAAAAGTTCAAAGGTTAATAATGCTTCAGAATCTTAGACAAATTCTCAGAATAGCCATTTGAATAAATTTTAAAAGTCTTTGTGAAACCTCAATATTAAATAATTTATTATTAAAGCGATTTTTATATATTTTTTCCTAAAAAATTCGTTAAATTATCATAAACAAAAATCAAGTTGATTACATACACATATTAAAAAAAAAGTCATTTTAATTTATAATTTTTTAAAAATTCTCCAAGTACCAAACACAACAAAAGAAATGCTAAAACCGGAAATTGTTGTTTTAACCATACAAAATATTTTGTTTACCCTTTTTTTTCCTGCTACAAAAGAAAGAAGGCGTTAAAAATAATAATACAAATAAACAACACAAAGAATGAATAGAGCGAAAAAAACTGGAAAAAACACCAACAACAACAACAACTAGAAAAAACAAACTTTTTTAATTTTCTCAACCGTTAATGGCACTGACATTTGACTTTGTCGTTAAATGTTTGTAATACTAGTAGACAAGTATGAATAAAATAAAATAAAAAAAAGAAACCATGACTACATTTTTATTCAGACTCTGCAATTTTCCTCATCTTTCATTACAAATTTACCTTAAACTACACTACAGAGTCCAAATACGTAAAGCAAAAGAAAAGGGTATAATTGTTAGGTTGTTTAAATGAATCCTGTGTAAAGAACAAAGTGTATGTATGCGTACCAGTTGAACACATACATTTGTTATTCTAGTACATGAAGTGTATGTATTACTACTACAAGTTATATCAAGATCTTATAGAGCAGGACTGGCAAGAATATGATACGCGAGCGGATATTCGCGACGTTTTGTTGAACACTACCACAAAACAAAAAAAAAACTTATTTCTTGGACAGCAAAAAAAAAAAATTATTGTAATGCTTACAAAAGTTGAATGTAATATAAATGAGTACACTAAAAAAAGTTTGTAAGTTAAAATAACTGAAAATATTATTTAAAAGAAATGATATTTCATTTAAAAACCGGTCTACTTAATTTTCATTTAAATTAAATGCCATTTGTTATTTATTTTTAAATGTTGATTATTCAACTGACACATCCGTAAGAAAAAAATGATATAATCAGTTAAAATAAATGTCAAAATTTTACCTACCAATCCCTAAAAAGTAAATGTTTTTTTCATTTATTTGAAATTATTTCCGTTTTTGTATTTTTTGTTTTTTTTAATATACTTGTACAATACAAAATGTATGTATGCATATGAAGCTATAGAGTCTTTTTGTGTGAATGTTTTTGTGTATGTATGTGTGTTTATGAAGTTCTTGTAATTTGTATTGAAAAATTTTGTATATATACAACCAATTTAAATAAAAAAACAAATTAAAATTTTTTGAATATTTTTTTTGAAACAGACAGCAAACAAAATTTAAATTTGTAATAACTGTTACGGACACAAATAAACCACAAGTTTCCGTTTTGTGGGTAAATTTATATTAAATTTCAAACAAATGAAAAAAATAAATGAAACTGAAAAAAATGGTAAATGATAGTAAATTATTTCGAATAAATGTATAAAAAAGTTAATATAGATATTTCTTTGAAAAATAAATGTATGTTCCTTTATTTTTAAATGGAACGGAAAACTTTTTTATTAAACTACAAACAGTTAACTACATAATATTCTGAGTGTAGAAAAGTTGAAGGTGGGCATGCCATACCGTTTTGTAGTATAACATAAACCACCCTGATTGAAAGTCCACCAGTATTTGGGTTCGAAATTTTATTAACTTTAAATGGACTTGATGTACACAATTTAAAAATTTGTTAATAATTTTGATGCTGCTGATGTTTGTTATACTTCCACCAAAATTATTTATCAGATATTATTTGCTTAATATAAGACAGATACTTATGCATTTATCAGCTCTAATGAATTTATCAAACTGATTTTGGATGACTCCTGTATGCGAAGTGCATTTAAGTATGACTTGAAAATTCAATATCGTCTCAGACAGTGCTTCTAAGTTGAACGGCATACTGCAGGGGTGGTCTACGACTCTAACTTTTAGTATTATATTGTTAGTTTTTTTATCCCCATTTTTATCAAAATTTTAACTTTTATATAAGAAAATTCGGTTTAAATTTACGGTCCTACAAGCCGTCTATTACTTAATTGGAAATATCATCTTTTTATTTTTCAGTTGGTTAAAAATGGAAATTTTCTTAAAATAATTTCACCAAAATATTCGGTAAATAAATTGGGGAAAATGCTGGTATTCTCAGAGCTTGTACAGTAATTCTTTCTTAAACTTTAATATTTTTTAAGAACCCATGCTAAAATCAAAACATATATGAACATACATGTTCATACATGGCCCACTATTAATCAATGCACATATTAATATCTGACCAGACACGAGCATATAATTTCGGATCCGAAATTTTGGTTATATATGCTGATATATAGCTCACATATGTAAATGTATGATCATAAATGGCCAAATCCCTTAAAAATTTATTAGATCACATGTTCTATATGATCATGTCCATGTCTGATCCTATAATAGCCCATGTATTTTCATTTATGTTCATACATAATAATTGAGACAGACATATAAGATTTCACGACAAACGAAATTCTAAGAAAAAGAAACAATGTTATTTACATGTCATATAAATTCGGAAACTGGAAAAATTGCGCACAGTAGAAACAATCATTGTCGATATTCAAAAGTGGTAACTACAAATTCGGCTATCCTGATCAAATATATCATTAAATAAGGATTTTAGTTGAACCAACCGATTTATGGATTGTATTGCCACTAACTATTGGTATTTGTAAACAAATTTTCTTCTATATTTATTTTCCTACCCATGTAAAAATCGAAATATATATGAGCATACATGATCATACATGGGCCTGTATATGATCATATATGGGCATACATGGTCATATACGTCCATACATTGTTCAATATATGACCATACATGATCTCATATATGATCATATATCTTCGGATCCGAAGTTTGAGGGTATATGGACGTATATGAACATATACGAGCATACATGAATAATATATGATCATGTATGATAATATATGCACATATATCACCATATACTCTCAAATTTCGGATCCGAAGATATATGGTCATATATGAGATCATGTATGGACGTATATGACAATGTATGCCCATGTATGATGATATACAAGCCCATGTATGATCATGTATGCTCATATATATTTCGATTTTTACATGAGTAAATAAATATTTTCCTGTTTAATATGTGATACAAATATAACTTTAATTAGGATAATGCATTCATTTTAAAATTTTCGGTTTGTAGTTAAAGTATATTTCCATTAACGTATTACAAAATACGATATATTTTGCTCATTTAAAACACAGAAACCATTCAAATTTAAATGTTTATTTTAAAAGATAAAAATAAAGCAAATTACATAATAACAAAACATATTTATTAAAAAATACAATGTAAAAAAATATAATTTATAATTTTTTTAAAAAATTCTTTCCTTTTTCTGCTTTGTGGCTTCGGCTAACGCTTTTTTATTATTCCGATTATGATTATCTACTTATTTAATGGTTAATAAAATATTGAGGGAGTTTCTCAGCAAATGATTTATATTTACCATTGAAGTCTGTATTCTCTTGATTTGTACGGGTAACAGCATCATGTCTATAATCTTCTTAAAAATTTTCGTTGGCTTTCCTTTTGATTGGTCTCCATTGCGATTCCGAAAAGATTCATTTTTTCGGAGACGATTCTAGAAAAATTCGAAATAAAGGACTGACCCGAAAAATTGCAGACTGGGTATGTACTATAGGGTGTATTTACTTTATGACAATTATCAATAAATTTGGCCCTGACCCACTTCTTAATAAACATCTTATTATATATTCCACTATTTTATTGTCGTGTTAATTGAAATTCCTGCCCGGAATTTCATCTGCTTCCCGAAATACGATACAAATCATACAGTGGTGTAGGGTATCATATAGTCGACATGCACAATATTTTTTATTAAAATTTGTTATTTATAACAAAAACACTGTGGAAGGCAGGAATGATAAAGTTGTTACTATAATACTTTTTCTTGTAATATTAGTGCCTTTTAAGACTACAGTACTCTTAAAGTCATTAAATGATAATCACAAATGTTCTCCTTTTTCAATAATTTTTTATTTATAAAAACTTTTTTGTGATTTAATTTTTTAATTGTTCGGAGATCATAAAGTTAGAACTTTTTGTGCTATAATTCGAACACCAATTCAATCTATTTTCTATAATATTTGTGCAAGTAGTCATACTTAATCCTTCGATTTCTAAAAATATGCTATTTTACGTTATTCACTGAGCAATGGTTGATAGAGTGTATTGCAATTAAAAAAAAATAATAAAGACATAGTTTGGCATTTTTAAAGTTTCAATATTTTTCAACAGATAACAGCTAAATAACAAAACAATTAAATGAAAAAAGATTCACTTAAAATTTAACATCTCTATTGGCTAAATACTTCAGCGATGTTAAATACACAACATTTTTGTTTTCACCATGTGTGTAGTTTTGTAATTTAAATACATTGACTCGAATGGTTTATTGATTACGTTATCATTAACTTTGACTGGCCAATAGACTTATTGGCCAGAATATTGTTTGATTTTAAAATATTTGGATAGACAATACCAAAAATCTCCATTTGTTACAACAATTAAAATATCGTATTGATGATATAAAATTAATCAAATGACTCAATGCAGTTTTTATTCTATAAATTTTTATATGAATTCCTTAAAAGAATTTTTTGCTTTTAAGTACTCTCTTTTAATTTAATATTAGTTTTTTTGTAATTTGTTCGTTAAAATTGAATAATTGAACATTATTTCTTTAGAAATCGGGAAAACGGACTTTACGGGACTATTAAGTAGCAGTTAATTGACCTTGAAGTGTTAAGTATAGTTGTATGAACAGTTGAAAGAAAGAACTTTATTTAATATTCATAAGTAGTAATAATACATGTTTTATAAGCCGATAAATTTCATTTGGTTGATAGAGCTTATTGCATTGAAAAATTTATCTTATGGTTGATAGAGAAATAGCAAATATAAAAATTTGTACTATAATTATTTCTTTGTATTCTTTGAAACTTTTGTCAGAGATGCTGAACAGTTTTCCATTAAAAGCCGATTTTTAAATAATCTTTTTATAGAGGCTATTGAATATACAGGTTGGTTGAAAAGTTCCTGCGCTCGAAATGAAAGAATACAGTTTTTGTTACGAAATATATTTTTTTATTCAATATAATCTCCTAGAAGCTCAATACACTTGTTCCAATGATCTTCCAATAATTTTATCCCATCCTTATAATGGTTTTCCGGAAGTTTTGCAAAATAACCGTCTACGGCTGCTATGGCCTCTTCATTCGACGAAAAATGCTTTCCACGAAGGAATTGTTTGAGATTTCTGAAGAGATAGAAGTCACTGGGAGCCAATACTGGTGAATACTGTGGATGTTCAAGCAATTCGTACTTTAATTCTTTGAATTTAGCCATCGTCAAAACACTTTTGAGAGCAAGTGCATTGTCTTGATGAAAAATAATTTTTTTTCTTCTTTAAACCAGGTCTATTCTCACGAATTTTTTTTATCCAGCTGATCCAAAAGGCTGCAATAATATTCAGAGTTGATTGTTTTACCTTTCTGAAGATAATGAAGATAATCAAGCAACAAAATTCCTTTTGCATCCCAAAAAACTGATGCCATAACCTTCTTTGCTGATCGTTGTGACTTCACCTGCTTTGGAGCTGAACAACCAGCTTCAGTCCACTGTAAACGTTCTTGTTTCAATTAAGGATCATGGTGGTAGATCCAAGTCTCATCCATAGTTATAAAACGACGCAAGAAATCGCTTTTATTCGGCTTGAAATGCTCCAAAATACGCTGAGAAATTTGTTTTCGATCCAGTTTTTGTTGAATTGTTAATGTGTGCGGCACTAACTTTCCAAACAGTTTTTTCATACGTAATTCTTCATGCAAAATATAGAGTACTCGTTCGTCTGAGATGCCTATGGCATTAGCAATTTCACGCTTAGTCAAATTTGGATCTTCACTAACCATATTATGTACCTGCTCAATGATTTCTGCTGTGGTTGCAGTTTTTGGTCGTTCTTCGCGTGGATCGTCTTTAAGGCTGGTACGACCACGTTCAAATTCACCAGCCCAAAATTCAATGGTGCGTTTTGAAGGTGAGGACTCCTTATACACTTCTAACAATTGTTCATAAATTTCCTTTGCTTTTAAACCCTTGAAAACAAAGAATCTAATGACTGCACGATATTAAATTTTTTCCATATTAAAAAAAAATCAATGACACGTTAACTTTAAATGGCTTGTAAACAAAGAAAGAATTGACAGAATGACTTGCAACTTTGCATGTGTTCTCAGGACAGTTATACCAACTTGAGAAAAAAAAAGTTTGGAGCTAGCAGTGCCATCTCTTGGTGAGCGCAGGAACTTTTCAACCAACCTGTAAGGTGTCGTTATACTACTTCATTAAGTGAGTTTAATATTTTTTCTTGTGTTTTTTACAATGAACAAATTAAAAAAATGTACTAAAATTCAATTTTTATTACTTTTGAGGTACAAAAAGTACCATTTTTAATAATGTTTGTTAGCCAATTAACATTCTCATTTATAAAGGGTGAAAACTTTCCGGTAAACCCGAATTTAATGCTTCTACTTGTTTCCGTTTTTCAAAATGTTTTTTTAAATTGTAGCACAAGGAACATATTTACAAAAAATTTTAAATTTACCACCCATTATAAAAATCTTGCCACCCCTGTTATAGACAAACAAATAAGCAGTCAGTCCTTTTTGCTAAAAGCAAAATAAAAGGCAAAATATAATGTAAAAAGATTTGTATGGTAAAAAAGTTGAATAAAAAATTGTTGAAATGAAAGAATAAGCAGAAAAATATTATAATATCAAATGTTTAAAAAGACTAGGAAGGATAACATAAACAAATATTTTAGTAATATTTAAAAAGATAAAGGTTAAAAATATGTATCAGCTTCAACCGATGTTTTATAAAGAATGTGATTCGTAAAAATATCAAAACGAAGTATAACATATAATTTTACAAAAGACTATAATATGAAATCAAAAAAATGTTTACCTAAGTAGACCTTCCCATGAGATGTTGGTATTTTTCTAAAGTTGTTGGTATTTTGCAGATTTTGTTTTCTTTTCTTGTTACGTTTTGCAAAAAAAAAAAAAACTGCAAAATAAAAACTTGAAAGAAAAAGTTTTTTTTTTTTTTGCAAAAAAAATTAAACAAAATTTTTCATACATCGTTTAATTTTCTTTCATCGAGTTCAAGTCAAGCTTTACTTTAGCTCTGAAACAGTAAAAGTATGTCTGCTTAAGTGAGTGAGCAAAAATGTAGGATTTGGTTGCTTTATTATTATTGTCTTGCGCTTTTTATGGTTTGTTCTTTCTAAAATTCCTAAGGGCTTATAATGAAAAAAAAAAAATACACCTACACAAATATACAAGTTAAATATATACATTCCTTAATATAAACATTCATACATATATGTGAATGTTTACATTTAGCCAAATAAACACCCACACTTTTACGCCTAAACAACATACAGGATCCCTTATGGTAAATCATACGTACACTTTGTTATTTTTGTTGTTAAATAATACGTTAAGTATTTGTTTTTGTTACTTTTGTTGCTTTGCTGTAAATTCATATTACTCTTTAACAAAAGACAAAAAAAAAAGGTTTATTTTCTGCTAAATATAAACACATGAATGTGAGAAAATCACATCAAAAAATTTGTTAAGCTTCTTAAGAGGACTCAACTGGCAAATTGACAAACAAACAGACACTTGGGCAAATGGACTAAAACACACAAAACAAACATAATAGGGAAACATCTATATATTAACCGCAATAAGGTAACACTCTAAAACTAAACTGAAAAGCATCTAGATAAATAAAAAAGCAATAAAGCATCACTACTATGGCAAAGGCATCACTTCTTTTCTAATGGTTTCATCGATGAATTTAACATTAGCATGTCATAGGATGGAAGTATTCAAATGCACCAAAAAAAGTCTGTAATGGCAACTGAAAATTTTGCTATTATTACGGGAAATTCTGCTAATTTGAGCCCAGCGGTATTTTTTGCTAATCTTAGCAACACATGTCTGCTGACGTGTAGTACAATGAAATTAGTAGAAAAATTAGTAGCCGCTACTAAATTTTAGTAGACTTTTTGTAAAGTGGAATTTAAAATCTGTTTGCTAAAATCAGCAAAAAAAATTACTAAATTTTATTAATATTAGAAAAAAGCTTTGAATATATTTTTCTTATCGAGTATCAAAAATTTTGAATATATTTTTTAAAAAACGAATTAACCATTGTGTTTTAATTTGGTAATTTCTGTTTTAAAAAATATTTTGGTCAATTTTTTTTTTACTTTTAAGGTCAAATTCTAATTGTTTTTAGGGCTGATTTTTAGAACTAAAAAAAACTTTTTAGTGCTATTTTAAGTGGATGTACTATATTCACTTCCGATCCCTTTTTTAATCTATGTAGCATTTAAAGGCAATTTAAGTTTGTAGGTGTAAGTTTAAATTGAAAATAACATTTCCTTCAATATCCACTTTTTTAAAATTAGTATTTTTTTTTTTTTGCTAATTATAGCAAATCGGTTTTCAAAAATTTGTAAAATGATTTCTGAACTTAGCAACAAAAATTTGTAAATATTCTGTAAAAATTCTGTAATTTGTAAAATGTAAATAGCAAAAAGATTTGCTAAATAATAATTTTTTACTAAAAATCAGTACAAAAATAGTAGAGTGGGATTGAAAACCGTTTACAAATTTTTCTACTAACTTTTTTTTCTGAGTGTAGCTACTAGCATTACTCATACTTTACTTTAAGGAAGCAATGATAATACAATGATTAGATATTCTGATGCATGAGTGAAAAATGTTCATATACTTTGTAGTATTTAAGCTTTGATGAAAATTTAATTCATAATAATGCAGAAAAATAAGTTTAAAGAACCGAAATTTATGCATTGATATACAAATACTCTTTATTAAAACAAATAATTCTGCATTAGTGAAAAAGCATTTTTGTAACATTTTTCAAAAATTTTAATTTCTAGACAAATTTTAAATTATTTTTGGATAATTTAAAAACTGCTTGTATAATTTTTAAATATTTTTGAACAATTTTAAATAATTTTGCACGATTTTAAAACATTTTTGAGCAATTTGAAATAATTTTTACACAATTTTGATAAATTCTGAATTAAAACTGGAAATGGTGTAGTGTTAAATAATAAACATAATGCAAAAATGCACAGATTGCGTCGTCAAAAAAATATTTAAGGCTGAAAAAATGCAAAAGACAGGCCAACTAGTTTCAATTAAAGTTTAAAAAAATCAGTTTTTCTTGATATTTCAAAACTTTTATAAAAATTGCAAAACTGCATAAATTCGAACCCTCGTGAAATTTTAAACTTAAATATAAAAAGTGATTTAATAAGAAAAATTTAAAATTTCATCAGAACTATTTTTTCAATTTGAATTAATGCTTAAGATCCAAAAAATAAACGATATACTGTATCATATGCTCTGGAAGTAATGAAGAGTGATATTTTAAGATATGCATCGGGTTTATATCCAGATCACTGCATTTGAAATATGAACACATGAATTCTTTTGGAAGTACCTTAGAATTACACCAAAAAATCATAAAAGAATGTCAACTGAAGTTTAGGAAGTAATGAAAGAAGTTATAGTCACAGAATGACTACCATTTTTTTTTGCTGGGAACATAAATGCCCTCCTTATACCCAGACAATTTTTCCTAATTGTAACAAGCAATATAACATATTAAAAAAAGTTTTTTTTTGTTCTTTATTTCTTTTTATGATCATTCATAAATTCTTATATACTAATATAAACATACAGTAAGTAGGATAAATATTAAGGCTTAAGGTTAAGTTGTAAAGCATATAATATTATTACAATATAGATTAAAGGAATTATAATTGCTTCATAAAATATTTTCATTTTTCTTAAGACTTGAACATATCAAAGAAGGCTGTACGGTTATGTATAAAATGAAAATTTGAAAATGGGAAAATTAAGCTTAAACAAAAGCTATTAAAAAGAAATAAGAAGCAACAACTTAATATTTTTTAAAGATACAAATATATGTAAGAAAACCTGTTTGATATTTTAACTTGCAAGGGATTTCGCTGAATGGTTCAGTTGATGCCTAAAAGAGTACCCGATTCATACTGAACCCAAAAATATGTATTTTAAAGTTTTCGATTTAAAATTTGTGTGGAATTTGAAAGTTGAAAATTTGAAAAAAACTAAAATACAAGGCCGGATCAATAAGTCCGTGACATTTCAAACTTCCCTCGTAGTTATATGAAATGCAACACTGCTCCCATCTAATTACACCCAGAAAAAAAAGTTAGTAGAAAAATTTGTAAACGGTTTTCAATCCAACTTTACTATTTTTGTACTGATTTTTAGTATTATTTAGCAAATCTTTTTGCTATTTACATTTTACAAATTACTGAGTTTTTACAGAATATTTAAAAATTTTTGTTGCTAATTTCAGAAATCATTTTACAAATTTTTGAAAACCGATTTGCTAAAATTAGCAAAAAAAATTACTAATTTTAAAAAAGTGGATATTGAAGGAAATGTTATTTCTAATTAAAACTTACACCTACAAACTTTAAAGTGTCTTAAGATGTTACAGGATTAAAAAAGGGATCGGAAGTGAATATAGCGACTCATGTCTGAAAATAGGACATCCACTTAAAATAGCACTAAAAAGTTTTTTTAGTTCTAAAAGTTTTGGCTGGTTATTTTTCTTTGTGTATAATTTTGGCTTAAATACTCGTATAAGAATATCAATGATAATTTATTTAAACGAATTCGTGGTAAATTAGGCCATTATAAAATAAATTTTTGTTTAAAAATTCTTTCGAATAATTTATACGTAAATATTTATTTTCTAATGCATACTTTGAGGTATTAAAATATTAGTTAATTAAAGTATACTTTAAGGACAAATAGTTTTTTTTTGTTTCAAAAATTAGCCCTAAAAACAATTAAAATTTGACCTCAAAAGTAAAAAAAAAATTGCTAAAAAAAATAAATTTAAAATTTTCTACTAATATTAATAATATCGATGGCTTAATAAAAAGGCCCTAACTTGATTTTTTGTTATTTGAAGGGAGAAGGAAAAAACTTAATAAAATCCGTAAAATTTTATATACAAAAAAGTTTTAATGCAATTTCCAAAAATATGTTGCCTCTTTTTATTAAAAATTGCATTTAAACTTTTTTTGTATCTAAAATTTTACATATTTTATAAAGCTTTTTCCTTCTCCTGTCAAGTAACAAAAAATCGAGTTAGGGCCTTTTTATATTAAGCCATCGATATTTAGTAATTTTTTTTTTGCTGATTTTAGCAAACAGATTTTAAATTCCACTTTACAAAAAGTTTACTAAAATTTAGTTGCGGCTACTAATTTTTCTACTAATTCAATTGTAATTAGCAAAATATACCGCTGGGCTCAAATTAGCAAAATTTCCCGTAATAATAGCAAAATTTTCAGTTACCATTACAGACTTTTTTTGGTGAGTGTACAGCTGTTAATAATTTTGAGCAAGTTCCGTCTTTTACTTTGCGTTTAACAGCAGGATTTTTCGAGTTCCATAAAATTGGCATTTGATTGATCAATAATTTCACCGTTGAAGCTAAATCTCTTTCCACGGAGCCATTTCTTTAGGTTTGGAAATATAAAATAGTCCCTGGTAGCTAAATCCGCAGAATAAAGCGAATGAGGGGGCAATTCGTAGTCTACTTCATGGATTTTTGCCATGGAAACTAAGCTGTCACTCGATTCCGTTGGTGGCCGATTGTGAGCAAACGCGGCAGCCATCTTGCGGAAAGCTTTATCATACCCAACCCAGGAAAATTTTTTAGAACCGGTTGCCAACACCATATATTCTAGAACTGGTTCCAAGGTAACAACCCCCAGTTGTCTTATTGCTTTTAAAGAACCGGTTATATTTTACAAAGTTAGAACTTGTTGTAGAATCAGTTCTTTAGAATCTTCTTTGGAACAGAAGTTGTATATATTAAAATTATTACTATTTTTGTTAGCTGAAATTAGAAAAATGTTGTTATTTTTTTGCAGACTAAAAATCATTTCAGTCTATAACAACAATTTTTCTAATGTTAGCAGAAAACATGTTATTTGCATTAAACTAAAATATATACAAAGTTAACAACATTTTTGTCGATTTAGCAGTTTTTATTTGCTGTTTATGGTCCACTAATATTTAGCGAAATTGTTTTCCAATTTTAGCAGGACAATTGTTATTTGAATTTAACTAAAATTAAACTCAATTACTATTAACATTTTGTACAAACAACAAATTTTTTTTGTTGATTATTTATTATCAAGTTTAGCAAAAATATTCTGCAGTTTTTTCTGTATTTTCTATTTTGACTAATTTTTAGTATTTTTTTCTGCTATTTCTGCTAAGTTGTTTCTATTGGTGTACAACAATTTTACTGCATTATAATATTTTAAATCATATGAATTCCTGAACTTGTAATTAATTTACCTTGTTTTTTTTAAAGATGTATTTTTTTTCGTTTTTTAGTAATAAAAATAAATATATTTAAAAAAAATACATAAATTCTTTTGTTGGTTCCCTGGAAGAAATGGTTCATTCAGTTCTTTAAAGCTTTTTCAGAATGCAGTCCCAAAGCTATGTTGCACAATACGTTCCTAAATTGATTCCGAAGAACTAGCAAAAAAACTATATAAAAGTAACTAGTAAAACAACAGGTTCTTCAACCGATTCCAAAGAAGTGGCACTTGTTCTAGTTTAGCGTAATAGAACCGGTTGCTTTCGTGACAATTTCAAACAAAATTCATCGATGATAGAACCGACAATAGAATGGGTTGCTTAGAAGGGGCACCGATTCTACAATTGGTTCTTTGGAACAGAAAATTTTCCTGGGAAGTAATCATTCAATATTGAAACCACTGAGCCATGTGAGATGCCTAAGTCTTCCACAATCTATTGCACATTAAATCTCCGATCTGCCAACACCATATCGTGAATTTTTCCAATTGTTTTGGGTGTAGAGACCTCAACTGGTGCAGAGTCCCCATAGTATTTACCAAGCTTTTCCTTGGTTTGATTGACGGTTTTTTTTTCGCAAAAAATAATGTTTAATGAGCACTCGAAATTCACTTTTTTCCATTTTTAAAAAAAGCCACGAGGTTGTATGTTTTGAACAGCTATTAAACGCAAAGAAAATGACGCAACTTGTTCAAAATATAACAGTAGTCTATTAACAGGTGGTACTTGATGGGAGCAGTGTTGCATTTCGTATAACTACGAGGGAAGTTTTAAAAGTCACGGACTTATTGATCCGCCCTCGTAAATATTTTGGGGCTCAGTATGAATGGGCTATATGACTACTAAACATGGCTGGAGTCTTAAGTTAATTTCATCTTAAATCCATAAAGTCAACGTGGATAATTCTCATGTAGCTTTTTCATCTAAAATGTTGGATTAGTAAGAGGTATTTAAAATAATCATACATCAAAAAACTTAGTCTTTGACGCAAAGTTCATGTTATTATTTCTACTACACTCACCAAAAAAAGTCTGTAATGGCAACTGAAAATTTTGCTGTTATTACGGGAAATTCTGCTAATTTGAGCCCAGCGGTATTTTTTGCTAATCTTAGCAACACATGTCTGCTGACGTGTAGTACAATGAAATTAGTAGAAGAATTAGTAGCCGCTACTAAATTTTAGTAGACTTTTTGTAAAGTGGAATTTAAAATCTGTTTGCTAAAATCAGCAAAAAAAATTACTAAATATTATTAATATTAGTAAAAAGCTTTGCATTTATTTTTCTTATCGAGCATCAAAAATTTTGATTATATTTTTTAAAAAACGAATTAATCATTTTGTTTTAATTTGGTAATTTCTGTTTTGAAAAATATTTTGGTCAATTTTATTTTTACTTTTGGGGGTAAATTTTTTTAGGGCAGATTTTTAGAACTAAAAAACCTTTTTAGTGCTATTTTAAGTGGATGTCATCTTTTTAGACATGAGTCGGTATCTTCACTTCCGATCCCTTTTTAAATATATGTAACATTTTATGGAAATTTAAGTTTGGAGATGTAAGTTTTAATTAGAAATAACATTTCCTTCAATATCCACTTTTTAAAATTAGTAAAATTGTTTGCTAATTTTAGCAAATCGGTTTTCAAAAATTTGTAAAATAATTTTTTGAAATTAGCAACAAAAATTTGTAAATATTCTGTAAAAATTCTGTAATTTGTAAAATGTAAATAGCAAAAAGATTTGGTAAATAATAAGTTTTTTACTAAAAATCAGTACAAAAATAGTAGAGTGGGATTGAAAACCGTTTACAAATTTTTCTACTAACTTTTTTTTCTGAGTGTACTTTTGAAAAACCTAATCAAAAATTCAAAAGGCAAAAACGGATTTTATAACAAATTGTCGGTTTATTATATAACGAGGTCTAAAGATTACATGATTTACATTTGAACAAAATATTTAAGTGAAGATTTTTTTATAGTCGATCTTTTTAATACTTAAATGTATGAAATGTATTTCGAGATGACAGAAAATTTTTTCAAAATTTATTTTTTTAGTCAGAAATCATGCACCCAGAAAACAGATTCGTGCTGACAACCGAATGGAATGCATATTTACAATTAGCACTTTCAAAGGCACGAAGAATGTTGATGAAGATCGTAGATGATCTCAAAGTGCAAGTGAGCTCAAAGAATGTTTTTAAAAATTAGACCTCCCAGGTGAAAATGTTCATAGATGGTAATATATGGGTTCATATATTATTCGATATATATTCGGATCCGTTTATGGCCGTATATGCTCATATATAGACATATATGAATGTTTATATATGAGAGTTAGATATAAGTACTTTTCAGTATATCAAAAATTTTTTTTTATTATTTTACAACAAAAATATTGTTTTATTTTTATTAAAACTAAATGTAAATATTATAATTCTATTTACATTTTTCTGATGACTTCAGACATTTTGAAGAAATTTAGGAATTTTTAACAAAAATTTAATGAACAAGTGTGAAGTATTCAAAGAATATCTTATTTTTAAAATAATATCGTACAAAGAAATTAAAACATAAATAACGTGAACTCATTTAGTTTTAAATTAAGTGAATTGTTAGAAATATTGAGATCAAAAACTGATTGAATAAATAAAACTTTTAAAAAGTATTAAAAAAATTAATATCAATTTTAAAAGAAACTGTTTTATTTAGTGATCGTGGCGTTTTTTGAACCGTTTAAGCTCGACAATTTTTTGACTCAGATCTCTATTCATATAGAAGGTACTTTGTTGTACCCCCTCTTTTTGGTCATAGTTCATAGAAAATTAAAAAATTAAAAAAATTTTAAATTATGGTGTTAAAAGTACAAAGTTGTTTATTGCGTATACTCACCAACAATTGATTTTTTCTTTGATATCGAAACATACATTTTTTGGCGTTTAGCGCTATCGACCTTGGGATTTCTGGACTGTCTGGCCAAAATGGCTTCTGTTTTGAAAATTAATATTTCTTTTTTTTATGTATTGTTGATCTGTTATTTTGTAAATAAATATATTCCTTTTTATAAATTGTTTTATTGCAAAGAAATATGAAAATTTTATTAGTAAATTATAGAAAATAAAAATTGAGGATACAGTGCAAAATATAATTCAAAATTTTGTCTAATCATTAACTATCAACATGGATTATGATGTAGATTTAATATGGATTAGGACAAAAATTGTAAAGTATAGAGGAAAAATATAAATTGTTAAATTTCGTTGATGTTATTCTAATTGTGTGTTGTTTTCGATTTTGTTAATTTATTTCCAAACACTCAATATAAAATAGACAATCATCTATAAGCAATGACCAAAGGGCGTGGATACTTAGGCGGTTGTGTAGCGACAACCGAAAATAATAAGTATTATATTTTTATTCTCTATAATTTACTAAGAAAATGTTCTTGTTTCTTTGCAATAAAACAATTTATAAAAAATAATAATATTATTATATGTTCTAAAATCCTACTAATAATATTAATTTAATTAATATTTCTTTAATAACAAATATTTTGAAATCTGTAAAAAAAAATAATAGAAATTACCAAAAGTCTTATGTCCGCACCAATTTTAGCTTAAGAATTCGAACTGGATCTTTATTCGGTAGAACAAGAGTTCCAATTAAAAAAAAAACTATTGCCTTTATATAATCAATGTATGTACAAATATATGCAATATATTATCATATATTGTCATATATGGTGTCATATATTACCATATATGAACTGTTCCTTTAAATTTTCTCATATATGCTTACATACATGACAGATATGTTCATATGTGCTCATACATGAAACCATATATGCTCATACGTGCTTATACATTAAATTATATATGCTCATATATGACACCATATATGGCGATATATGTAGATATATGATCATTTTCACCTGGGCTATAATTGTAGCCAAACCAATGGACGTTATATTTAGCGCAAGGTCACATTTGATATTATAGGCCTTTCTAACCTGTCTTTGGAAGATCTTCTCAGACCTCAAAGAATTTTTGGATATATAGAAAAAGTTGTGTGTATCAGAGAATTGCAACTGCTGATTGCAAAACGTTCATACGCAATCAACACAAGAATAAATATGTGTTTGCGTTTAAACGCTGAATATACTCCAACACACATATTTGTTGATGATTTTAAATCAATTAAACGACCTGCAAATTGTTGTGTCACTGATTTATAATCATCGGTCTTTGTTATACCATTGATTTTATTCTGTTCATTCGAGCCAACAATAATTATTTTGATGTAGAATAAATCAGATAAAACAACAAACAACGTGTATGAGTGTATTCATAATTAAAATAAAATAGTTTCTTATCTGTAAAAAGGCGGTAGTTTTAAAGAAACACATTTCATAAATGGTATATGTACATTAGGGTGGGTCTAAAATACGATTTTTTAGAATTTTTATTAGGAACACCAAAAATATTGTTCTTTGTACAAAATATCATTTATGAAATGTGTTTCTATTTTGTTTTAATTATGAATACACACATACCCATTGTTTGTTGTTTTTTCAACGCTGACTTTTTGTTGAGTGATTACATTTGCATAAAACATAATCGACAGATGATCCGGTGATCGAAACTGATCCGAATTACGCGCTCAGTAACATGATGCTGATTTTATTCTACAGTGAATTTTGATGAATTATTAAATGTGAACAAGAATTTTTGTGTATGATTAAATCAAGAAAAAAGTTGATTTTGCAGTTCTTAAGTTTAAGAAAAATAATTTTAGTTCAGTTAAAAATAAGGAACGTACATTTATTTTCACAAAAAAAAAATTAAATTTAACAATTTTATATATTTTTTCAAAACCAGTAAGTCATATACGGATTTTTTCAGTTTAATTTTTTTTTAATTGTTTGAAATTTAATAAAAATTTACCCACAAAACGGAAATTTGTGGTTTATTTATTTCCGTTGCTGTTACTACAAATTTAAATTTTGTTTGCCGTCTGTTTAAAAAAAAAATATTAAAATTTCTAATTCGAATTACAGGAATTTCACAAAAACACACGCACATACACACATAAGGGTTTTAATACAAAATGTGATTATAGACTTTGTACGGATACACGGGGGTTAAAATATATTAAAAAGGGGGGTACTTACTGGTTCTGATGTTGAATACCTGGTTTTGGCGCTTCGTCTTCCTGGTGGTAGTTACTCGTGTGGTTGGTGGCTGCGGCTGCTGTTGTGGATTGCACGCTGAGCTTTCCAGTAAGATCCCGCACAACTGGAACAATGTATTCTTGGCAGAAAACAAAAACAACTTCTTGACCCGTAATGAAAACAGGATTTAAATAAACCAGAGGCAAGAGTATTATTAAGTATTTTGCCTGTTAATTTCACTTTTTATTCCTCTGCAGAGACGACGTTTTTTTTTCAAAGATATGGTGTGTTTAAAAAATATGGGGAGGTTTTTTTATCCGAAACGTGTATTTGTCACTTTCACTTCTTTAAGGATTTTTTTTTTTTAGATAAATAAATCAAATAAAAACTTATTTTTTTATGATTTTTTATTGACAAATTATTACAATTTCAATGATGTTTTTACTTCTGTTTAATTATAATGATTTGATGTTGTTTTAACACGTCTACTGTTTGCATTTATATTTTATGATCATTAAAATTATTACAATGAGAGATCGTGTATAAATGTAGTTGTTTTTCAAGATGTTTTTAAAAACACTCTTTTTTTCATATATTTTTATTTTATATATTAGACAATTTTGGCATTTATCCTTCAACACGCGGTTCACTATTTTAATAAATTAATACGTTTGACTTCTTTTTAATTTAAAGGTTCACAGACGAATGAAATGTTGTAAGAAAAAAGTGCATAACCAATTGCTTGTCGATCGCATGACAAAGCAGAAGAGGGAAAAAAACAAAACTGCATGAACATACCCTGTTAGGGCTGCCATGCATTAACATCCCGCCCCCCCTTGTTATCACCCAGGATAACAAACGAGGGTAGGTTCTCTAGTTCAAACTTCCCTACGAAGGACAAGCAATTGGGTTCCAATATACTTAACCAACTAGGTAAAATAATTCATAGGGTTAACAATTCAATAGTGTTATTAATAATTTACATAAGTATAAGTTAAGGTTTAATGTATAATTCATTCAATAAAGTACAATAAATGGGTAAAGTTTATGAATATAGGTTAGTGATACAAATATTTGTTGGCTAAATTCCAAATTTGCCTATTATGACCCAGCCTAGGGCAGTATCCTGTGCTAGTGGAGAGCCAATGGATGCCAGTTGAAGACCGCTTCGGATGAGTCGTGGGTAGATATCAGCTCCCAATATAAAGTTGATGGTGTTGCTCTCATAAAAATCTGGATCAGCCAATCTTAGGTTCCGGTAAGCGTCTTTGACGCTACGATCGAGATGCTTAGGCGATGGCTTCTTTGGCAAATCGCTTGATATTCTGGCTTTCACCGTAAAAGAGCCTTGTTCTTCCTCAAAACGGGTCCGAAACGTAAATTGACACCATTTATCGGTATTAAAACGCTCGAACGGCAAGTGATACCGTTCGACCACAAAAGCGGCTATGGCGCTGGTTGAAGCGCACGGGTCCAAAAGGCCTCGTACCTGGATCCACTCTTTGCTAAGTTGTAGCCTGATGATCACTGTGGGGATCACGGTGGTGTCGTCTGCTCGGCGCAAACTCTCAGTTACCCTGGGGATGACAGGTGGATGAAGGAGAGTATGATGCTGACCATTGCAGTCGTGACAGCGCTCACGGCTGCGGCAGTTTTGCAGGCTGTGCGAATGCGCGAGGCAGTTGCGGCAATAATTGTGGCGCTTCACGACGTCTTGCCTGGTGAAGACGGTCATTTGTTGGAATTTGACGCACTTTCGTAGCGAATGACCTTTGCGGCATAGGCGGCAATCCGGGTTTTTCGGCTGAGGTTTTCCTTGCCTCTTCCTTTCCTCAATGGGAGAACTTTTATCTCGGCTATGATGGCGCATAATTACTGCAACGAGGAAGAAATAAGAGTAAATAATTAATTGTCATGATGCCAGAGGGAGTGGTAGTAAAATTAGTTTTACTATGGGCCGGGTGACGTTGCCATTAGCGGTTCGGATTTCGGCAACTCTAACTCTATTGTCAGGGCCGTGAAAGATTTTATTAATGCGACCGAGACGCCATTGATTGGGGGGTAAGTTGTCCTGTTTGACGACAACAAGATCGCCGATAACGAAATTTCGATGGGGGTATTTCCATTTATTTCGCTTGTGAAGTTCGGCCAGATATTCTTCTTTCCATCTACGGGCCAAGTGATGGTGAAGTACTTTTAGCTTTTGCCAACGGTTGACGTAGCTGAGGGAATGGCTTGATAAATCAGGCTCTGGGGGGGATAAAAGGGGGGTTCCTACGAGAAAGTGACCCGGCGTCAGAGCGCATAAGTTGGTTGGGTCCTCACTCATAGGACTTAAGGGTCTGGAGTTTAAACACGCTTCAATTCGTGCCAACATGGTGCTGAATTCTTCATAAGTGAAGCTTTGACTATGGCATAGTTTCTTAAAATGGGATTTGAAACTTTTGGGGTGCCCCAGGGGGAATAAAATGCCATTCGACGGGAGTAAAACAATCCTGAGAGAGAAGACCCTTTTTAATCGTGGACAAGAAATGTTGTTTATCCTCATGTAGGATGTTAGCGGCGCCGACAAACGCGGTGCCGTTATCCGAATATATATCGTTGGGGGTCCCTCGGCGCGAAAAGAAACGAGCGAAGGCGGCTAGAAAGGCTTGGGTGGAAATATCGCCTGTGGCTTCGAGATGAATCGCCTTCGTTGAAAAACATACGAAGACTAGCACGTACCCTTTGGTAACCTTGCAGCCACGACCCGCATAGGATTTTATGTCAAAGGGTCCCGCAAAATCGACGCCGGTGTGGAAAAATGGGCGTGATAAACTGGCACGCTCGGGGGGTAATGCCGCCATGATTTGTTGACTGAATTGGCGTTTATGTCTCACGCAGGTTTTGCATTGAGATAAAATGGTTTTTATAATCGTTTTAAGTTTAGGGACATAATAACGTAATCTTGTCAAGCGGTATAAGAGGGCGTTCTGACCATGTAGGGAGTATTTATGTAAATATATGAGAAATAATCTTGTAAAGCGCGCATGGTAAGGCAGTAAAATGGGGTAACGTTCATCATAACTCAAAGTAGGGGAATCCGCTAGACGACCATTTATTCGCATTATTCCTTTGGAATCAAGGAAGGGGTTAAGTGTTAGAAGCGAGCTTTTCCGGGATAGTTGTCTTTCCTCAGATAACTGTAAGTATTCTTTGAAAAAGTGTGATTTTTGACAGGCGATTATTAAGCGATTTCGGGCGAAAATTATCTCTTTGGCAGACAGCTCTTCTCGCTGGATCTCTTCCGCTTTCACCTTGGCTCTCGTTCGTTTGTAAAAACGGAAAATGTAGCATATGACTCTTAACGCGCGAGGCAGGTCCGAAAATTTCTCAAGGATATCGTCCTGATGTATTAAAGTTGTAAGGGCACGGACTGGTCTGATTTCTTCTTCCGTGTCAAACTCCTTTCCACGTGACGGCCAGTCTGAATGGGGACGTCTTAGCCAAGCTGGCCCATGCCACCACAGTTCACTGGATGACAAATCAGATATTGTAATGCCGCGAGATGCTAAGTCGGCGGGGTTACTTTTGGATTCGACATGAGACCACGCGTCTATCCCGACCTTTTCGACAATAGATGAAATTCGATTTTGTACGAACGTTTTCCACTTATGAGCTGGTTTTTTCAACCAAGCCAACACAATGGTGGAATCTGTCCACAGGAAAAGTTTATAGTTCTTGAGATTGAGCTGCGCTTGAATAGAATCTATCATTTTTGCAAGCAATTCTGCTCCACAAAGTTCCTTGCGAGGCAGGGAAACAAATTTAATGGGGGCAACTTTCGATTTTGCTGCCAAAAGGTGGCTAGCGACAAATCCTTGGTTCTCAGAGCGAAGATAGATGGCGGCTGCGTACGCCTTTTCCGACGCGTCGCAGAAACCGTGTAATTCGATTTTGTAGGAAGGGTCGTAATCAATGAAACGGGGAATTCTCACTTCCTCAATGTTTATGTAGTCATCGAGAAATTCGCGCCACTTGTTCATCGTAGAAGGATGCAAATCTTCGTCCCAATCAGTTCCATCTTTCCATATTTGCTGCATAATGATTTTTGCCACTATAATCTTGGGAGATAACCAACCAGCTGGATCGAACAACTTTGCGATTTCGGATAGAACACATCTCTTTGTGGTTAACTCACGATTGGGCTTAGACTGGAGTTTAAATATAAAATGGTCATTACCAGCATTCCACCTTAGTCCAAGAGTTTTCGTAATACTGGACTCAGACAGTTGAAGGAATTCTTCGCCGCGCAAGTGTGTTGACGGCAGACCTTGCAGCAACATTTCGTTATTTGATGTCCATTTTCGTAACGGGAAACCCGCTGTTTCCAGAACTGCTATAAGTTCGTCGCGAGATTTCACCGCCGACGATATTGTATGGGCTCCTGATAGGACATCATCGACATACATGTAGTTTCGCAAAATTTCTGAAACCTGAGGGTACGCGGTTTCATTTTCTTTGGCAAGTTCTAACAACGTCCTGATAGCTAGATAGGGGGCACAGTTGACACCGAAGGTGACTGTTTTTAACTCAAAGTCCTGAGTTAGTTCATTCGGAGAATTCCGGTGCAAAATTCGTTGAAAAGGGGTTTGCGTGGGGTGCACCAAGATTTGGCGATACATTTTTTCGATATCCGCGTTAAAAACGTAGCGGAAAAATCTCCATCTCAAAATGAGAATCATCAAGTCCGCTTGCAGGACTGGACCGGGGTGGAGAAGATCATTGAGGCTGGTGCCATTGGATGAGGGGCTAGAGGCATTGAAGACCACGCGCAATTTAGTTGTGGTGCTGTCGGGTTTTATAACAGCATGGTGGGGCAAGTAGTATGTGCCGCTGTCACCATTCACGGGGGTTACCCTTTTCATTTGGCCCAGAGTAAGGTACTCTGTTATGACTTGGTCATATTCAGTTTTAAGTTGTGGGTTTTTTATTAATCTCATTTCGTTTCGTAGAAACTGCGAGAGAGCGATTTTTCTAGAGTGGCCTATGTTGAATTTTTCGGGGTAATCTTTTTTAAAAGGGAGTGAAACGACGTATCGACCTTCCTTATTGCGGAACGTAGTGGCTGTGTACAAATTTTCGCAGTATGTGTCCTCCGGGGAGGATAGTTTCCTTTTCGGGAGGTCCTCGAGTTCCCAGAAGCGCTGAAGTTGATCATTTAATTCGATGGTGTTAAAAAATGAAAAGACTGCCCTCCCACACGGGCTTGCTGGTATCTTGCCAGTAATAATCCATCCAAAAACTGTCTTTTGGGCTAACAAAGATTGATGTGTGTCCCACTGTAGACCGTCCTGAATAATTTTTGGGTACACATCACCACCGAGCAGTAAATCAATTTCAGAACAGTTACGGCGATAAGTATCAGCCAATTGTAGATTAGAAAAACTGTCATTTTTTAATGCTGACGAGGGATAGTGAGGCAGGTGACCTGTAAGACCTTTGATGACCAAGGCATTTGAAAAAAGTTCAAACGATTTGTCGACGGGGGACCCGATTCTGATGTGACAGCTTTGAGTTGAGGTGGCGGTCACCGAGTCACTTAACCCGTGCACTCGGGCTGATGAAGACCGAGTGTAAAGACCGAGACGCATTTGAAGTTTTCTCGAAATGAACGTTGCCTCGGATGCCGAGTCGATTAGGGCACGAACAGTACACTTGAGATCACTATTGTACACGTCTACTAGCGCGGTACCGAGTATGACAGATTTTGGGGTGGGTTCAAGATGAGTTGAGAAAGATTGCAGCGTTCGATTTGCTGCTTGTGACGATGGAGAGGGGGTTACTTCTAAATCACGAAGGGGGTTATTGGTGAGATGAACAGAGCCCTTGCCAGCGGTACTAGCAGTAACGGGCGTTTTTTCTCGATCTACGCGGTGAAGCAACGAGTGATGTTTCCCTTTGCATATTTTACAAAGAAATTTGCTTTGGCATGTTTTAGCACCATGAGAAGTTCCCAGGCAGTTAGTGCATTTGTTTTGTTTTTTCACTGTGGCATAGCGTTCTTCAACGGCCATAGATAGGAAAATGGAACAAAATCTTAGCGGATGAAACTGAGAACACAGAGCGCACTTGCCCATTTTGTCATTAGAAACTTGAGTTTGGTAGCTTTTGACCTTGGTCCCCTGCAATGTTCTAGATCTATTAGATCTGTCCGATTGGGAAGGTTTTGGGGCATGTGAGCTTAAAAAGGTGGATCGGATATCCGCAACTGACTCTAAAGTCTGGAACCGGGATGATAAAAATTCATCCAGCGCTTTCCATGTAGGCAAATTTGCTGTATTCGGTAAAGATTGTTCCCATAAGCTGAGTGTGATCTCAGGTAAGCACGTTGAACAGATGTAGACGAATATTATATCCCAGTTTGCGGTGTCAATTTGCATTAAACGCAGGTTTGTTATACAGTCGTTAATCGTGCGCTGTAAACGTCTGAGATCAGAACCGGTTTCCTTTGATATAGGTTTTAGGTTGAAGAGCGTCTTTAGTTGCGCGTTTACTAAAATTCGTTTATTTTCGTAGCGGTGCACTAAATTCTGCCAGGCCATGTTGAAACCATCGTTGGTCATAGGGCACGTTTTTAAAAGTTCGCGGGCTTCACCTTGCGTTTTCTTTACCAGATGGCACATTTTCTCCACGGGTGACAGGCGCTTGTTGTTGCGGTAGAGGGCTGTGAACATGTCACGAAAAGTTGGCCACGATTTATAGTCACCGTGAAATACTTCGGTGTCACATGGCGGTAAAGATATATGATGGGTTAGGTCACCTGAGTGGTCAGTTGAGGAGGAAGCTACTTTGGCCTTGGCCTGAAGCGCTTCACGAAATTCGTGAATTTTTGCGATCACACTTGTATGAGCTCCAAAGGTGGAGTAAAAACGTCCCTTTAGGGCTTCTAGATCGATGTCCTCTTGGATAGTTTCATATTTATCCAACGCAGCTTCATAAGAATTCTCGAAGCTCGACCAGAGCCGCTCGATTTGTTTTTCATGAGCCTCCAGGGTGTGTCGCGTGTGCGACTCTACCATCAGGTCATCAAAGTAGCTTTTGAATTCGACCACACGATCCGAAAAACGAATTAAATTCTTTAGCAAGGTCATCTTGCAGGTGACTTGTTTATAATTTATGAAGATTTGAAGAAATTATGAATGGCGCTTCGTAAAAGCGACCAGTCTATTTAAGAAAATTTAATAAAATTCTAAAAAGTGCTTTGAAAAAGCGACCAATATTATTTATGTGAGAAAATTTCAACGAAATTTTTAATGGTGCTTTGTAAAAGCGACCCAGGTTATTTGTAAGAGAATTTATGCAATTTTATATTTTTTATTGAGGAAAATTTTATGTGAGAAAATTTAAGAAATTTTCAATGGTGCTTCGTAAAAGCGACCAGTATTATTTTGGGTTAATAAATTTAAAAATTTCTTACTTTTATTCACGTAAAAATTTTATTTAAGAAAATTTAAAAAATTTCCAATGGTGCTTCGTTAAAGCGACCAGTATTATTTTATTTAAGAAAATTTAAGAAATTTTCAATGGTGCTTTGTAAAAGCGACCAGTATTATGGTATTTGAGAAAATTTAGGAAATTTTCAATGGTGCTTCGTAAAAGCGACCAGTATTATTTTAGTTAAGAAAATTTTAAGAAATTTTCAATGGCGCTTCGTAAAAGCAACCGGTATTATTTTAGTTGATGAAAATTTAAAGAAATTTTCAATGGTGCTTCGTAAAAGCGACCAGTATAATTTTTATTTAAGAAAATTAGAGAAATTTTCAATCGTGCTTCGTAAAAGCGACCCGTCTTATTTTATTTAAGAAAATTTTATTTTATTTAAGGAAGTTCAAATAAAAAATTTTAAGTGTGCTTCGTAAAAGCGACCCGGAATATTTGTTCAGGAAAATTTAAAAAAAATTTTATTTTATTTCTGGAAAAAATTTTATTTAAGAAAATTCCAATAATTATTTTATTATGTGGCTATATGATTTAAAGCCATTTGGAACCAATGGGTAACGTGCGTAAGGGTATTTTTCTTAATGGTGTGACATTCCTAGAAAATATTTATTATTTAATAATTGTTGTCCAAAAAAATTAGCATATGACAGTAATGTTAATCCGATGACTTATCCAACGTCCTACGTAGCAACTGTACATATATAACTTCTTATATACAACTTGTTATTGTGCCAGTGACCCAGTTATGATTTGTATTTAAGAAACAAAAAACTAGTACATACATGTACTTGTTTGTTTTCTTATACTTGTTGTCTCATCGAACATCAAACCAATAAGTTGTGGTATATGCGTTTGATTGATGGATAAAGCAAAAAATGAAAAAACAGCAACAAAAGGAACGATCCCGTTGTCAAGTAAAAAACAAACACATAAGTTGCTGACTTCTATTGCCCTTGAATATCAAACAGCAAAATGCAATGTACTTATGACCCCTCTGTTGTCTCTTGTTTGTTTACAAGCTACCGTGTATAACGGAAAAAGTACTGCGGGGGCAAACGTATGTTATGATGCTTGCAGTTGTTTTCTTCTTTTTGCTGTTCTTCCTTAGCTTTTCCTTTCTAGTATTTTGTACAGTTTAAGATGTACAAAAATTTGCAACAACACCGACCGTTACTAAGCCTAATGATTAGGCAAGTTGTTTCGGTTTTATTTCCTTATGCCTTAATATTTGGTACAGTTGTACAAAATAGTGTACAAAACTTTGCAACTAGACCGATAGTTGCTAAGTTTGTTGATTAGGTATACCCCTTTGTTTTTTTTTGTGCTGACTGTACTACGAATTTTGTCAACAGTTATTTCATGTTACTTTGTTTTTTTCGGGGTACCGTTAATTTATCGTATGATAAATTAAAATATGACGCGTGTTAAGTTGCGCGGGGGGGTAAATTATATTTTCTTCATTTTTATGGAAGTTATTGTCTTCTAGAGGAGAAGGGGGGCAATATGTATTAAAGGGCAATACATATTGAATCGCATGGGGGTTAAAAAAGATTATTGACAAATATGTCGGTTTATGGGGTTTACCGGGTTTTGGAGGACCCGGATCCGGTTCGAAGGACCAAAATGTACGGATACACGGGGGTTAAAATATATTAAAAAGGGGGGTACTTACTGGTTCTGATGTTGAATACCTGGTTTTGGCGCTTCGTCTTCCTGGTGGTAGTTACTCGTGTGGTTGGTGGCTGCGGCTGCTGTTGTGGATTGCACGCTGAGCTTTCCAGTAAGATCCCGCACAACTGGAACAATGTATTCTTGGCAGAAAACAAAAACAACTTCTTGACCCGTAATGAAAACAGGATTTAAATAAACCAGAGGCAAGAGTATTATTAAGTATTTTGCCTGTTAATTTCACTTTTTATTCCTCTGCAGAGACGACGTTTTTTTTTCAAAGATATGGTGTGTTTAAAAAATATGGGGAGGTTTTTTTATCCGAAACGTGTATTTGTCACTTTCACTTCTTTAAGGATTTTTTTTTTTTAGATAAATAAATCAAATAAAAACTTATTTTTTTATGATTTTTTATTGACAAATTATTACAATTTCAATGATGTTTTTACTTCTGTTTAATTATAATGATTTGATGTTGTTTTAACACGTCTACTGTTTGCATTTATATTTTATGATCATTAAAATTATTACAATGAGAGATCGTGTATAAATGTAGTTGTTTTTCAAGATGTTTTTAAAAACACTCTTTTTTTCATATATTTTTATTTTATATATTAGACAATTTTGGCATTTATCCTTCAACACGCGGTTCACTATTTTAATAAATTAATACGTTTGACTTCTTTTTAATTTAAAGGTTCACAGACGAATGAAATGTTGTAAGAAAAAAGTGCATAACCAATTGCTTGTCGATCGCATGACAAAGCAGAAGAGGGAAAAAAACAAAACTGCATGAACATACCCTGTTAGGGCTGCCATGCATTAACAGACTTTGTAGATACAAAACCAACAAAAATACAAAAAACGAAAACAATTTCAAATTATGTAAATTAATAATCACTTATTTTTTACGAAATTTGTTGGTAAAATTTTAACATTAATTTTAAACTGATTAGTCATTTGTTTTTACTGATGTGTCAGTTGTTTTAACAAGATTTAAGAATAAATAACAAAAACCATTTTTCTTAATGAAAAACTAGTAGACCGGTTTTTAAATGAAATATCATTTCTTTTAAATGGAATTTTCTGTTATTTTAACTAACAAACGATTTTGAGTTTAGAATTTATTCATGTAACTTTAAATGTTTTATTTCTTTTAATTATTTTAAAAATGTGTGATCTAAAAAAATTTATTAAAAAAAACGAATCTTTTATATAGTGGTATGGTCCGATTTTAAAAAGTTATAAAAAAAAAACTTTGTAAAATTTAAAAATATATAACAGTCATAAATTTCAAGAGAATATAATAGATAAATTCGAGTAAGTTTCATATATTCCTAGACCCTTAAAAGAATTTTGTTTAAGCAATATTGTATTTTCACTTTAAGATGGAACGATAGGAGCCAGAATTTTTTCCAAATTGTAATTTATGACAATTTTTTTCGCTATAAAGTGTGTTAATATGTTTAAATAAATAAAACTTATTTTTATACTTCAAAAGTTAAGTCACTCCTCAATAAATAGTCTAGCAATAAACCATGCATAAACTTAAATATTTTATACACAATAAAAACAAAAACAAACTTATAATAACTCTTTTTAGCTGTTTTTTGCGGTTTTCTTCTTTATGCAAAATTAAAACCGTGAACTATAAAAATAAATGCAGATATTCATACCTACCTAGAATTTACATAAAAATTGACGATATACTCATATATATTTGGCACAATTTCTATTTGCGCTATGTTATGCATATAGTTTTCTTTCTTCTCGTTTGTGTATTATTTGTGCAAAAGAATTTATTGTTGCAGAATTATTCATGCGACAATTGCTTAAACAATACTGGCAGCTCAATATACTACAAAAATTCTGCCGCTATATACCATTTGTTAAAGCCGGCAACAGAGAAATTAATACGAAAGAAATATATAAATACCGAACGCCCTCGATTTTTGTTTGTTTTATTATTTGTTATTATGCTAGAATGGTAGCGCACAAAATAAAAAATAAAAAAACATTATATTAAAAAGAGGGCAAATGTTTTGATAAAAAAAACAAAAATAAAGAGGAAATGATTTTTCATAATACCACAAACCAGGCACAAAAAACCAAATACACACATTGTTTGCAGTGCTATGGGTTGAAAATATATAATTATTTGTATAAAATAGTATTTAAAGTACACTCAGAATATTATGTAGTTAACTGTTTGTAGTTTAATAAAAAAGTTTTCCGTTCCGTTTGCTGTCTGTTTCAAAAAAAAATATTCAAAAAATTTCAATTTGTTTTTTTATTTGAATTGGTTGTATATATACAAAATTACAAGAACTTCATTAACACACATACATACAAAAATACATTCATACAAAAAGTGTTTATAGCTTTATATGCATACATACATTTTGTATTGTACGAGTATATTAAAAAAAAAAAAAAAACAATAAATACAAAAACGGAAATAATTTCAAATAAATGAAAAAAACATTTATTTTTTAAGGATTGGTAGGTAAAATTTTGACATTTATTTTAACTGATTATATCATTTGCTTCTTAAGGATGTGTCAGTTGATTAATCAACATTTAAAAATAAATAACAAATGGCATTTAATTTAAATGAAAATTAAGTAGACCGGCTTTTAATTGAAATATCATTTCTTGTAAATGACATTTTCTGTTATTTTAACTTACAAACTATTTTAAGTGTAGAAATGCAAGTAAAAAATTTATATATAATTATTATATATGGCTTATGGAGGAGCACATATATTTAAGTATGGGACCATTTAATTTGTTTTATGTGTTTTTAATTTAGTTTTACTAATATTTTTTTAACAAAACTTTAAACTGTTAAGTTTTCAATGTAGCATTTCGATCTGCAAGTTTATAAATTTCTTTTAAAATTTTTCGGATTCGAGATCATAATTTGCTATCTTAATTATGATCTCGAAGCCGAAAAATATTAAAACAATATTAAAATCTTTGTGTATATTATTTCGATATCTATGTTTCTAATTTACTGTTTGTAGTTTAATAAAAAACCGTTTTCGATTCCATTGAAAAATAATATTTATTGATTTAAATATTTATTTTTCAAAAAAATATTTGTTTTAACTTTTTTTTAAAATTTGTTCAAAATGATTTACTGACAATTACCGATTTTTTTCAGTTTCATTTATATATTACATTTGTTTGAAATTAAATGAAAATTTACCCAGAAAATGTAAATTTGTGGTTTATTTGTTTCTGTTTTCCCTTATTACAAATTTAAATTTTGTTTGCTGTCTGTTTCAAAAAAAAAAAAAAATATTTTAAAAATTCCAATTTGTTTTTTATTTAAATTAATTTTACATAAAAAAAATTACGTCGATTCAAATTACAAGAAAAACATACACACATATGGTTATTCACACAAAAATGGGTCTATAGACTGAGTGAGTATACATATTTTAGATCAAAAAACAAAAATACAAATAACAGAAACAATTTCAAATAAATTAATAAATCAGTTATACAAAAAACAGAAACAATTTCAAATAAATTAATAAACCAATTAGTTTTTGTATGGAATTTTAAGATTTATTGTTAACTAATTAATCATTTGTTTTTTGCTGATTTGTCAGTTTTTTAAACAACATTTAAAAATACATCATAAAAACCATTTGATTTTAATGAAAAGTAAGTAGACCATTTTTTACTTGAAATATAATTTCTTTTAAATGGTATTTGCTCTTCTTTTAACTTACAAACTATTTTAAGAGTAGTTTAAACTAGATTTCGAAATCTAGTTTAAACTAATTTAAACGCAGTTTTAAGCAAATTCCAAATTTCACATGAAGTTTGCTTTTAAACATTAAAATATCATTAACACTGGAAACTCATAATTAATATTTTATAACATTTTTCAAATTCTGGCCTATAGTTTAAAGTTAATATTGGGAGCTCTAGTAGCCTACATAATCCTGTTGAATATTTTTAAACGTAAAAATTTGCACACACACTCACTCCGAGACATTTAAAGATATTGTTGTTTACATGTGAGTTTTTTTTTCTTGTTTGAGTAAAAGTATTTTATGTGTGTGTGTGTCTGTATGGTGAAAATCAATTTCGTTCTCCATTTGCTGTTGGCAATTTGCATAATAAGGTCGTTTGGCGCAATTTGCATGTGAATGTTATAAATTCACATTGTATATGATTTTTTACTCTTCTTCCACTTCCACAACTGGCTACCGACTAATTTTTTTCTTCATGTCGTGGTAATGGTTTGGCATTCTTCTTGTTGTTATTTTAGTTCAAAAAAAGCACGTCGTGAATGTGTTTTAAAAAAAATATATAGAAAAAAAAAAATATTTTGCTATGTTAAAAACAAACTGTGTATGTAGTGTGAATATGTTCATACACTTTGTAAGACTTTGATTTGACTTCACATACACATGCTACGTCTAATGCACTTATTTAGGTGGGTTATTTTTATCTTAAGACTTTGTATTAGTTGGACCAAAATTTTTAACAGTGGCGAAACAAGATGAAATGGTAAATTTAAAAAAGGGCAGGATTTTATTGAATGACTTAAAACAATCTTTTAAAACGATTCAGTGAAATTCATTCGTCTGCCCATGTAAGTTTATAATCAGAATACAGAGCACTTTTCTATATATAAACCTATGGAAGGACCCTATATAAAACCTCTAACTAATTTGGTCTTCAATAGTATTTAAACACATAAAATATTTTATATATAGTGCCTGTTTGGGCTTATGAGAGCAATATACACTCATAAATTATGCCTTCAAATTTTAATAAAATATGAAACTAGAAAATATAAATTTTATTTCGGATTTAACCTACATTTCATACATTGTTAATTTTTGTACCATGTTATAAGGATCAGATCCCATTCCAAATAATAACCTAATTTGTACTATAGTATAGGGTTTCTCTAGGTCGGCCCTCACCCTCACTATAAATTTGTATATGTTTTTTTTTTACTTAAAAGTGTTTAAAATTGTAATAAATTTAAAGCCACAGTTCTTTTCATCTTAACATTAAATTTAAACTACACGGCGTATGAGTGTTATTTATTTTACCTTCATAAATAATATCACTCATACGTCTTATGTATGAAAACATATTAAACCCACATTATATTGCACTAAGTGCCAAAAAAAAACGTCTTTTTACCAAAAGTCACTTTTAGAAATCATATAAAATAAGTATGACAATTTAGTAAGCACATATAACAGCAGTTATGATAGCAATTTCTAAATGATTCACGTACACCTGTTGAATTGCTAGTATAGCAAATTATAAAAATAAAAATTTAAATTAATTAAATATGTCATAAAATTTTCAAATATATAAAACTCATGATGCAGCCATTGAATATTTTTTTATTTGAAGTTTGGTAAAAATCATTATTTGGAAAAAAAATACCAAAGCAAAACGATTTAAATTTCATTATAATTTTTCACATTTTTTAACACAACAAATGATCTGTTCTTAATTGAGTTGTTGCTGAGAAAAAAATTCCACGAAACTCCACTCGATCTGAAAGCTTTAATACACTTATACAGGGTGGACCAACATGATTGTATTCAATAAATTAACAACTTTATCATGATGCTGGATGCTATAGGAACATAAATAAATAAACTATCCTGGGGAAAATTAAAATATATGCATGATAACGCATGAGCGTTATGATAATATATGATCATATAGTTAAATGCATAGTTAAATATATGATCATACATGATCTAATATATTTGGATTCGTATTTGGTGATACATAATCATATACGCTCAAATATGATTCGTATTTAGCCCTTGTATAAGATTATACATGATCATATACGTCCAAACATATTTCAAAATATGACCATATATGCCCTCATATATCACTATATATCTTCATGTCCGCATTTTGAAGGTATATATGTATATACATATATATCCGAGTAAAAATGTTTAGATATAATCATACGTGGCCTCATATAATAAGACATTATCATATATAATTACATATGTCAGTATACATTACCATATATAATCCCAGCTAGGGAGATAACTTTTTAAGTGTGTTTTTTTATTTTTTATATTAATATTTTTTTTTTATTAAAACTTTAAAATTTTAACATATTTCGCTGCAACCACTTGAAATTTTTGATATAAGATAATGGTAAAATGAGTTTATCACAATCTAGGTACATATAAAATTATATACAGGTTGGTTGAAAAGTTCCTGCGCTCGAAATGAAAGAATACTATTTTTGTTACGAAATATATTTTTTATTCAATATAATCTCCTTGAAGCTCAATACACTTGTTCCAATGATCTTCCAATAATTTTATCCCATCCTTATATTGGTTTTCCCGAAGCTCTGCAAAATAACCGTCTACGGCTGCTATGGCCTCTTCATTCGACGAAAACTGCTTTCCACGAAGGAATTGTTTGAGATTTCTTAAGAGATAGAAGTCACTGGGAGCCAATACTGGTGAATACTGTGGATGTTCAAGCAATTCGTACTTTAATTCTTTGAATTAAGCCATCGTCAAAACACTTTTGTGAGCAGGTGGATTGTCTTGATGAAAAATGATTTTTTTCTTCTTTAAACCAGGTTTTTTCTCACGAATTTTTTCATCCAGCTGATCCAAAAGGCTGCAACAATATTCAGAGTTGATTGTTTTACCTTTCTGAAAATAATCAATCAACAAAATTCCTTTTGCATCCCAAAAAACTGATGCCATAACCTTCTTTGCTGAGCGTTGTGACTTCACCTGCTTTGGAGCTGAACAACCAGCTGTAAACGTTCTTGTTTCAATTTAGGATCATGGTGGTAGATCCAAGTCTCATCCATAGTTATAAAACCATAGTTTTAAAACGACGCAAGAAGTCGGTATTATTCGGCTTAAGACGCTTCAAATTACGCTGAGCAATTTGTTTTCGATCCAGTTTTTGTTGAATTGTTAATGTGTGCGGCAATAACTTTCCAAACAGTTTTTTCATACGTAATTCTTCATGTAAAATATGGAGTACTCGTTCGTCTGAGATGCCTATGGCATTAGCAATTTCACGCTTAGTCAAACTTGGATCTTCACTAACCATATTATGTACCTGTTCAATGATTTCTGCTGTGGTTGCAGTTTTTGGTCGTCCTTCGCGTGGATCGTCTTTAACGCTGGTACGACCACGTTTAAATTCACCAGCCTAAAATTCAACGGTGCGTTTTGAAGGTGAGGACTCCTTATACACTTCTAACAATTGTTCATAAATTTCCTTTGCTTTTAAACCCTTCAAAACAAAGAATCTAATGACTTCACGATCTTCAATTTTTTCCATATTAAAAAAAATCAATGACACGTCAACTTCAAATGGCTTGTAAACAAAGAAAGAATTGACAGAATGACTTGCAACTTTGCATGTGTTCTCAGGACAGTTATACCAACTTGAGAAAAAGTTTGTAGCTAGCAGTGCCATCTCTTGGTGAGCGCAGGAACTTTTCAACCAACCTGTATAATCTTTGTTTCCAAAACTTCTCTAAGTGGTGAAATTTATATATTTTGTTTTAAATATAACTACTCATATATGTCTACATTTTTCTCAGTCCAAAAGACATTATTATATATAATTAAATATAATATTATAAATAGGTGTATATAATTATATAAAATTAAATAAGTATAGAACCAATTTAGTCTTGTTAATTCCGCCATGATAATATATAATTAAATATGTGTCCCGAAAATATAGTTATATATAACTCAATATATACGAAAATTGTAGTGTAATAAGTTCAGCCACACACTGTTGTGTGCTTAACTTACTACAACTCTGGCAGACCCAGTTCAAATACTGGCGAAGTCATTGTTTGTTAGAATTTTAATATTTTTAAATTCAAAATTTTTTTTATACGTTTTGTAATAAACTAATTTCAGAATATATATTACATAGTTGGAACTGATCTGATAAATTTCAATCTGCCATTTTTTTGGATAAATTTGGATCTTATTTCCTAAATATATGGCTGGATCCAATTTGATATACCATTTAGATCCTTCTAAATCTTTAAATATTAAGGAATATAAATATTCATATGATGATTTTATTTAACACTGCATCATTCCCAGTTTTAATTCAGAATTTACCAAAATAATTTGAAAATTGTGTAAAAATTATTTCAAAAAATTGTTCAAAAATATTTTCTAAAAATGTTTCAAAATTGTACAACCAGTTTTTAGATTATCCAAAAGTATTTTAAAATTTGTCTAAAAATTCATTAAAAGTTTTGAAAAATTTTTAAAAAATGCTTTTTCATTAATGCAGAATTTTTTATTTGTTTTAATAAAGAGTATTTGTATATCAATGCATACATTTCGCTTTTTTAAACTTATTTTTCTGCATTCTTATGAATTAAATTTTCATCAAAGCTTAAATACTGGAAAGTACACTCAGAATATTATGTAGTTAACTGTTTGTAGTTTAATAAAAAAGTTTTCCGTCCCATTTAAAAATAAAGGAACATACATTTATTTTTCGAAGAAATATCTCTTTTAACTTTTTTCTACATTTAATCGAAATGATTTACTATCATTTACTGATTTTTTAAGTTCCATTTATTTTTTTCATTTGTTTGAAATTTAATAAAAATTTACCCACAAAACGGAAACTTGTGGTTTATTTGTGTCCGTAACAGTTATTACAAATTTAAATTTTGTTTGCTGTCTGTTTCAAAAAAAATATTCAAAAAATTTCAATTTGTTTTTTTATTTAAATTGGTTGTATATATACAAAATTTTTCAATACAAATTACAATAACTTCATAAACACACATACATACACAAATACATTCACACAAAAAGTGTTTATAGCTTCATATGCATACATACATTTTGTATTGTACGAGTATATTAAAAAAAAAAACAAAAACAACAAATACAAAAACGGAAATAATTTCAAATAAATGAAAAAAACATTTATTTTTTAAGGTTTGGTAGGTAAAATTTTGACATTTATTTTAACTTATTATATCATTTGTTTCTTACGGATGCGTCAGTTGATTAATCAACATTTAAAAATAAATAACAAATGGCATTTATTTTAAATGAAAATTAAGTAGACCGGCTTTTAAATGAAATACCATTTCTTTTAAATGATATTTTCAGTTATTTTAACTTACAAACTTTTTTAAGTGTATATGAACATTTTCCACTCATGCAGCAGAATACTTAATCATTGTATTATCATTGCTTCCTTAGAGTAAAGTATGAGTAATGCTAGTAGCTACATTTGAATACTTCCATCCTATGACACGCTAATGTTAAATTCATCGATGAAACCATTAGAAAAGAAGTGATGCCTTTGCCATAGTAGTGATGCTTTTATTTCTTCTTTGGCAGCTTCATTTTTGCTGGGAACGGTTGTATAAACTGACCAAATTTTTCTCTGTGGGCAGCCTTAAAAACAAACCAACACAAAGTTCTAGTTTCAGTATAAATATATTATTCTTTCCGCCGTATAAGGTACGCAATTTTGAATTTTAAACTTTTGACTTTTTTGAAATCTAAATCCCGTCATGCATAATTTTCGCCAGTTGCGATTTCTGAGAAGAATTAATGATCAAAAAGTTGACGCACTGGATTGTGTGCATTGTGAACAAATTATGTATCTAAACCAAAGAAAACAAAGAAATAATAATTTAAATGCCTTAAAAAAATAATATTGCAAGAATGCTTAACACGAAAAATTAAAAAAATTGAGAAAGAACAATTTTTCAAAAAAGGACAAAATTAGCAGAAAAAATTTATTTTTTTTTTTACAAAAAATACTTTGAATCAAAACTAGGTGAAAAAATTAGTTTAAAGCTCAAAAATCTGAAGAAAAAGCTACACTCATTATATTTTATACACTACACTACACTCATATTATTTTGTTAAAAATTATCTAAAATACATATTAAATTAATTGAAGATACAATCAAAAAGAAGATTACTGATTTTTCATTATATTTAGCCCATTTGGTTGTTTATTTTTAATTATTATTTAATAATCGACAAAAGAAGTTAAAGCAACCGAAAGTCGTTTAAAACAACCATCAATTTTTAACTGACAAAACGTAGGAAAAAATGCTTTATCTGGTTTTTTTTCAAATTGAAAAATTATTTTTTAATTTGTATGTACTTTTACAACACACAACACACACAGATGTATATATTTTTATTTTCTATGTGTGTATCTATTTTTGAATAATTTCTTGTAATTTTTATTGAAAAAAATTTTTTGTATAAACAAACTATTTTGGTATAAAACAAATATTAGTTATATTATAAAACATAAAATTTTACATTTAATAGAAAATATCAACTGAATGTCTGTAAATTTTTATAGTTTGTTTCTTTTAATGGCTGATTCAAATAGTTAAAAAACACAATTTCAATTGATTTTTCATTCAAAAACAACTCTACGTATTTCTCTTTAAATAAACTGCAGTAGGTAACAGAAAATATATTGCAAGAGTATCTTAAAGCTCAAAACTGGAAAATGAAAAAAAAAAGTAGATAAAACAAAAAATGCCCAAATAAATCTAAATTGTCTACTCTGGTCATCAATGCCAAAACTAGATGGTTTCAATACAGATTCGTTAAAAACAATACCACCAAAATAATGTTAGGTAGGTTTTTTTTTTTGTTGTTTTTCTGAAATTTGTTGAATTTCTTGAATTTGCTAAGTTATATCAAGACTATTTGCGTTGGACGGATCGCGGCTAAAATTTCATTTTGCACTGTCATTGAGTACTTAAAAACTTTAAATAATTTCCGCACTACTAAATGTCATATGCATGTATGTCTTGGGGGTATATTTGTTCTTCTTTTTGGTTATAGGTATTTACCAATGTTTAGTTGAATATCTTAGTAGTCTTTATGTGTCTTTGAAAAGTGTTGTGTTTTTTTGTCATGTATATTTTTTTCTAAATTCCCTTTATGTGTGTAATTTTATTTTTTTTTTTTGTGTCATATTGTGATCTATGTTCTATAAGAGTTAATATTCCATATTTAATGTATGCTTGTTTTTTCACTTTGCGCTTTGTGTTGTTTGTTTCCTTGTTGCTGCCTCTACTGACACTTTGTCATATCACATCAGAATAAAATGAAAAACAAAAAATATTTCTTGGCAATATGTATGAATCATAAATATGTATAAATGTTATAAAAAAATAACATAACTAGAAAATAACTGTATATATTAGGCAAATAACTGGAGGCTTAAAGGCAAAAAAAGGACAGTTACAGTTATAACATAAATTTAGATGTTCTTTTTGTTTTCTTTTGGCTTAAAAGAAAAATCGATTAATAACACTGACCAAATTTAAAGAAGTTGTAAGGCAGTTATATACTCACTTTGTTCTTTTTTTTGGCAGTTTTAACCGCACGTATAAAATTATACGTTTAAACACGAACAGCGAACATATCCACACACTAGTTGTTGTTTACTTCAGTTCAAGTCGTATTTATTTTATTTTTTTTTTATTTGGACTAGAGCAAAAAATAATCAGCTGGCATTCTAATATTTTATCTGCGTAACCACACAAACGAGCAGTTTTGCACAAGCATTTTTAAAAATGTACAGCTAAAATTATGTTGTAGCAGGTATTCTTGAACGCGTACAAGAAGAATGAACACACACCGTCAGTTTTACTCGTGCGCTTAAAGCTGTCAGAAAAGCACGAAGTGTTTAGCTGCCTTTACACTACGTCTCTGGTATACGTATGTTTTGGCCAAAACATGTTCAAATCATCGTTTTGCCTCATCGTTTTAGAGAAACTAATTTCAAATTAACTAAATTGTTGGAATTATATTTTATACCAACGTAATATTTATAGGAATAAAAAGCCATTACAGTTGTCACTACCAGTAATGATATCCCACTACGATTCTTGTTTACTTATGATGTTAAAAAGGAAAAATTATCTAAAATCCTATTGACCGTTGATAGTCAGTGAGACACAAAGGTGACAACTGACATCAGTAGGGGATGCCCTCAAGAGGGTAAACACTTACCACTGCTGTGGTGTTTCGCAGTCAACTCACTTTTAGTGGAGATTCAGGCTTTGGGTGTGCACATTCAGGCTTTTGCGGATGGTGTTTGCGCTTTGGTATCTGGCAGGTCACTACCCAGCAAAATAAAATGGATATTATTCTTTACGAATCTCTTTTTCAGAACATCCAAGGAAGCTAATAGTGCAAATTTTTCGATTTGTAAGAAGTCATTTTAAAAAACTTCCAAAATGTTGATATTAACTCCTACTAGTAAAAAAAACAATTATTTAGTTGGTTCATAAATGGTTAATTCCTGCAGTCATTAAATGCCTTATTGAAAACATATTTTGGATACCAGTGATATTCACTTTGACAAATGAAAAAGTCCATCTGATCATCAATTTTTCATAGCACCGAAACAAACTACTTCCTCCTATTGACACGCCAACGTTAAAATCATAAATGATTCACCGAAATTTTCACAACATCGTGTTTAGTAGATGTAGTGTTTAACTACTTCTTTCTCAGCTCTTATTTTGCTGGGTATTAACAGGAAAATGCAAGCTGTGGTACGCGTGGTACCAAACATGGCTTTTTAGGTGTCAGGTGTTAAAGTGGGTTACTCTCCAAAGGCTAAGTATCTAGGGGTGACTTTAAATAGTAAACTGATATGGGCAAGGCATTTGGAACTAAAGGTATCTTAGTGGCTGCAGCCTTTCTGGCAGTGCAAGAGAGAGAAATTGTATAGACTTGCGGTGTAAATTGGCTGTATCTTGCAGTAATCAGACCCATCATGATATATTTATCGATAGTCTGGTAGCACAGAACAATAGTGAAAACACTTAAAAAAGTTTGAAAGATAAAATAACTGAAAATATCATTTAAAAGAAATGATATTTCATTTGAAAACCGGTCTACTTAATTTTCATTTAAATTAAATGCCATTTGTTATTTATTTTTAAATGTTGATAAATCAACTGACACATCCGTAAGAAACAACTGATATAATCAGTTAAAATAAATGTCAAAATTTTACCCACCAATCGTTAAAAAATAAATGTTTTTCTTTTAAATGATATTTTCAGTTATTTTAACTTACAAACTTTTTTAAGTGTATGTATATTTACGTAACTACGTACATACAAATGTACATAATAGTGAATTTTGATATAATTTTTTGACAAGAATTCCTTTAATTTTTTTAATTTACCTTAAAACAATCAAAATAATAATATCAACAATATTTATATATAGGTTGGTTGAAAAGTTCCTGCGCTCACCAAGAGATGGCACTGCTAGCTCCAAACTTTTTTTTTTCTCAAGTTGATATAACTGTCCTGAGAACTCATGCAAAGTTGCAAGTTATTTTGTCAATGCTTTCTTTGTTTACAAACCATTTGAAGTTGACGTGTCATTGATTTTTTTTTAATATAGAAAAAATTGAATATCGTGCAGTCATTAGATTCTTTGTTTTGAAGGGTTTAAAAGCTAAGGAAATTTATGAACAATTGTTAGAAGTGTATAAGGAGTCCTCACCTTCAAAACGCACCATTGAATTTTGGGCCTTAAAGACGATCCACGCGAAGGACGACCAAAAACTGCAACCACAGCAGAAATCATTGAGCAGGTACATAATATGGTTAGTGAAGATCCAAGTTTGACTAAGCGTGAAATTGCTAATGCCATAGGCATCTCAGACGAACGACTACTCCATATTTTACATGAAGAATTACGTATGAAAAAACTGTTTGGAAAATTAGTGCCGCACACATTAACAATTCAACAAAAACTGGATCGAAAACAAATTTCTCAGCGTAATTTGAAGCGTTTTAAGCCGAATAAAACCGACTTCTTGCGTCGTTTTATAACTATGGATGGGACTTGGATCTACCACCATGATCCTAAATTGAAACGAGAACGTTTACAGTGAACTGAAGCCGGTTGTTCAGCTCCAAAGCAGGTTAAGTCACAACGATCAGCAAAGAAGATTATGGCGTCAGTTTTTTGGGATGCAAAAGGAATTTTGTTGATTGATTATCTTCAGAAAGGTAAAACAATCAACTCTGAATATTATTGCAGCCTTTAGCATCAGCTGGATGAAAAAATTCGTGATAAAAGACCTGCTTTAAAGAAGAAAAAAATTATTTTTCATCAAGACAATGCACCTGCTCACAAAAGTGTTTTGACGATGGCTTAATTCAAAGAATTAAAGTAAGAATTGCTTGAATATCCACCGTAATCACCAGATTTGGCTCCCACTGACTACTATCTCTTCAGAAATCTCAAACAATTCCTTCGTGGAAAGCATTTTTCGTCGAATGAAGAGGCCATAGCAGCCGTAGACGGTTATTTTGCAGAGCTTCCGGAAAACCATTATAAGGATGGGATAAAATTATTGGAAGATCATTGGAACAAGTGTATTGAGCTTCTAGAAGATTATATTGAATAAAAAAATATATTTCGTAACAAAAACAGTATTCTTTCATTTCGAGCGCAGGAACTTTTCAACCAACCTGTATATATTTGTGTTAATATGTACTCAATACTAAAGTTTTAAATAAAATATTATTTATCAAAAATTACAACAAAACATATTAAAAATTATGAATACATTGTTTTATTTATTTTGTAAATAGTTTGCAACTAGCTACTAAAAGTTAGTTTTCAGCTAACGTGTAAACAGTTAACTTTTAGTTGACTTAACTCTAACTAACTTATAGTTAATAAAAAATAAACCTACTTATAGCTAAGGGAAAAGCAGTTAGTTTACAGCTGGCTGCAAAAAGCTATCTGAAAGCTAACGTTTGGGAAGTTAACTTAAAGTTAGTTGAAAAGTAATGCAGAGTCGGCCAACTGACTACCGCCTAGGACATCGCAATGTTAAAATAGTTAGTTGCTTCCATTGAAAAGTAATCCAAGTGTCAGTCAGCGTTAGTTGCAAAATAGTTAGCTTGAAGTTAATTTAAAGCTAACTCAGTTTCCGACAGGCTATAAACACTTTTTGTATGAATTTGTTTGTATATGTATGTGTGTTTATGAAGTTCTTGTAATTTGTATTGAAAAATTTTGTATATATACAACCAATTTAAATAAAAAAACAAATTGAAATTTTTTGAATATTTTTTTTTTTGAAACAGACAGCAAACAAAATTTAAATTTGTAATAACTGTTACGGACACAAATAAACCACAAGTTTCCGTTTTGTGGGTAAATTTTTATTAAATTTCAAACAAATGAAAAAAATAAATGAAACTGAAAAAAATCGGTAAATGATAGTAAATTATTTCGAATAAATGTATAAAAAAGTTAATTTATATATTTCTTTGAAAAATAAATGTATGTTCCTTTATTTTTAAATGGAACGGAAAACTTTTTTATTAAACTACAAACAGTTAAGTACATAATATTCTGAGTGAATGATTCGGATTAGGCTGAACAGATTGCAAAGTGATAACGCTCTTGATGCTATACTGGACATGTTATCCCTGGATCCTTATATACCGGGTGAGGCTATGATATCAGTATGCAGATTCCGGAAAGATAAAACTTTGCATTTGGATTGCAATACATGGTCTTATCGTTGAGAGGATATCGGAACATTGATGTTTCAAATGCCTATGGATAACATAATGTCTTGTATGTGATTCAATTAAAAGTATGATTTAATTTATCCGATTAAGGAGGACTAGGATAACCCAGTCATATGGATTATTTTAATATTTTTACACTGACGGTTTTAGTGTCTCTAACGGTACTACGATATTAACAATAACTCTTATGCAATGAACAGAATTGTAACAGTCTCACAGACTATGAATTTTGCTATTGTGGATGGGAAAAATTGTATAATCGATTATGGAAAGGGGAGCAGCAGCAACAGGATCTGTTTTAACATACAGGCTCTTGGTTCTCCTATCAATTTATTTAAGATTGTTCAGAAGAGTCGACACAGAATGAACGAGGTATCTTTAGAAAACAGGGTATGTCCTTGCCGTCATGTGGCGAGGATGGGCTTTGTCAATGACCCATTGTTCATAAACTATACCTTCCTGATTTTTTTCCAGCTTTATAAGAAAGACTGGCAAATTCTAGACCGGGACCCATTGGCTTTTCTCAGTGCATGAACAACCCCACCCCAATTCAAATCATGGAAAAGTTTATTATGTTAGAAAGGGAAAGTTATGATGTATTTAAGTTTTAAACAATAAATTAATTAGGAAATTCAAAATATGTCTTTATTAACACCAATGTATGTAGATGAAGACAAGAGAAAAATAAAATTAAACCAACACAAACAATGACAAAATTCATTATTGAACAGCTCTCCAAAGGCGAAGCTCTAGATACACTTGAGATGTTTCAAATTCAACATAGCATAAAAATGCATACTAAACTAACTTAATGTAGATGCTATAAGTAGGATACATATGACATACATACACAAATATGACAGCCAGTGATGGGAAATGTGACACATTTTACTATAATTGTCAAGGAAGTTAGTTTTAATTTATTTTCATTTATTGATATACTTTGTAATGCAAGAATTAAATCTTAGTTGTTTAAACTAACAGTCATTATAAATTTCTTGATATATTTAAAGGATCTTGTACTAAAAACTAATGAAAAGAAAGACAAAAATAAAAGAGAGTAGGAATGGCAACCAATTACCGACCAGGACATAATTGTGGGATTTAATTTTAAAGATTCGATTTACAAATTACAAATTTTTTAGTTGATTTAAAGATTGTTAAATTCCGTGAAGAAACTCCAAAGATTTGATTAATTGAGTCCAATAAAATGTGTAACACTTGTCGTATAAACAAAATGTTTCGGTATTAATTAACATGTTATTTATACGCAAAGTGGTACTCATATTTGTGTAGATTTAGTGAAAGTGTCACATATTTTATTGAACACAATTTATTCATAGATATTCTTAAATCCTATTCGTTTGAATATTGGCTAAAGTAAAAAAAAAAGATTTCCTTGCACATTTTTATATTTATGTTTAATTTTTTTTTTAATTTCAAAGAGATCAAAAGATAGTGTGTAGAAACTTTGGTAGTCAGTTGATTGTATTTGTACTGATAACATCTGTAAGCAGTTTTATTAATCGATATAGCCAAATTGCCTCCGACAGAAATATCAAAAAAAAAAAATCTTAACCCAGTAAAATAATTTAAGTCGCAGACGCCGACTATATGACTTATTTCGGAAATTGATATAAATTTTGGGTAGGTTTCTCATCCATGTTTTTATTAATAGATCTAAAAATACAGAAGGAAATTTCACAAAAATGTTATTGAAGCAAATACGGGCAAGGTGGGGTAATATGGAGACCAGGTCCAAACATACAGAGAAAACAGATTCATGGTAACAACCGGCTTGGTTGGATCCACCTATATATTTGTTTGTCGCAACCGAAATTCGGCTAATGAAACAGAATTTCGGTTGAAACCAAATATTTCAGTTGTATCAAGAAAAAATTTGGTTAAAACAACTAAATAATTCGGTTGCTTCAACGAAATTATTCAGTTGGCAAGAAATTCGATTTTTAAGAAAATCTGTTTTTTCTGTGCTCGTTTCGATTTTCTTTAAATTAAATGCATGATTTATTGTCCCAAACTACAACCACATATCTACGATTATGTGTATCTCAATACTATTTAAACACAATTAAGTTAGGACATTTTTATGGAAACTACATAGAGAAAACCGACTTGTTTGACAACCGAATCTGTCGCCATAGAATGGTTCGGTTATGGTGACTGAATTTTTTGGTTGTGACAACTGAAAACTAATTGAGACATGAGTAATTTGACTGCAACAAATTCGGTTATCAGCACGAATTTGTTTTTTAGGTGTAGGTGTCTGAATTTTATCCGACCTTAACAAAATTTAAAGACTTTCGTTCTGGGGCAAATAAAAAGTATGTACGAAATATCTTCGACCTGTAGTTTGACTAAAGTTCATTTAAGCAAGTATCAGGAAGATTGGTTTATAGGGGACTACAGGCACCATTTACATTTCCTACAAATTTATAGCCGTTATTTTTAGTAGTACATAACATTCACAACCCAAATTTGAAACATTTATACACTGGCCGACAAAAGTCTTCGTACGACCCTTATTTTCGAAACTAGGAGACTTTAAGCCCATAATTATCAAAAGTAATGATATAGTTTTGTTTCAAATGACTTTTTTCTTATTAACATCGAAAAACAATTTAATTTGTTATACACTTAAACTTTTTTCCACAAAAATGTAAAAATAATGATTGACAAAATTCTACATACGATATGTACATTAACATAAAATTTTGTTCATGTATTAAAAGTTATTACTTTTTAATCAAATCAATACTTCATTGGGCCACCATGGGCATCTGTAATTGCTTGTGTTGATCTGGGTATTGACGAAACCAAATTTTCGAGCTCTGCAGACGTTATATTTTTCCGTTTTTCTTGAAGTTTCTCTTTTAGCATTGGGGCACTAGGAATATTACTTTTTTCGTATTTTTCGTTGTAGTATCACGTGCCACACGTGCTCAATAAGTCCAAGCTTTGAAGAAGTGTGTACAGCTGTCGTGGGGCATGATAAAGCAGCCAATCTCTGACAACTTGAGCCGTGTGATTTGGATCATTATCTTGTTGGAAAATCGAACTCTAGCCAAGCTTTAAAGCATCAATTGAAGGACTAAAGTTTTGTTCCAAAATTGATTTGTATTGGTAACGATACTACCCTCAATTAACACTAACTTTCCAGCTTCAGAAGCAGCGACAGTAACCCAAACAATCACGCTGCCTCCACCATGATTAACAGTAGCGACTAAGTTCTTTGGATCCATTGCTGTATTTGTTCTGCGCCATATTTTATCTTTTCCCTCACTTCCAAATATGTTGTGTTATAAAGGGTGATCCATTTCGAGATACTTTTTTCAATAGCCTTTTTTTGACAGATTACGTGTGAGTCGTGTCATGCTGTCATGTTATTTTTGTTTAGTATTGTTTGGCATTTCATAATGGAAAGACTTACGCCTGAACAACGTTTATAAAACGTTCAACTTTATTATGAATATTCACGTTCTGTGAGGAATGTGTTAATAATAATCGGCCTACTGAGCGTACTATTCGCAACATCATCACCCACTTTGAGACCCAGCATTCATTATTGGATAATATTCTACCGAATAGACCACGTCTAGCACGCTGTAAAGAAAATATAGCGGCCGTAGTTGAGAGTGTACATGAAGACCGTGGGGAGTCGATTCGGCGCTATCGTGCCATGATAACTGACTATTTGATGCCTGAAATTGAAGCTCGTGATCTCGGCGACATTTGGTTTCAACAAGACGGCGCCACTTTCCACACATCGTATCAATCAATTGATTTATTAAGAGAACACTTTGGTTAGCACATAATTTCACGTTTTGGGCCGGTCGATTGACCACCAAGATCGTGTGATATCACACCGTTAGACATTTCACTGTGGAGATATGTAAAGTCTAAAGTTTATGCGGACAAACCCGCTTCGATTCAGGATTTGGAGGAAAGCATCACGAGTTCATTCGCCAGTTATCAGTTGAAATGCTCGAACGAGTCATCGAAAATTGGACCCAACGGATGGACCATCTTCGACGTAGCAACGGTCAACATTGGATAGACATAATCTTCAAAAAATAAATGCCAAAGAATGTTTTTTCAAATGATAATAAACATTCCCCATTAAATTTGAATTTTCTGTGTTTTTTTTCTTTAAAAAAGTAGGGAACCTCGAAATGGATAACCCATTACTTCGACTCTTCAGTGAACAAAGCTCGTTTCCAGAAGTTGATTTGTTTTTAATATGATTTTGGGCGAATTCTTAACGAAGCTTGCGATTTTTTTTTCGCTACCTTTGGGGTTTCTTGCAAGGATTTCTACTATGGTAACTATTATTATTTAAGGTTCTTTGTATAGTTCGTGGATGTACAATAATTTCATATCTGCGAGTTCTTCCGCCAATTTTGTGCCATTTACTTTTGGATTTTTGTCTAATTCTTTCAAAATGAAGCTGACGTCTCTACGATTTAGTTTCTTTGGAAGACCAGTACGTAGCTTGTTTTTAATTGTTCCAATATTTTTTAACATACTGAATATTGTCTGAAATATAAGTAAGACTTTAAATTCAAAAGCTTTGATATTTCACCAAAAGATCATACTTCATGTCTGTATTTTACAACCAAATTTCGGACATCAATTGAAACTTCTTTGCAAAAAGCTATTACTACAATTAAATATTTAGCGAAACTGTCTTAATTTCAACTGAATATTATTTTAAGCAACACAACAAGAAAATAAAAAATAAATAACGGCACTTTTCTGAGAGTATTCAGACCTGATCGTATGTAGACTTTTGTCAATGCTTTTTAATTTATTTAATTAAAAACTAGCGGATCCCGGTGTGCTTCGCTACGCATGAATATTAACATTTAATCAAATTCATTGGTTCAGTAGTTTCTCGATCCGCGAGTTTGATGAAAAAGAAACTTTAAATGATCACTCACTGACAGCTGTCAATGTTTATGCGTGTATGCGCTACAACGTGTATTTAGCGTGTGTATGAAGCCAGCACATAGTATACATACTGCACACTCTCATGTTGTTGTTGTTTTTTTTTTATATGGACAAAATTTTTTGTTGGCATGAAAAGTCATAACTTACGAATGCGTCGACCGATTTCGTTCAAACTTTAGATAAACCATCTACACGACCATACGAAAAAACCCTAGAAAATTAATCGACCGTTCGTAAGTTATAAAGTCACAACAAACTTGCAACAATTGTTTATATTAATAGATTTTTAAAGTTAATATTGTGTATATTTATCCTCCTTTATTAGATCTTCAATATTATAATATATTATTACTTAAAATCGAGTTCAAGATCCTTTTATAAAATATAATAATAATGATTATTTATTATTTCTTTTCCTCCAATATTTCGTCACCACATTGGGTGACTTCTTCAGGGAAATTATATAATTTTTTTCAACAATAAAAACTTATATATCATATATATCATATATAAGTTTTTATTGTTGAAAAAAATTATATAATTTCCCTGAAGAAGTCACCCAATGTGGTGACGAAATATTGGAGGAAAACAAATAATAAATAATCATTATTATTATTTTTTATAAAAGGATCTTGAACTCGATTTTAAGTAATAATATGTTAATATTGTGTTTTTTTTTGCGTATAGCAATAATAAAAAAAATGTAATTTAATATTTTGTAAACTAGTGCAACTGATTTTAGCAGCAACATATTTTTGACAAAACAAACACTAAAACAGTAGTATTTACATCCCGCCACTGCTTCTGGTAAATGAAAGAAGTTTATTCAATGAAAATACTATGCACAATGTATAAATGTCTTGAAGGTCTTAACAATAGACAAATAAAGTTATGGCTTAGTTGCAAATATGGGAATGTACAATACATATGTATGCACACACACATAGGCTGGCACTCATACGGGAGCATATTTAAACACACAGACTAAAGTATAAGTGCATACATTCATTCATTCATTCATTCATTTACTCAGTCATTGAATAGTGAATTCATAAACATAAGTACTTGGAGCAATATATAACTACTACAAACTTTCTAAAATAAGTTTAACATAACAGCAGCAGCAGCAGTAGCAACAGCAGTAAGAAGAACAACTCTACACAGTTGAAGGGTGCTCTTAATTTATGGTTTTCATCTTTTTTCGTTTACAAGGGAGGTATCTCCAATAGAGGATATATGATAGCGGAAAAAAAATCGAATTAATTAAGTCTATTTTCATCTGGGAATTACAAGCGAACATGTTACGGTTATAGTTCCAATATATAATATAGTGTGGGGATAATGTTCATTGAATTTAAATCATGTCACCCCTCCACAAGAAAGAAACTTATAAATTCTTTAAAAATTTGATAATACCTCAATTTTTAATCCGTTTTTTTATTTTCACTCCTCGATCACATATCCAAATTTCAGTTAAATATGCGGGGGATACCATCCTTTTTAATCTATACATATGTGCATTTTGTATACGTATGGGAAAACGTAACAATGCAGCTGCTTATTTAATGCATGTGTACAGGATATTGTCATTGATATTATTGCTGTTGCCATTGCTGTTGTTTGCATCGTATATTGTTGTTCTTAGCTTTGGCATTACTTACAAAGGACAAAAAATACATATAAACGGTATTGTAATAATGTTAATACTACTATATACGATTGTCGTCATTATTGTCATTATATTCTGAAAGTTATACTAAGTATGTACAGAGGAACTAAGTCAATAAGAAGGATGAATATGTATGATAATATAATGTTAAAGGATAAGCAAACCAACAATGAAACTTACGTAGTTGTAGCTGAAATTTAGAATTTTGAAATATCAATAGTTGAAAGCTTTTGAGGGTTATACCTGATATCAACTTTTTGTGAAAAAAAAATCTTTTAAAAAATTGCAGTAGCACAAAATTTGTGTGTTTTTTTAGAATCATAAAGATATTTTATACAGAATGTCAATTTGATTTGTAATAATTGCAAATTATAAAATAAACATATTTTAAGAAGCGCAGAATCGAATCCATAGAACTGGTTCAGGAGTGTCTCAGAATCAGTTACATAACTGGTTCTAGAACCAGTTAACATTGAATCTAACACCGAATAAGTTTTTTCAACGCCGCGACGTGCCTGTTTCATGAAACATGTTCAGAACTGACTCCTGAAAGCCAAAATGTTAGGTTTCACTGCCCCAGAGACGGTTCTATAACTGGTTCTGTCAAACTCCATACAAGAATAACAAGTAGAACATATTCTAATGAACCACAGGACTTTACAATTTTACTGGGTTATTTTTAGAACATGCCAGCTTTGCCAGACTTTTTGTTATTTCTTTCAGAAGGAATTAAATGACCCATAAAATTGGCAGATATAAGATTAAAATATTTTACAAAATTTCATCGAGGATATTTGAAGATTGATGTTTCCTCTTTGGCAACTCCTACACTCACAATATTATTTCGTTAAAAACAACTAAAAATACATATTGAATTAATCGAAAATACAAACAAAAAGAGGACTACTGATTTTCCATTATATTCAACCCATTTTGTTGTTTATTTTTAATAATTTTTTAATAATTGACAAAAGTAAAAACAATAGAAAGTCGCTTAAAATAACCATCAAAAAGTAGCGTCAACCGAAAATACTAAGTATTCTATCCTGCTGGCTCTGTGGAATTTCTCAATTTTTATTCTCTATAATTTACTAATACAAATTTTCATGTTTCTTTACAATAAAATAATTTATAAAAAGAATATGATTATATGATCTTAAATCCTACTATACTATTCACTTATTAGTAAATATTATTGATATTGAAAGAAAATTTACTTTTGTATAATTAAAACTTATACTTATAAAATTAAACAGTCTTAATGCTACATAGGTTTAAAATAGGGATCAGAACCGACTCAAAAATAGGACATCAACTTAAAATATCACTAAACAGTCTAAAAATCAGCCCTTAAAACAAATATAATTTGATATTAAAATAGCAAATTAAAACAAAATGATAAATTGGCTTATGTTTGAACTATTTTTATTTTTGTCTAAGATATTTTTGAAAAAAAAAATAAATAAATAAAATAAAAAAAATCTTGCCCGAGAAAATAAAAATATATTAGTTATTTTTTCGCAATGCAATTTCAAAAGAAATTACCAGCTTTAAAGTACAACAAGTGTATTTAAAAATAATTCAGTTTTTGCATTTTTTGATATATTTTTATAAATTCAAATTTTTCTATATTTTAGAATTCATTGAGTTTAGCTCTCTATAATTTATCAAACATTTTTGTTAATTATAGCTTATTTGTTTTAATAAACTTTGTACAGAATTTCACCAATGTTTAGTAACCGTTATTAACTTTCCTGCTATTTTCATTTCACTAATATTGGGTATACAATTTAATAATGTCGATTTGTACAACAGATGGCATAACCATCACATAGTGTTTGTGTCATAAATAACAAATATGATATTTTTGAGGGTAAGCATCTGTCATTATAATTCAGTATTCGATAGACGCCATAATAATGTCGATTTTTGTGCCTAAAAAAGATGTTTTGCGTGGAAGTCTGATAACCTTCTTTCATTTGATGAAAACGGCTGCTGACAGTTATCGATTGTTTATAGAAGCTTACGGTCAACATGCACCAACTCAAAAAACTTGTAAACGATGGTTTGGCGATTCAAAAGTGGTCATTTCGACACAGAAGACAAGGAGAGGCCTGGTCAGCGCAGGGCGGTGATAAAATGTTCTACAAAAATGTTGGCCATAAGATTATACTATATATGTCAGAACATAATAAAGCCCAAACCTTAACACAAATACCAAAAATCAGACAATTTCAAGATTGCTCATCACATTTTAAGTCAGATTTTGGGATGACCTAAATATTATGTAGGTGATTCCAAAATCTGACTTATAATATGTTGGTCATCCCAAAATTTGACTAGAAATCTGATGAGCAATCTTGAATTTGATTGGTTTTTGGTTTTTGGTGTTTGTGTTAAGTTTTGGGTTTTGGTGCGTTCTGACATAAATAGTAGAATTTTATTAACAACATTTTTGTACATTTCATTCCCGCTTCCCACCTTTCCGGGGTGTTTTTTACAATTTGTTAGAATAAAGCCAAAAAATGCCAAAATTAGGAGGAGTTAGAGGGTTAATATGTTTCACAAAAATATTTGTCATGCCATTATCAGATTATCAGATGTAAAGAAAACATATTTTTATATACCGATATGCTGCAAGAACAGGCCAGAGCTGGAAAACTTTAACCGCCTCTAAAATGAAATCCCGATGAAAACTATCAAAACGCCGACACACGTATTTTTTTTTTTTTTTGTCTTCTTAACAAGAATCAATTGTCGGAATCCCGTAATTTTTTTTGTGTTAAACTTTGTAATGTATCAATTCATTTTGTTATTATAATAATATTTTTAACTTGTATACCCAATATTTAGTAAAATTTGCTGCTGATTTTAGCAGATCAGCTGCTTATAGCAATTTACTAAAACTTAATAGCGCTAACTTATTATTTGTACCAATTTCATTGTACTAGTATCAAAAATATTTAGTATTTTTTTTTGCTAATTTTAGCAAAACGATTTTAAATTCCACTTTACAAAAAGTTTACTAACAAAAGATCTCCTGAAAAATTCCTTGGTTATTTTTTATCTTACTCAGCTCATTAATACGCATTTAGTGGTGTTACTTTAACAAATTCACAATGAAGCCATCTTAATAGCTGGCACAGAAGAATTTTTTATCGTTCTTTTGTGTTTAGTTGCTTAAAGATAATCGCCTTTACTAAAAATTATAAAGTACTGGTACAGTTCGTTTTATAAACTTTTTAAAGTTTATACTGAACAAAAAACATTGTACATTTTTTATAAATTAATTTTTGTCTAATAAAATGCTTTTAATTAAAAATTAAGTTGAAAATTTCATATAAATTTAGAGTTGTTCATTGGTCAAAAATGTGTTTTGCTTATCAGTGTACAAACTCCACTATATTTTAAGTACATATGTACATGATATTCTTATAGTTATGCTTATTATGATAACATTTCTTAGGGAACTAAACAACTACAAATAACATTTACATTTCATTGTTTAGCTGCAGTTTATATCTTATTGTTATTATTTTACTTGTATTTGTGCATTAGAAAAATTTATTCTAGAACACAAGACAAAGTACAAAACGACAACTTGCATTTCTTATTTTAAGGGAATAAGGTGTGTTATATTTTTATATTATGTATTATAGCGTCTGCTATATACAGGGACAACTTCAATGCAAAAGAAAAACAGATCGTTCTTTGTTTGAATATATCCGCTTAAGAGATTGTCTGTTAATGGAACATTTCACAGTTTGTTTATATTACAAGTTTTGCAGAACGTTTCTTGATAGTTAGTTGAAACAAATTTCTTATGTTTGTCTTATTTTCTGTTTTATTTTTTTTTCTTTCTTTTGTAAGTATTGCACGTCAACATCATTTGTCTTCAAAGGAAATTATGTTACCATTAAATAATGGTTGGTGTGTTTTATATATAGATTATACATTTTAAAATAGAAATTGTAGCTACTTCTGCTACCAGCAGAAATAATTGAACAATGGGCTCAAATTTTCACTGTTTGTGAAAATCAGAGTGGACAAAATAAATTATAATTATTTGTAACAGACTAAATATTTAATTCACTATGAAAGTAAAATGTAAAATTGAGCATTCTTATGGACATCTACGCTGATGAAGGAACGTACATGCAAAATTTCATGTTCCTGCCCCAACAGGTCTAGCACTTTGCTTGAAGTGATATTTTTTATTATCTGAAAGTAGATTTCGGTTAAATCCAAACATAAATGTAAGTTTAAGCAAATCCAGATAGTAAGCATTTAATACTCAATAACACAATGCTCACCGACAACACAAAAATACGTGAAATGAATATGCCAAAGAACTAAGACGTGTAAAACTTCTACACGAAGAGACTCTACATACGTGTTAAAGTTATTGCTGTTCTTCGGGGTGATCATTCGTTATAAAAGTAAGAAATAATTTTAGTTCCTCTATACCAATTCTTTTAAAGTATGACCAAATATTCACGAACCGAAAACAATCAACTACTGCCCGACATTGAGAAAGTATCTCATACAATGTTTAAGATACTTTTTCGAGAGGTTAAACGAGTTCTTTGGGAATTTCAACGCAAATAAGTCAGCGGATCCGAATGGCATACCGTCACTGGTGCTGAAACAGAGCTCTTCGACGCTATCGCATCCATTGGTAACCCTCTTTAGTACTTCATATCGTATGGTTAATTTCTTTTGTGTTGGAAGGTTAAAAATGTTCAAACATAACCTAAAAAGGGTGCGTTTAATTAGAATCTGCTCTGCGCTCTAGAAGGTCATGAGCGAGTAAATAGGCCGGGACGTAGTTGATACAATGTTTTTGTTGGCTCTATATACCAATTCACCTCCTAATGATGAAGAAGAGTATAACTTTTTACATTCTGCAGTAGACCTGATGTCTCTCCTTTAGGAGCGTAGTAGTCGGTGCCTTCACAGATTTGATAAGAGCAAAGTAGTTGCGCTCGATATTCCTAAGACATAAAGCACTCGTGGCAACTCTTATAACTTATTGCTAGATTGATATCGTTTTTATTTACCGCAAGTTACCGTACTTTTTCCTTTTCTTCTAATTATCTTTCTCAATGACTTTCGAAATCAAACTTCCAATCCTACGTTTTCTTTTACAGATGACAGCAACATTTGTCACTCATATTCCTCAATCATAGGCCAAGCCTTATGGAGTTTAAGTAGCCTCTTGCACGTTATGAATGACTCACTATATCAGGACCTAATAACAATCCTTGAATGTGAATTAGGCCGATTCAAATGCACGGAACACCCAATTCTGTTGTTGATCAATAGGGCCATAATTCGCCTAAATAATTGGTACCAATATTGAGGAAATTTAAACTCTTTATTTTTTGGTTATGAGTACCCATTGTAATGTTCGTTGGAAAATCATGTTATTCAAGTGACGAAAGAAGCATTTAAGAATCTAAAGTTTCTTAATCAATATAAGAACTACTTCACTCCTTCTGATCTCCTTACTATTTATACTACCTGAACCCGGCCAAATGTAGAATATAACTCCCATACATGGGCAGTGGCTTCGAATATTATATAGATCCTTTTTCCGAAAACCAATTTTCAACACAATGCACAGCAATAATAAGGGGCATTCCCTGGGTGGTGGTTTATAGTAAAATAACTAAAAATTTTAAATTTCAAATTTCTAACAGCAATGGTTTGAGCATGCTTCTAAAGGGAACATTTTCACCCTTTTTTACTCCTATTATTTTCTATATTCTTGGCGAAAATTCACAAAAGTACTTTATTAGTGAATTTTACAATACTACAGGTAATATACACATTTTATAAATTTGAGCTGGCGAAACTGTTGCCCCATTGAGCTCCCATTTTTTCATGTTCCTGAAGAAAATTCCAAAGAGTAGCTTATCAGTAAACTAACCCATCGTCATGGGATTTGGGAGGTCGTTATGTGAGAAGCTACCCTATTTGAACCCTTCGTTTAAAAATTTCAAAAAAAATTCCCCCTTTAGACCCATATTCTATTCTAGACGAAATTTCTCAAAAGAATAATTCCAAAAAGTACCTTAACAGGCATTTTACTTATTATACAGGAAACACTCAATTTTAATATCAGATTTTAACTTAAAGCGGTTTGGGATAGCCGTTAAGGAGAGATTTTAAAGGTCTCAATTATACCACGTTCTTGGCGATATTTCCATAAAGTAACTTATCAGACAATTTTCATATTCTCCAGGGAACAAATATTTTAAATTTTAGATTTCCAGCCAAAATGGCTTGGGAAGGTCGTTAAGGAGAAGATTTTTTCCCCTTTTAAAACCCGCAAGTAACACATTCTAAATTTCAATTTTCTAGCTAATAGTGTTTGGGAAGGCCGTCAAGGGGAAAATTTTCTCCAATTGACAATCCACTTAGAAGTTTCCAAAAATTCATATTTATAAAATTTCTAGATGATATTTAGTTAGTAAGTAACGTTACACTTTAATAACATCCACCAAACAATTGACGAATTTTAAATGGATACTTTTAAGTGATACACTCACAATATTATATACATAGTTTACGGCTTGTACCTTAATATGAAAGTTTCCATTTCACCTTAAAATAAAGGAATATTCATTTATTTTCCAAAGATATATTTATTTTATACGTTTGTTCAAAATAATTTACTGTCATTTACCGATTTTTTCAGTTCCATTTATTGTTTTCATTTGTTTAATACAAATTTATCCATAAAACAGAAATTTGTGGTTTATTTTTTGCATTACAGTTATTACAAATTTTAATTTTTTTGACTGTCTGTTCCAAAAAAAAAAAAGAAATATTCAAAAAATTCCAAATTGTCTTTACTTAAATTTTTTTTAACTATATGTGACCTTCTCCGAGAAAAGGGACCTAGTGTGTGAAAATGAAGTTTTGAGAAAAACGTATTTAAAGTTTCATAACGCATTATCACTGTAAACACACCTTCAGTTGGGAAATGCGATTTGGTATGGTTAGTTATGATTGGGTGCCGACTTTGGTGACGTCATGCCTATGTGGTGATAAAACCTTTGCTATTGTTGCTGCTCTGTTCGTTCTCAGCTATCTGTTCGCTCTCAGCAATGGGTTTATGTGCGTATACTAATACGAAGAACATTGTAAAAATAACTATAAAATAAATTTTTATCACAAATCTAACTCATTTCATCTTATTCTACACCCTTTTAGGTACCAGAATCCACTCCTTAGTCCAAACCCGTTTTTTGACACACTAGGTCCTTTTCTCGGAGAAGGGCACATATACAAAATCCTTTCAAATTGAATAACCAAAACTTCATAACACACACATATGGTCATTCACATAAAATGTGTCTATTGACTGTGTGAGTACACATTTCTTAGATTAAAAATTTAACAAAAATACAATAAACAGGAACAATTTGAAATAAATGAATAACACTTTTTTTTACGAAATAGGTAGGTCAAATTTTAACATTTATTTTTAACAAATTAATCATTTATATTTTACTGATGAGTCAGTTGTTTAAACAGAATTTAAAAATAATCACAAAAACCATTTGATTTAAATTAAAAGTAAGTAGATCGGGTTTAAAATTAAATATCATTTCTTTTAAATGGTATATTCTGTTATTCTAAGTTAAAAACTATTTAAAGTAAACAGAATCACACAACTATCAAATGAATGAATTATAACAAAATATTAATGCATACTTGTGCACAAGAGCCTTACAAGCGGCGTTGCAGAAGTAAAATTGCTGCTATTAACAACTTATGGTATGCGACATGTAATTTTATATTTTAGTGGTGAGTATGCTAAAAATGAACTACTTAAAAAATTTCCAAAAGTTATCAAAATATGATAAAAGATTTTTATTTTCATAATTACCAATAAACACATGACCCAGCAAAAAATTGTGGAACCTGTTGCTATAGCTATCTGTTCTAGAACAGGTTCTCTGGTAACGAGGCCCCGTTCTATTTATGGTTCCACTGAATCGGTGGCACTAAACATGTTGTAGAACGCGTTGTAGAACTAGTTCTTCAGAATTAGAACACATCGAGTTTAGAAACATAGCTCCAAAAACACGAAGTTAGGGGTAAAATAGATGCCCATTTTTGTCCAAGTTCTTGTTTAGCTTTACGGAATCTATTCCTTTTTTAAAATTCCCATATTAAATTCACCAATGGAACAACATATTCCAAAACAGGTTCCAAAGAACGGGTATATGTTCTACTTTTGCATTAAAGAACCAGTTGCTTTTGGGACAAACTCAAACAAAAAGCATTGATGATAGAACCTAAAGTAGAACAGGTTGCATGCAAGTACAAGTTGTTCTACAACCGGTTCTTTGCAGCCGATATTTTTGCTGGGGATGTACAAATCAAGTTGTTAATAGCTGCAATTTAACTTCTAAGAAGTTGCTTTATAAGTTATTGATAGCTCCTATTCAACTTCTGAGTAGTTGTTTATAAGGTGTTGTGCAAAGTAAAGTATTTATAATTCTAAAAGTTGTTGATAAGATATCGTATACAATAATGTGTTTACGCCTATTGTACTAATAATATTAATTCTTCCTATATCAGTTATTGAATAATATAGTATACACTTAGAAGTAGTAAGGTCTTTTTTTACTGAATATACAAGATTATATTCTTGAAATAAATACTTCAGTCCCATAGCACAAATTTTTCTTCGGTGAAACAAAAAAGAGACTTCCTAGGAAAAAAAAAATACTACAAATTGAAACTCAGCTGCAATTTTAATGTTTAGCATTTTTTTTTAATTTTCTTGTTTAGTTGGTTGTTGTTGTTTGTTTATTTTCTAATTTATGTGAAAACCAATTTGTTAAATAAGCAAACATCTAAAACATTAATGTCAAGTTTTTCCTTCACAAAGCTGGTGTATAACGATCATTAGTTTCTACATTCATTCCTTAGAGAATTAAAAGAAAATTTTCTATAGATTTCATTTAACCCTCTAAAAGAAGAATTTTGTATGAAACTAAAACTTTTTTACTTTAGAATTTGTTTGGAGGATAAGATATTATTTTGAAATTTGTTTATAAATTATAGGTAGATTGATTAGATTTGGCTTTTAGAAAATACAAAAAAAATAATAAAACAATTTTCCTTAGAGCTGGTAACTTAATTTAAAAATAAGCAGAGTTAAGCAGTCACTAATGTTAATGCCCCACACATTTTGGCATTCATAACTATTACTGGGTATGAAACTCTGGTTTGTATACCAAGGACTATGAAACAAAAGGATCTAGCTAAGACTCTTGCTTGGTGAATGGATGATTGGCTCAATGATTTTAACTCTGTACATCCTATTGTTTCCTAGATCTTGATTATACCCTGTCGATTTAAATGACCATCACTGTAAAAAGACGCAATAGAGGTAGGTTTTTTGCCATCATACCGACCGATTTGGTATACCAAATAAACAAAATCGGTCCAGCGGTAAAAAAAAAAATTATAAATGAAAATGTGAAGGTATCCTTAACCCCCTACTGCATGCATTATGATCTAGCTTAAAAATAATTTTTTTTTTTGTTTGATTTATTTTTTTTAACCCTCATACGATCTTCGGGTGAAATTTCACCCATTTTAAGTTTTAAAACCGTATATCTCTTAAAAATTTTATCGGATCGAAATGAGACCTTTTTCTAATTTTCTAAATTGATATTTTACACCAAAAAACGGTACAGATTCTTTGACATACTTTAGGATTTCGAAATTATTTGAAGAATTACGTAAAAGTCCCTCGGGTGAAATATCACCCATTTAGAAAAACTCATAAGTATTATTTGTGGGAACCTTTATGACAGAAATAAAATATTTCTGGCAGCACAGTTCAACCATATGTTTTTTATGTGTTTTTTCCATGTGATGATTTGCAAAATTATGTAATTCCGTTATTCCACATGCGTCATTTGAAAATTATTTTTGTTGGCGTAAATTTTGTAACACAAAGAAATATACATAGTGAATTTTGCAAAAAAATATCGAAAATGTCTACAACAAGAAAGGTAAATAAAAATATTTTCGAAAAACAAAATACCTGGTAAAAACAATTTATTTTTAGCGTTTACTTGATGCTGAAATTGAGCATTTAATGGAAAGTTGGGAAGAAAGTGATGCAGCAGACGACTCTGTTACAGATTCTGAAGATTATGTTCCCGATGAGTTGGTTGAGCAAATTTCGCATTCTTCCAGTGATGAAAGTGAAGAAGAAGAGTTAGATGTACCCACTGAAGCAAGTAGTTACATTTCATCCAAGGACAAAAAGGTTATGTGGTCCACTGAGTTGCCAAGTACTTTTGGACGACCATGTGCAGAAAACATTATTCGGGATCGAGCTGGAATAACTTATTACGCTTCTAGTCGCATTGCTAGTATAAGTGATGCATTTAATGTATGTTTTCCTGAAACTTTACGGAAAGTTATTATAAAATATACGAATGTGGAGGGTCTTCGTGTTTATCAAAATGATTGGAAAGATATTGACGATGTCTCATTACAATCATATTTTGGTCTACTTATACTGGCGGGCGTGTATAAATCACATGGCGAGTCACTGGATAGCTTGTGGAATGAAGAAACGGGAAGGCCTATATTTCGTTCAACGATGTCATTGAAACAGTTCAAAAAGCTAAATCGAGTTATAAGATTTGACGATAAAGCTAGCAGAACAGAACGCAGAGCTCGTGATAAGTTAGCTCCAATTAGAGAGCTATGGGACAAATGGGTGGATAATCAACAACGTATTTATGTTCCACATGAAAACATAACTATTGATGAGCAACTATTGGCATTCCGAGGTAGATGTGCATTCAAACAATATATGCCATCGAAGCCTGCCAAATATGGCATTAAATTGTGGGTACTTTGTGACAGCGTCACAAATTTCGCCTGGAATTTACAAGTTTATACTGGTAAGTCAACTCCTGATGCAGCACCAGAAAAGAAACAAGGTCAGAGAGTGGTTCTTGACCTTATAAAAGATCTAAAAGGGCGAAATATAACGTGCGACAATTTCTTTACAACATACGATCTTGCTGTCGAATTGCTAAAAAGAAAAAACACCATTGTGGGCACAGTTCGGTCCAATAAAACGTTTATGCCACAATCAACTAAACAAGAACTTCGTAAACGTTCAGTTTTTTCCAGCATGTTTTTTTTCAATGACAAAATTTCACTGGTGCAGTACGTTCCAAAAAAATATAAGACTGTCAATGTCCTAAGCACTTTTCATCATAACAAATCGGTATTGGATGGAAGGAATAAGTTGCCAGAGATTATTTCGTTTTATAATAAAACTAAAGCAGGTGTAGACACTTTAGATCAGCTGGTGGGTACATACACAGTGAAACGAAAAACTAATCGCTGGCCTCATGCAATGTTTAGCAATATGATTGACATATCAGCAATTAATGCGTACGTTTTATGGCAAGAAATGAACAATGATTGGAAAAAAGGAATATTACACAAAAGAAGGTTATTTCTTCATGAACTGGGAATGGAATTGGTTAAGCCAGAAATTCAACGGCGATCTCATCTACCAAGGTCCGATTCTGCAATAATTTTGTTCAACACCATACGCCAATCAGACGAAGAGCCCTCTACGTCATCATGTGGGAAAAAAAGAAAAATGACTTCAGGGGCCCGATGTGAACTGTGCCCGAAAAACGATAGAAAAGCCTATTCGGCATGTACATCTTGTCAAAAATTCATATGCGGACAACACAAAATTGCATATTTTATATGCAGCAACTGTAACCAAAACAATTAGTTATTATTATATAAAAGCTAAAAATATGTACCTACATCCTATGGAATTTAATGGATAATTTAAGTTTATTTTTTATTGTTTTCTTATTAATTATATTTTAATAAATATTACTTAAACGGTTATTAAAAAACTGAAAAAAATATATATTTTCATTAAAAAATTGGTAAAGGTTATACATGGGTGTTTTTTCACCCGAAGAACTTTACTGTAACTTATTTTGAGGATCGTATGAGGGTTAAATGGAATAATTAAGATATGCAAAGAAAATTTTTTAAGAAAAATAGGTCAGTTTTCTGGAGAAAAAAAAACCAAAATTGCCATATATGCCTTCCTATCCTATCTTTAACACCCTACCATATAAGGCGTTTTATGTAACAAAAATAATTAAAATTTTTTTTCAATTTTTATATTTATATTTTATTTGAGCAATAAAAAATAGCTAAAAATAGTATAAGGAACATTAACAAAAAAAAAAAAAATACAAAAAGAACACTTTCTATTGGATTCTTTTACAATCATGTCAAGTAATTCATCGGGAAAAAAATCTGTAGGGGTTTCCAATTTAGACATCACCTCTGGCAATTCATTGGTTCCCAAAAAAGGAAAATCATCTTCCTTGTATGTACCAAATTTAGTTTCCTTCCAGCTTATTTTCTGCTACCCCTTCTGACTTTTTTTCTTTTTCGTAAATAAACTGACCAGCGGATCCTCATCCCCAGAATAATATTCGCTACTTTCATCCATTTCAGGTATCACCAGACTGATTTGCCATTAATTCCTTGCCTGACTCAGGTATTTCTGTATCACTTTCTAACTCATCACAAGGAATCGAACAAAATCGTTTTGTAGTTATCGCTGATGTCATGGAAAGAGTTCATATTATGAAAAATATGAAAACAGATTTCCTTAATTTTTTTCCGTAAATGCATGAGAGGCCAAATATGACATACCAAATTTGGATGATTTTTTCTGTGAATGCATTAGAAGCCATATAACGCTGTTCTCAGAAATGCGTGATTTCATGAGTTCTACATGCACAATTGAAAAATAATCGCATAAACACTATTTACAAAGCTATAAATTCCATAAAAAAAAATATATAAAAGCTTACCAACTTACATGTAACTTTCAAAAATAAATGTTTTATTTTGTGTATTTTCAATCTACGAAGTGACAACCCGCACTGATGAACAAGACTGAGGTTTTCCATGCAGCTATGTAGAGAAAAGAGAAAACAACATTCGTCTCATAATCATAAAGGCCTACTTATGCTTTTCGAAAACTATTATATTTCGTAACTGTTAATTTTCGTTGAGAATTTGAATTTGAAAATGAAAAGCCATATGGGCATTTCCAGGATCGCGAACGGGACATTCGTACGCACTCAACTTGAAAAAAAAATATGAAAACTCAAATTTTTTTTTAACTTTTTATAAATATTTAATAGCATTTTAGTAGAACAATTTTTGAGAACAAAAAGAAAATTATAAAATATGAACGTTCTCCAAATATTTTGGATAAACTTGCGATCGCGAACGGGACAAAAAATGTAAGTCATTTTTTTCGGTGTGTGGTTTCGTCAGTTTATTAAATGGAGATTATTTTTTAACTAAAGCAGAGATATAAAGATTTTATTTAGCATTTTGTTTTTTTTTTTATTATCCTTATTATTATTTTTTTTAAATATTTTTTTTAGAATCGCGAACGGGACATCGCGAACGGGACAATGATTCCAAAGGCATTTTTTAGGTTTATTTATGGATCAAAATGTTTTAGGTTTGGTTTTTTTAAATGATCTCGGTTATTTTGTTTTGAATTGTAAATATCAAACTATTCCGATCAACGTTCACGGAGAACTAAACACAAATGCTTATTTTCGGTCGCGAACGGGATAGAAGAATGTAGTACAAAGAATCTTTGAATTATACCGTAATTCGGAGTTTGCTTGATCTCTACTGTGGTGTTTTTAAATATTTATTGTTGGTATATTTAGTCTATAAGAAGAGTGCAATCGACATGATATGTAACACTTAGAAATAACTCAAGGAAAAATGTCAATTAAAAACGCTAAAACCAAAAAAAGCAAAGCTGCTCTTTGCAGACCACTTTTCTTAAATTACAAATGGTAATATGTATTTAATTAGGTATATTCTTAAAATCCAATGCATTAACCAACTAAATTTTCTCAGAAAAGTCTTTTTTCTTCAACTTTAATATTTTGGTAGCGGTTGACCTTTCTGTGGAAATACCCATATATGGCTTCTAATGCTGTAGAGGGTTAAAATATCTTTTCAAATTTGATTATTTTCGTAGAATTTTATATTGGCATCTGGTAAATAAAACATATTGTCATATTTGTTTACTAGACACCTAAAGGTGAATAATATTTTATATTCACCTCAAATTTTTTATCTCACCTCAAAAAATTTTTTCACCTCAAAAAATTTTTGTTCACCATAAAAAATGCTTTCACATTCAAATCGTTTTTCACCACAATTTTTTTTTTTGACATCGAGAAAGTTTTCTCAATTTCAATTTTTTATTTTATCTGTAACAAAAATTTTAGGAAACAATAAAAATTATTTAAAATCCAGTTAATATCTAATGGAAGTTAGCGAAATTAGGCACTATCAGATAAAAAACTAAAAATCTGTATAATGAAATATTTATAATATCATCCAACCTTAAAAGGTTAAAGAAAATTTTTTTTAATTTTCATCAAAATCGCAATGCTCACCTAAGAGAGTTTCCTTGTTAGTGGGTTATATTAATATTTTATAAAAAATATTTTATTATATGCAAGATAAAATAAGCTTTTTGCAATATCAATTTATATCATATTTTGTTTAACAATTTGTTTTTCATCTCTTTTTGCATTTCCTTCTAGATATAACCAATTCTCTAACCATGACTGAGGTGAAAATACCCAATCATATAATGCGCTTTAAAAGTGCCATTTTAGGTTGTCGTTATAGTCTCGACGGAGAATCTTTGTATTCTGTGAAATGGTATAAGGATGGTCATGAATTTTATCGTTATGTGCCACGAAATAAACCACCGGGACAAGCATTTCCTTTGCCGGGCATCAATGTTGAAGTAAGTATAATTTCTTTTTTTTTTTTATACACTCACCAAAAAAAGTCTGTAATGGCAACTAAAAATTTTGCTGTTATTACGGGAAATTCTGCTAATTTGAGCCCAGCGGTATTTTTTGCTAATCTTAGCAACAGATGTCTGCTGAGGTGTAGTACAATGAAATTAGTAGAAAAATTAGTAGCCGCTACTAAATTTTAGTAGACTTTTTGTAAAGTGGAATTAAAAATCTGTTTGCTAAAATCAGCTAAAAAAATTACTAAATTTTATTAATATTAGTAAAAAGCTTTGAATATATTTTTCTTATCGAGCATCAAAAATTTTAAATATATTTAAAAAAAAAAAAAACGAATTAATCATTTTGTTTTAATTTGGTAATTTCTGTTTTGAAAAATATTTTGGTCAATTTTTTTTTTACTTTTAAGGTCAAATTGTAATTGTTTTTAGGGCTGATTTTTAGAACTAAAAAGAACTTTTTAGTGCTATTTTAAGTGGATGTCCTATATTCACTTCCGATCCCTTTTTTAATCTATGTAGCATTTTAAGGCAATTTAAGTTTGTAGGTGTAAGTTTTAATTAGAAATAACATTTCCTTCAATATCTAATTTTTTAAAATTAGTAATTTTTTTTGCTAATTATAGCAAATCGGTTTTCAAAAATTTGTAAAATGATTTCTGAACTTATCAACAAAAATTTGTAAATATTCTGTAAAAATTCTGTAATTTGTTAAATGTAAATAGCAAAAAGATTTGCTAAATAATAATTTTTTACTAAAAATCAGTACAAAAATAGTAGAGTGGGATTGAAAACCGTTTACAAATTTTTCTACTAACTTTTTTTTCAGAGTGTAGTACTGGTTTATTGTACATCATACATTTTACTACCTCTGTGATGCAATAGAGTACATTTTAATCTACTTTTTTTATTTTTAACAATTTTTGTTGTTGTTCAGCAAGGAATATTTGTTATTTACAATATGTTTTTGTTTGTTTTTATGGCATGTGGTCTTCATCTTTTATTTTTATTCGTAGAATATAAATAAATATTATGGAGATGAGAAATTTAATTAGAATGAATATTTAATACTATTATATAAAGCAAATAAAGGGTGTCCTAAGAAGAACGCAATTTTGAAATTTTAAATAAAACACAGATCTTTAAAAAAAAATCGTGAAACTTTATTATATCGTAAAGTAGACAGAATGAGGTTATGTATGGAACAATATATCGTGCAGATTGCCGCCGCGGCTTTGCTGGCATGCACGCGATCTTTTAATGAAATTTTCAATGACCGTTTTGCATGAATGCTGCGGTATTTCATTAATGCAGCGCCCAATTTCCTCTTTTAAGGCTTGAGTTGTCGTCGGCTTATTCGCGTAAACCATCGACTTCAAAAAACCCCAAAGAAAAAAATCTAATGGTGTTAAATCGCACGATCTAGGCGGCCAATTCCGATCTCCAAAACGCGAAATAACACGACCGGGAAATGACTGATGCAGCCATTGAATTGTTTCTCTGGCTGTATGACATGTGGCGCCGTCTTGTTGGAACCACATCCCCTCCACATTCATTTCTTCAATTCTAGGCAAGAAAAAACTGGTTATCATTTCACGATACCGAACACCATTGACTGTTTGCGCTTGAAAAAAAGGTCCAATGATTCCTCCAGCCCAAAAACCACACCACACAGTGACACGTTGAGGATGCATTTGCTTCTCGTGAATCACTCGAGGATTTTCCTCACCCCAAATGCGACAATTTTGCCTATTGACGAAGCCATCAAGATGAAAATGGGCCTCGTCACTGAAGATGATTTTATCGGCAAAATCAGCATTTTCATGTTGTCTCTCCAATACCCAATTAACGAACTCCCTTCGCTGTCCATGGTCAGCTGGCTTCAGTTCCTGAGTCAATTGAACTTTGTATGCATGAAGATGCAAATCTTTCGTCAAAATTCGCTGCAAAGTGGATTTGGAGACACCAATATGCTGAGCTTGGTGTCGAATTGAGGTGGATGGAGTTTGAGCGACATCATCACGTACAGCTGCGACATTTTCGGTCGATCAACCTGGTCGATGGCGCGTTGTTGTCTTTACATCACTAACAGACCCAGTTTCGGCAAATTTATCCATTAATCTCTTTACAGTTGACTCTTTTGGAGCATTATTGTGACCCCAAATTGATCGCAATTTGCGAACTGTAGCCGCAAAACTTTCACCATTTTGGTAAAACAATTTCACAATGAGAATGCGTTGTTCATTCGTGTAGCGCTCCATTTTTACTAATCTCGTACCTTCTACTAGCAAACAATAACAATTGTTCAAATGTCAAACAATGACACTTCGAATGTTGCCAGATTTAAAAATTGCGTTCTTCTTGGGACACCCTTTATTTCATAGCACTGAATATTTTTAAAAAAGTTAAACTAACGTAGGCGTATGATTATTATGAAAAGCCATATTTAATATCACTCATACGTTGCAGTTTATATAAAAAATTCCTTATTTATTATTTTTTAAATATTAAATAAAAAACTTGAAATACAAATTTTCAGTGAAATGGCAATTTTAAGAAAATGTTAAAAATATAAAGTTTTGGCCCTTCAAGCAATAGTAAAGTAATCGAATAAACAAAACTAAACTAAATAACAATATAAGCATATCGTTAGTAGTAAATAAAACGAAAATTGAATTTTTCAAAGCCTAAAGCTTTAAAAATTTCGTTTTAAAAAACTTTTATATAATAAGTTTTGCCCCTTTATTGTGTTCATAATTTGAAAAGCTTAAAGCAACATATATTATTTGTAAATTTTCTAGGAATACTCCAAACGTTATCTACATCTAAAAACTAACAAAGTTATATATAGAAAAAATAAAAATATATTGCATTTTCAAAAGTGCATAACATAACAATTGTTCACTTTTAAGTTGAACATGACAATGTCACGTCAGAGTGTCGTTTTTTACAATTGTCTACCATTATATTACACAACAAAAAAGAATAAATATTTCCGCCTTATAATAAAGTCTGAAATCATATATTGTTAAGTTTGTTAAAATAACAAAGACAAGCATACACTCATAATATATTTTTGCTTTAAAAACAAGTAAAAATAGGCATTGTGAAAATAATTAAAGGAACTGTTTAAAAACCAAATCGCTTTGGCAAGAAACTTGAAAATTAAAATATGTATTTCTTGGAATACGGACTTATTGACTGATAAAATGGGGTCCAAAATGAAAGCTCTTCCTAATGGTCTGCCTAACCCCTTATGGATAAACTCAGAAAAAAAAAGTTAGTAGAGAAATTTGTAAACGGTTTTCAATCCCACTTTACTATTTTTGTACTGATTTTTATTATAAAAATTATTATTTAGCAAATCTTTTTGCTATTTACATTTTACAAATTACAGAATTTGTACAGAATATCTACAAATTTTCGTTGCTAATTTCAGAAATCATTTTACAAATTTTTGAAAACTGATTTGCTAAAATTAGCAAAAAAAATACTAATTTTAAAAAATTCGATATTGAAGGAAATGTTATTTCTAATAATTTAAACTTATACATGCAAACTTAAATTACCCTAAAATGTTATATAGGATTAAACAAGGGATCAGAAGTGAAGATACAGACTTATGTCTAAAAAGAAGACATCCACTTAAAATAGCACTAAAAAGGGTTTTTTTAGTTCTAAAAATCAGCAATAAAAACAATTAAATTTTACCTTAAAAGTAAAAAAAAAAAATTTACTAAAATATTTTTCAAAACAGAAATTACCAAATTAAAACAAAATGATAAATTCGTCTATGTTTTAAAAATTTTTAAGATTTTTAAGCCTTTGATTTTTTTTTCCTTTTGTATAAAATATCTTTTAAAAAATATAATCAAAATTATTGATGCTCGATAAAAAAAATAAATTTGAAATTATGTACGAATATTAATAATATTTAGTAATTTTTTTTTTGCTGATTTTAGCAAAGAGATTTTAAATTCCACTTTACAAAAAGTCTACTAAAATTAAGTAGCGGCTACTAATTTTTCTACTAATTTCATTGTACTACAAGCCAGCAGACTTGTGTTGCTAAGATTAGCAAAAAATACCGCTGGGCTCAAATTAGCAGAATTTCCCGTAATAACAGAAAAATTTTCAGTTGCCATTACAGACTTTTTTGGTGAGTGTAGAATTCCAAAATTTCAAATGTGTTGATTGCAATATGAGCTAATTCACTAATAAGGTACTGTTTGGAACAAAGCAAATGTGCGGGTTAAAAAATTAAAAGAAATTTGAATGATATTTTAAAAACGAGTGAATCTAAGTAGTAAAATTGGCATGATAAATGTAAGGGTATCGAAGTTGGAATAGATCGGGGAATGAGTAGAATTAAAACACTATACAAGAGAAATTAAATCAAACGAAACGAGTGGTGTAGAAACATTAGACAATATGAACAAAATAATCTGGAACAAGAAGCTATTAGAATTAAAGCATTTTGGCACAGGGGAACGAAGTGGAATAGAATGGAAAATGAGTGAAATTGAAACAATTATCCAGGGGAACGAAATGGAATAGAACGGAATATACGTGGAATTGAAACACTAGAAAAGGGGAACGAAATGAAATAGAACTGGAAACGCATGGAATTGAAACAGCAGAAAAGGGTAACGAATTGGAATGGTACGGGGAACGAGTAGATTTTTTATGATAGACCATCAGTCAATAAAAACACCTACTAATTCATTGTATTATGTTGCAATTAGGAAAATAGTTTATGGGAAGGTGGACAGAGGAAGCAGTATTTGTGTAAATTTAACTTGAATCTCTCTCTAATGTATATACTAGGGAAGGTCTCTGTGGGGAGTTTATTCCACATAAAATATCTAAATCTAAAAGTTTTGAAAACTTTTTACTACAAAGAAACCTTACATCTCAGATTTTCAGGGCTATTATCAATAGAGAAATATACGGATTTTGGGGAGCTTTTCTATTAGAAATAAAACTTTAGATTACAAGAAATTTTTGTGTAAAAAATCTAAAATCTTATGAGTTAATTTTTAAACAAGAAAACGTCCTCAAGAAAAATCTTCAGATTTGGTAAAAAGTATTTCTTAAACGGAAACTCTTTGTTGTTGGTAACTACTTCAAACAAAAAAAGTCTTTAGATTCCGAAGATTATTTTTGTGAATTTAAGACCATTTTTAAGAATCAAAATGTTTTCTTATAGCAAAAATTCCCAAAAGTTTAATATTATCAGACTCCGAGGATCGTCAATAGCAAATATTTTTTAGAATTTTAGGGTTTCTATCCCCTGATTCGGAGTGTTGTTCTATAGGAAAATATTTTTGGACTATTTTCATAGAAATAAGCCTATATAATGTAAAGATTTTCCATAGAAAAGTGCTCAAAGTCTTAGAGTTTTTTCTACCTCAGAATTAAAGGGTTTTTCTATTGGACAAAGTTCTCAAAAGCTGAGAATATTGTATAAGAAGAAGTTCAAAAAGGGTTTTCTATTAGCGAATATAAAGTGTTAAAGTCGAAAATCACTTTTTAAAAAAAGTAATGATGCACAAATATGCACTTTTTAATAGAAATTTGGTCCTTTTATTATTCAGCCGAATATTCGGTTTGAACCAAGTACCGAATATTCGGTATTTTGAATGCACTATTCGTGACGTATACACTCGAATACACTATTTGTGATATTTCTAATTAAAACCGATTTCTTGTTAACAAGTTTTCCTTAAAATTCCACGTATTTGGCGCCCTCTAGTGGTGCTTTTTAAAAATATTTTTTTTTATAAGTGTATTATCGTGGAACTTTATTTTATTTGACATCATTTTTATTTTTAACGTCAAAAATACCCTATTTCCGTATTTTATTGGTATGTTTTTTTTACTCCATCAAAGTAAAGTTTTGTAAATTTTTTGTAAAAAATAAAATGTATAAATTAAAGCCACAAAAAAAATATTTAAAAGATTTATATTAAAATTTACAATAAAATTTAACCAAAATATTCTCTTACACGATTTTAAGCTACTTCATAAACTTTTCAAAAATATATTTCTCATCCATATTTATGGTAAATATTTATTATTTTTTACGTCATTTTAAATTTTGGCATTTTAAAAGTGGAACAAATTTTAGTATAAATTAAGAAAATAGACATATTTAAAAACACGTGTTTTTAGAATTTGTGGGAAAACCTTTGTGCTGTTCTTCTTATAATCTTTGTGATAATAGTATAAAGTTTGAAAACCGTCCAAAAAATATACCCTTTTTCTTATTTCTTTTTTTACTCCATCAAAGTTTTGTAAATTTCGATTTTTTAACACAAAAAAAGTAATTTTCAGATTCATAAAAAATAATTATACTAAAGATTTATACTAAACAGTATATTTTAAGTTGATTAAAAATATATTAAAAGAAAATAAAAACCAAACTTTAAAATAATTTTTTACAAAGAGTTAAACCAAAATAAGAATTTTTTTTTTATGTCTTTAGTTCCTTTATACACTCACCAAACAAAGTCTGTAATGGCAACTGAAAATTTTGCTGTTATTACGGGATATTCTGCTAATTTGAGCCCAGCGGTATTTTTTGCTAACACATGTCTGCTGACGTGTAGTACAATGAAATTAGTTATCGGTTTTCAAAAATTTGTAAAATGATTTCTGAAATTAGCAACGAAAATTTGTAGATATTCTGTAAAAATTCTGTAATTTGTAAAATGTAAATAGCAAAAAGATTTGCTAAATAATAATTTTTTTACTAAAAATCAGTACAAAAATAGTAAAGTGGAATTGAAAACCGTTTACAAACTTTTCTACTTACTTTTTTTTCTGAGTGTAATCTTTTTAAAAATATATTATTTATCCATATTCATGAACATTTTATTTTTGATTTTTGTCTATGGAACAAAGCACTGTGCGGTGCTTCTAAAACAAATTCTAGAACCATTTATCTGTCGCCCATACCTTTTTACACTGAACAACATCTTTGTGAAACACATGGAAGATGTTGAAAACGTGAAATATGAATTTACATTGGCAATATCTTTCATTTTTCATTTATTCAGCTGTTAAAAAAATAAAAGACGCATAATTTTTGTTAAAAATAAAAATTATTAAAAAATAGATTTAGAGAAAGTGGTTGCTTTGCACGAACAAACCCGAAAGTACATGTGCCGCTCATTTTCTTTTTTTGAATACATTGGTTTTGTTTATTTTTTGCAATGTCAGTTTGCTAGTGACGGCATATAGAAAATCGATTTCTTTGACGATTTTTTAGTGATGACACTTAAAATAACAACAGATGTAAGATGGAACAAAATGAGAAAGAATCATCTTTTGCAGATGTAAAAAGATGTAGATTTTTTGGACTGTATAATTCTTATGGGAAGATGTTAACATCTTTGCAAATTGATAAAAGATGTAAGATGTAGGTCAGTGGAAAAAGCCTAAGTTTAAGTTTCGTTTAACGAATTCTTGAACTGGTTTCATGTTATCAGTAGCGTCGATTTTTCGGTAGTTTACCATAAATTATTTTTAGTGTATTTATTATATATAATATAATATAAAAAAATATTTAACAATGACAAAAGTCACGTTTATTTTCACATAGAATTTTCAAGGATTTATATATTGTTATTTTTTTTGTGATTTTAACAAAACAAAATATAAAAACATCTCTTTTAAAACTTATATTTAAGTGGTGACAAACTAAGTTCTTCAACTATTTTTATAATATGTGGTTTTAAAATATTGTTGAACAATTTAAAAAAAAAAATTATATAAATTCAATTTAAACCAAATTTTAATCAAATGTTATTGTGGTTTTAAAAAAATATTTTGCAAATTTAAAATGCTGTATAAAATTCTAAATCCTTTATTGTACATTAAACTAAATACAACACACATGCAGTAAACATTTTAGTTAAGTGGTGTTTATATTACCAGCAGGAATTGTCTTAAAGACGTTTTCATAGCATCTTAGTAAAATTATTGATTAAAATATTGCTTAATTTTAAATCACATAATGTTAACTTTTAAGCCAAAAGTAAACATAATTGCCTTAAAATCCCTAAAATTTTCTATTATTTAAATTTTTTAAACAATTTGGAAATACATTTAAAAATCTTTTAAAACATAATAAAAAATCCAAAATAATTTTCTTACAAAAACTCATTTATCTTAATATTTCCCAAAAACAGAAAAAATATTACCTTATATTTCACAAAAAACAAAATAACTACACAAAAATTCATTAAAAACATTATTTGCATAATCATGTTTTTAAATTAAATTAGTTAGAAAGAAAAACAAACGTACCATAAAAATAGTTAATCATTATTAAAATAAATCAAATGATGAAGAAGAAAATTCTACTAACATACATACAAAACCCCTTATTTTTACCAAATAATCTTTAATTTTAACTAAATATATTTGTTGGTTTTGTTATTCCTTGCAGCTACGCAATTCCTCCGATACACAAGTTGCTCTAAGACGTGTTACCCTACAATCAACAGGCGTTTATAAATGTGAAGTGTCGGGTGAGGCACCAGCATTTAATACAGTTTCTGAATCAGAAACTATGACAGTCGTAAGTAAGTATTGTTGTGTTTAATATATATGTATTTAACAAAATTATGAATGCGCGTAAGAAAGTGTATTTCTCTATATTTGGGAAGAAAACATGTATTTGCATCAAGCAAATTTAATTTGCTTGATGTATTTTGTTTTGCTTGAGAGAATATTCTGTATACAAATTAATTTCAGTTTTGCCAAGACTGTATGCACAAACTATTGTGGAAGTGTTTTTAATATAAGCATCTACAAGATGTAAGAGGCACATTGCAAAATGTATTTCTGAACATGAGATGAAACATTTTTGAATTGAATATTAAATAATTTTCTAGAGATGGAGAATATAGAATACAATAATGGAGGCATACACTTAAATTAGGTACTTTGTGGTATTTTTATAAAAATTTTATGACCTCGCTTTAGTGTACAATTTACAAGATTTTTACTGAAAGATCTGCCAAAAAAATGTTAATCTAATTATCACAAAATATATTGCTAAGAGAATTTAATCAATTTAAAAAAAGTCACAACAATAGTAAAATTGTAATTGTAATAAATTAGTCGCTTTCATTCAGAAATCCATTGCCTTTTTAGATTTGTCTCCAAACTGTCCAGAAACAATAGGATTAACAATCATCCAGCCACCAAGCCAACTACAGACACCAAGGACCTTGGTTAGTTGATTGGCTAATGATTTCACTTTAAATATCCTATTGTTTAATAATCCTTGCTTAAATATTGACAAATTTAGGATTTTTTTTTAAATATTTATAATTTTTTAATACATATTTATATTAAGTTAATGGCAGTATGGGGTATCAACTCATGGAATATTTGTGGCCCAACTTCAGTATGGCAGATATCGTCTGGTACCATGATTGGTTGAGGGATTCAGTGGTTGTCTGAGACTAAATTATGTGCCTGTATGATTGTATCTTTATGAAAATGAGGTAGAAGTAATCATTTTTTTCTGTACATTAGAGCACAGAGAAAACAGTTTCATTGTAGCAACCGAATTTCTTTCCAACCGAATGGTTTGATTAGAGCGACCGATATATTTGTTTGTCGCAACGGAAATTCGGTTAATGCAAAGGAATTTCGGTTGAAACCAAATATTTCAATTATATCAGAAAAATATTTGATTGGGATAACTAAATAATTTGGTTGCTGTAACCAAAATATTCAGTTGGCAAGGAATTCGGTTGTCACGATGAATCTGTGTTCTCTGTGGAAGAATCTAGAACTACCATGTAAAAGACATCATGAAGTCATTATGCCAATCAGCACGATTACACAGAGAAAACAAATTCATCGTGACAACCGAATTTCTTGTCATCTGAATATTTTAGTTGCAGCGACCGAATTATTTATTTGTCCCAATCAAATGTGTTCCTAAAACAATTGATATATTTAGTTTCAACCGGAAATCTGGTTGGCTCCAACCAAACCTTTCGTTTGATAAGAAATTCGGTTGTTACAATGAATATGTTATCTCTGTGTATATAAGCGGCAAATCTGTAGAGCAGCTTTTCATTCAGTTATCTAGCAGTTCTTGATTTTAGGGAATTTTCTTTGGGAACCTTCCTGGACATTGCTGGCGCTATCAATAACGTGTTTACGAACGCAATGTAAGATAGAGTATCCAAAATAATATCTGCATTATTCTACATCTGCAGAGTAGGACAACGCCAAAGTGGGAAAGGTGATGCAAAGGAGAACACCCCAGGGAGAAGTTTTGTATCCAATCGAATGGTTCGTTTGTGGTAACCGAATTTTTCGTTTGTGACAACTGAAACCGAATTGGGGCATGATTAATTTGACTGTGACAACAGTATTTGGTAGCCTCAATAACAATTCGGTAGTTACAACCAAAAAATTTGGTTGCTGCAACTGAACCACGAATCTGTTTTCCAGGTGTGTGAACACTTGCTGTGAATGAACTTCGCAAAGGGCTTAAGGGAACGGCTGGGATAACTGTGTATGCACATGATGTAGTCGTTATCATCACTGGGATATTCCTGTATATTATTGATTTTGTATTAAAGACTACTCTGGGGGTAATCTGCCGGTGTGAGGCCAGAGTGGTACTAAAAAGCAGATTCATTGTGACAACTGAATTTCTTTCTAACCGAATGGATTAGTTTGAGTCACCGGTATATTTGTTTCTGGCGGCCGAAATTCGCTTAATACAACAGAATTTCGGTTAAAACTATATATTTCAATCGGATCAAGAATACATTTGGTTACGACAACCGCATAATTTAGTTGCCGCAACCAAACTATTCAGTTGGCGAGAAATTCTATTGTCACGATGTATTTGTTTTTTTTTTTTTGCACAATGGCTTCATACTGTTGAAGTTCTAGATTCTCTATAATGCCTACAGGAGGAAACACGTGAGGCTGATGTGTCTACATATAATCCTTGGGATAAAAATGGTTGCTTTTACCTGATTTCAATAAATATGTTTTCTCTGTGTAGAGACTTGCACAACTTATTCTGAAACATCATACAGAGTACCTATGAGTAATACTTGACATCAAATTGAGGAAAGGGGGAAAAACTCCACGAACTCAGTATATGCAAGCAGGCAAATGCTAGGTATTGGATTCGTTGATTTTATGTTATTGGGTACTTGTTTGGTTGTTTGCATTGTAGAGTAGAGGGTCTACTCCTTACGCTTTGAAAATGCTGAGGCATTGGATGTAATCTATAATCTACAGCCGATTAATCTGATATGGAAGGGTTCGCGTTAAATTCCGCTATTCGCTTGGGGTCTCTGGGACAGTTCTATATATAAATATTTTTTTGAAAGAGTATAAACACTCTGGAAATTATTCTTACTAATTAATGTGTTGCTTTCTTTGGAAAGGGGATAAAGAAAAGATGATGATTGGGCGAGATGGTTATTCTTAGGACAATTGTTGCCAGCCATATAATGAAGATTTGGCGGAATTGTTGAAACATTTTGGTTCATGGCGCTGTTGCGTTATTTTACTTCGGTGGCGTTAAGTGATATGGAAACAATGAATAAGGACGTTGCGATATGTTCATATGAGAGATAAAAACTCATAGATATTATTTTACTAAATTTATGTTGCCGTGGGGATCAAACCCATTACATGACAATGCCCGCAAATACACTATTCCTCTGTTACTGTAATAATATGAGTTTGTATATACATCTTATACATCATATACAATTCGTATTAATATGGGGCTATATAGATGTGTGACAGGTGTTCTCTCCTACCACAGAACTTATAATTTCTTCTCAAATGGGCTGGGTATGGATGAGTCGAATAAACTTCACGATAAATGCAGCATTTTTCAGGCAGACGTTTTGGCGGCCAAAATCGCTGCTGACCTTTTTTTTTTCTCAAAACGATAACTTCTCACGTTAATTTCTATTTCGATAGTCAACCGGCGATTCATGCGATCTCCGCGAATCTGATGTACTGAGCTAAGAGTGTAATGAATCTGTAGGTAGACTTTGTACACACACCAATTGGGTTCGTGGGTATTGAGGTTAACGAGATAACGAACTGTTGAAAGTGAAGGGTTAGCCGCATGGAAAAACGCCAACAAATATTCATGTACCACTTCGGTTTTTGAAACGGGATGTAGACCAAACTATAATGGCTAAGGCTGAGGCTGTTTGCAGAAGTACCCAAATGTATAGAGTGTTGAAAATAACATAAAGATCATTCGATCCTAAGGCGACGAAAATTCTGCTATCCTTAGCCATAATCTATTGTAGAATTCTGGTGAGAATACTGACGGGTCACTGCTAGACTGTGGTTCTTGCCAAGATATCAGAGGCGTGGCGAGTGACAATTGTAGATTCTGTGGGTATATGGATGTTGCCCGCTCCAAGGCAACTTTCTTGGAAGATTATCTAATCCGAGATCGGAATAGTAAGAGAATCTAGGGCATCCTGGCTGACATCACATCTTTCTGACCTCATGTGGGGGTTATCTTGTCTTATCAGATAACGCTAGATACCCAAATGTAAAGTCTTGGATCAGCCGGTTAAACTTAACCTATAATAAGTTAATTAACACAATAATGATTGTTTGGAGGAGCACGTCTTCATGAAACAGAATAGCATAAGTTCTATAAAACTAAATTAAATCGTTTCACTTTCTCAAAAAAAACTTGTTATTTAATAAAATTTTATTTGATTCTATTTTCAATTTATTTTTATAGAAACTCTTTGATAAATTTAACTATTTTAACATTTAACAAAAATTTTAATATCTTTTATTTGTGTACTCCCTTTACAAAAGCGAATAAATGTAATTTTACGCACTGCGGTATGCAAAATAAATTTTTAACAAAAAAAAATTTATTACATTTTCTGATAACACCCAGTCATAGAAACAAATGGAAACATACAAAAAAAAAAAATGAACAAAATAAACATTTCTGCCAGTAACATTACAGTGATTTTGTGATGATATGTAAAAAAAAATACTTAAAAAACGGAAAACAAAAAAAAAATACTTCAAAACGCCCATTTAAAAAATTTTGCACTAAAAGTCCATGTCTCTTTATATGTTGTTACAAAAAACAAACGACACACGAAAATATAAAAGAAAAACTAGGTTTGTTTTATATGCATTCCAAAAAAGTTTTTCAAATACAACAGTTTCTTTTGTTAAAATTTCAATAAAAATTTTGTGTATTTCAACTGTAGTATTTGGCTAGTAAGTGTTTGTAATGTAATATTGAATGTAGTGGTAGTTGTAGTGGTTGATATAAATATATATAAAAAAACTAATGCACTATGGGCCTACAGTAGGGTCTAATGCTACATAAAAGTATTCATTGAAGCCACATTTTTTGTGTTTAAAGAAAGATACATATAAAAATTTATTGATGTATATCATTATGTGCTATGACCCATAGTGCCTTTCTAAAAATCATCATAGACTAGCAGTTAAAATATTAAATATACGCATTTATATATGTATGCATACAACATAGTGCTGCAAATGAAAATACAAATATGCATGTATGTGTTTTTTGGTCCATATGATGGCGTAATAATGTGGTGGTATGCTAAAATAAGTTTTCGAGTGTTTGTTTGAATTGTTTGAAAAAAGGATATCTTTTGTACATGTGAAAAAGGGGAATGCGTTTTTTTCTCTAATTTACTACCATTTGCATACATTATTTACATGGTTTAACAAACAGAAATCCATATGATCCTGATAGTGCATCCTTATAGTATATTTTCGTATATTGAAAAATGATGATGATGATAATAATATTGCTTAAATTAAGAAACTCTACAATTTTATAGTCATAATTCTTGCCAAGTCTGTACTACAAGGACACAAACTGATTTTCTTTTTTTTTTCTACTTTTAATAATGCACATCTTTGATTGCAGTTATTTTTGAATTTTCTTCTCTTTATTGCACACAAAAAAAAACACAAACGAAAAAAAGTAAAACTTAAAACGAACAAAAAAAAAAAACAGAAGAAAGTTGTACGCAATATTTTATGTTTAAACATGTATGTTGGTTGGAGTTTGTTGAAAAGCAAAAGGAATACAGTCACACACACACATACACACAGAGTACTTATCTAGGCCATATTATTTATGCACTCTACAATAAATTGTATGCGAACATAAAAGACGTATTAAGGACATTGAAATTAGGACGTCTTTTTAAAAAGAAATATACAGAAAGAATATTTAAAAATACAAAAGAAGACAAAGGCACAGATTTATATATTTTTTTCTCTTAATTATAAATATACTTTTATATATAAGAATGCAGGTTGATAAATATAGAAATTTAAACAGCTTCCTCAAGTAAAGGTGTTATTTGGAGTAAGGGTTTAAAGAAAAGGGTGTAATTTAGTTTATAGTCAGATTTTGTAAGTCATCATATTATTAAATATTTAATAAAAAAAATACTTGTGTTTCTTTTAAAATCGAAAGTTTTTTATCTTAAATATCCCAGCAAAAAAAAAGTAGCAAAAGAAGGGAAAAAGAAGCAGTGATTTTGATTCCGGTGTTGTGAAAATTCGGATCGGAACCAATTATTTTTACATAGGGGTGTCATAGGGTGGAAGTTTTCTTTTATGATCGTTTTTCATTGCATCTAAAGCCCTTCTTATGGTTTAGTGAAAAATGAAATCTTTTGTTCTTCCCAAATAAATTTTGAATTTTTAATCTAGATTTCTACAGGACCTCAGTAATCGGGCCTTATCCTTATTTTCACAATCTCCCGTTAGCTTCTACCTGGGAATTTAACTGACACATTTGTTCTTGTTTCCTATATAAAGTTTTAGTTTTACTGTTCGTTAAATTTTAGCGGGAAATTCAGCAATCGGTTAATTTATCACTATTCGAATTTCTTGCAATTTTTACTACAATCAAATTTTTACTTTTTGTAGCGTTATAGATTTGAAAAGTGTTAAATTTCATTAAAAATCTAATTTTTATAAGTTGTGAAAAAGAACTGCCTGAGAAGAGAAAAATCAGAACTAAACGATACTTTAGAATCAATGAAAAATTAATTTCTTAAGAATCACTTCCATTTATTTTTGCTGGGATATTAAAAACCAGGGTTCTAATTCTTGATCGATATAATTTTGTACCGAGATTAAAATCGTTCTTTCGAAAATATCTTATGATGGGACTTGTTACTTAACAAATACATTTTATGTTTCAGAGTTGTACAATAAAAATCTTAAATAATTGTACTGCACTAAAAAAAAAATGTAAAAGAATTAAGAAAAACCAAATAAAAAATTAATTTAAAAAAAATGTGCGAAAATTAAAACAAAAATACATTATATTATATTGTTTCTAAAATGAATAAATAATAAAAAATAGAAGTATGTCGGCGTTTAGAAAACAAAACGGTAATTTTTTACTTTATTCTAGTAAATCGTGAAAAATTCCCTATTCTAGTACATCGTGGAAAATTCGTGAAAAATTCATAGCCCGAAACCTAACTTAAACACTAAAACCAGTCAAATTCAAGATTGCTCATCAGATTTCTAGTCAGATTTTGGGATGACCTACATAATAATTAGGTCATCCCAAATTCTGACTAGAAATCTGATAAGCAATCTTAAATTTTATTGGTTTTTGGTGTTTATACTTGACTTAAGTATATTCTGATATATGTAGTAAAATTTTATGCGCAACATTTTTGTAGAACATTTCATTCTCGCCCTCCCTCTTCTTAAAGGTGTTTTTTACGATTGGTTAGAGTAGAACCAAAAATTACATTTATGTGGGGAAGTTGGAATATGTTCTTCAAAAATATTTGCATTAATACTGTATACAAAGTTGTTGAATATATCCTACACCTCAGATGTAAAGAATACATATTTTCATATACACTCACCAAAAAAAGGGGTGTAATGGCAACTGCAAATTTTGCTGTTATTACGGGAAATTTTGCTAATCTTTGCAACACATGTCTGCTAACGTGTAGTACAATAAAATTTGTAGAAAAAATTGGCTGCCGCTACTAAATTTTAGTAAACTTTTTGTAAAGTAGAATTTAAAATCTTGTTGCTAAAATTACCAAAAAAAAATTATTAAATATTATATATATTAGTACATTATTTTTTATTTTATCTATTTTTTTCAAAAAATATTTTATACAAATTAAAAAAAAAAAATAATTAATTAATTGTAAAAACAAACGAATTTATCAATTTGCTTTAATTTGTTTATTTCTGTTAATCAATTTTTTTTTTAATTTTAAGGTCAAATTTTAGTTGGTTTTAGGGCTGATTTTTAGAATTAAATAAATTTTTAGTCCTATTTTAAGTGTATGTCCTATTTTTGTAATCTATGTTACATTTTAATTCAATTTGAGTTTGAAGGTGTAAGTTTTAATTAGAAAAAACATTTCCCCCAATATCCACTTTTTATAAATTAATAATTTTTTTTTTGCTAATTTTAGCAAATCGGGTTTCAAAAATTTGCAAAATGATTTCTGAAATTAACAATAAAAATTTGTAAATTTTCTGTAATTTCTAAAATGTAAATAGCAAAAACATTTGCTAAATAAACTGAAATCCGTTTACAAATTTTTCTACTTACTTTTTTTTCTGAGTGTACTGAAATGCTCAGCACCCATCCTAAAATAAAATTTCTATGTAATTTTTCAAAACGCCAACACACGTTTTGTCTCCTCTACCAAAAATCATTGTCAGGACCCCGTAATTTTGAAAAAGTTCGAAATCGTGGTTCAAAGTAATCTAGACCGTTAAGTTTGCTAAACCATAGAAGATAGAAAAGTACATAACTTTTTATTCTGAGTCCGATAATATAGTTTCTTTGTTGGCCCGCCCTCTTTAAAGTGTACGAGTCTGTATAGTTGTAAATTGATTTTTAAATAAGTGCGATCAAAAAATTAAAGATACCATAGGAAGGGTCTCTGAAATATTTTCCAGTAAGACCTTAATTAACCCATCATTAGGGACCAATTGATGAAATTCATGACAATTTTAAAAAAAGCCTATTAATTAAAAAAAATAAATAAAAATTATGAGAAGCAACACTCTGGAAATTCATCCTACTAATTAATATGTTGCTTTCTTTGGAAAGGGGATAGAGGAAATTTAAAAACTGGTGAAATACGATAGGCTTCAATGATAAATCTGATTTCAATGACAAATCTTAAAAAGGTTGGTGCCCACCATATGATGGAGAGTTGGCGAAATTGCTATTTAATTTTGGTAGGGTTAAGTGCTATGGGAATACCGAAGGAGAACGTTGCAAAATATATCAGGTATAGAAGACTAATACATATTATTTTTCTAAATTGATGTCGATGTCGCTGAGGACCGAACCTGCAATAATCTATATAACAGGCCAACTCTCTAACTTTTACACCGCAACGCCTTCAAGCCGTTAATTATGGAAACCGATTTACTCGATATATTGGAATTTTGAATTAATAATGGGCGTTTTTTTTACAAAATGTACGGATTTATTGTGCAAAACTAATTTCAAATGGCCACAACTGTTTTCCATCTTCCTGGCAATTTTCAAAAACCATTCATCGACTCATTTTTTGCATTGTTCGTATGAAGTGAACTTCTGCTGCGACAGGCCATGTGTCATCGACCGGAACAATTAAAAGTCGCAGGGCGCGATGACAGGAGGTCTTGATCGGTCTGGCAACATGTGGCCGAGATGTCGTGCAGCGAAATCACTTTGTCGTGCCATTCTTCGTATTCCGTTCATTGTTTCTTCAGGCATAAATTGAGTTTGAAAGCATTCCTCGATGATCGTTTCATTCGGTTTGAGTAGCTCGTAGTAGATCGCCACCAAATAGTTCTAGGAGCTGTTTACAAGCGAAAAATCACACTTCGACGTCACGCCGTTTCAACACGTATGCACCCAGTTTCCTTGCTTTTTCAATCCCATGGCTTTTAGGTGTTTGCTGACTCCCAACCCATACTTTCAATAATTGTGACAACGCCTGTAGTATTTTTGTCTTAAAACAATTTGGGTTGGTCCGGTCGTTCCTTGTCTTCGAGATCAAAAATCACCACCTCCCCACTTCCACTAAGATTCGATGAGCCTCGGCTGCACTTCTGTTCATATTTATTAGTAATGAAAAATAACTCCGCGCATAAACATTTTATATGATACGAAATTCGACATGTTCGAGACAATAGTAATAATAATAGTATTTGTTTTTTCCATTTCGAGTTGCCAAGGATGTTCATTGACAATATGTTGTAGCGCCAGGACATGTTGGTTCATCCAAAAAAGAATTCGGATGTGGCGATACTACTTAGGGGAAAGTATCCCAATTATTAATCTAGGGCACTCGAATTAGTTTATGATTCGGCAGCATATAGGAAACTTAATGTTAACCCGGATAAGACCGAAGTTTGGCTGTTCAATCGGAAAAGGAGGCGGGTTACGATTATGCCTCCGGTTTTTCGGGGATTGAACATGGGAATTTGGGAGTTTTTCTGAATAGAAAACTCTGCTAGGGCAGCCATATCGAAAATATAATTCCTAAAGCTTACCCTGTGTGGGCAATGTGTAGAAGAGAAGTGGGCTCTAAATGGGGCTCTAAGCCAATATTTACCCATGTGTTTTACACAAGTGTTGCCAGACCGATAATGAAATATTCCGCTATTTTGTGTTGGCCTTCGATCCTGAGGAAATGTTATGTGGAGAAATTCCAAAGGGTTCAGCGGCTATGTTGTCTGGATATTAGGAGCGCAATAGCCTCCATCAGGCCGATAGATGTTCAGGTTATGAGGCTGCATTTACGACTTATAGACTGGTGGTGATCGGGGAGTGGTCTCTTGAAAGCCGTCGTACCCAACATCAGGCAATCTTTTAAAATCTGCCAAGCTATCATATTTTGGATATGGAATGTGGTAGGGTGGAGGAGCAACGTGTATTGGCGGACTGCGATTTTTTATTCCTTATATGATACTATTGAAATTCATTTCTACATTGATGGATGGATGTTTTACGGCAGAACGGTTTTGGGTTTCTTTTGTGGGGATCTGAGAATAGTAATGTGCTTCCAACTCCCCAACCACAACACCATTTTCCAGGTATTTCATTTTAAAGTTATAACAAAACAATGAATGCTTTTTGGTTAATTCTCGAACATTATTTTTATGGGAAAGATTATTGTGTTAAGCAAGATAAGTTAAAAGGGACGATTTTTTAAGCGTCAAATTCATGATTCAAAACAGGTTGATTTTACATTTTTTTTACTACAACAAACTCATGTTTCACAAAAAAAATCACCAATTTGATTGTCTGGTAATCGTTAGAAACATTTCCTATTATGAACATATACAAAATTACGAAAAAATTCACAGATACTGGAATATTTTCATATTCGAGCATATTCAGGAGTAAATGCGAATTTAAATCCACGTGAAATTTAAATGGTTTAATTTGATTTTATTTCAACTTTACTACATTAAATGACCACTGTATAATCATAATACTCTCAAATTTGTATCGAAAGTAAAAGAAATTGATAAAAAAAAATTATAAAATTTTCACTTTCATCTAAAAGTGAAATTCAGAACATTACCGATTAAGCACCTTTTAACAGTAGATCAAGCTTTAAAAAAACTTCTTAATTCAGGATATGTATCATTTTTGATACATACTACAACAGTTCAGTGAAATAGTGGACTAATTAAGACAATTTTTTCAAAAGTTTTAATATATTTATTTATGTTGATAAGTTCTTACATTTCTAAGTGCTCTTTATGCAATCTATACAAATATTTTTGGCATGTTTTTCATTACAGCATGGCTTTTTACATAAGAAACAGAATGACGATGTCCATTTATTTTTGTTTTCTCCCAAATGGTAGCATTTTTGACATCTAGCACGGTTCTTTTTCGGAGACTTATCGGCTTTCTGTTTTTTAGATGGGCCAGCTTCATTATCACTTGGGTCGGCAATATTCTGAGTTGATAATTTTGAAAGAAATGCCAAAGATAGTTCATTTCTGGGACGTTTTTTCCGTTTTTCCATATAGGGCGTTGCCAATGATATTGCCAGCTCATGAAGGAAACATTTACGTTTTGTGTGTTTTCTAGTTTGCATCCAATTGGGATCGATTTCATTGTATATTATATAAGCATTTAATGCAGATATGTCGATAATGTTGGAAAATACAGCCATAGTCCATCGATTATTTTTACGTTTGCAACTATAGCAACTCAGCATTTTGTCAACAGTATCAACTCCTCCTTTTGTAGAATTATAAAAGGAAATTATTTCTGGTAACTTTTTCAAAATTTCCGCAACATTAGGTTCGTGATGCATTGTGCTCATAACAATTGTGCATTTGTCTTTGTGACTTATGTATGAAACGAGAGTAGTTTCAGGGGTAAAGGCGAAAGTTGATTCGTACCGTGGAATTTTCTTGCATTCTAACAGCTTTGGAGGAATTGATCTTTTATTTTTACGCATGGTTCCTACCATTGTCATATTTTGTTGTAAAAGTTTTTTACCAAGGCCGTGAGATAAAAAAAAAGGTATCCAAGGAGACATTATGCCCTTTTAGACCATCGACTAAATCAAGAACAACCCGTTCTCCCTGATTCCGCTCTGGATTTCCGGATACATCTTTGCCCAAATATGGCTGTATTTTCCATACATAGCAACTACGTGCATCAACAAGCAGCCAAAACTTCAAACCATATCTCTCCAGTTTCGATGGAATATATTGACGAAATTTACAACGACCATGAAATCCCAGTAATTGTTCATCAACAGTGACACAGTCGTTAGGATTATAGAAAGTTGAAAGTGTTTCAGACCATTTATCCCAGAGATTTCTAATAGGAGCGAATTTGTCATTACTTCTCTGGGCACGTCTTGTTAGCACATCATCAAAGCGAATGATTTTGTGGATATATAAAAATGTTCTTTTAGACATGATTGACTGAAATATTGGCCGTCCGTAATATTCATCGAACAAATCATGCAAAGTCTCATTTTTAGATCTGGCAAGCGTAAAAATATACATATATTTTTCGAAAATTTTGTCTGTAGTGCTACTTACTTGTACACTCCGGCCAATAATAATACTGCCAAATAAGCATGAAGTAATTCCTCATCAATTTCAATATGATTGGTACCATGTAAATGCTTTCCGTATTTGTTGGAGTTATCAATTATAATTTTCGATAGTTGTGGTGAGAAAAGTAGTAAAAATGATTCTCTAATGCTATTTACGCGGCTTGATTCAAATCTTGGAACACCTAATAGACAATAATCTTAATTCTACGACATTTCAATAAACAATCACTAGTAACCTGGGCGCAAATTGATAATATTTTCACTTTCCAGCCGACCAATGGGGTAAGGATTGCTACGCCAAGTAGTGCCATCTTTGGCAATAAACAACGGGTCACCTTGTGTGCTATTGCTAGTACTGTCCTCATTATCTGAGCACGAGCTGCTTTCCTCTTCTTCTTCACAATCAGAAACTTCATGATCAGAAACATCTCGATCCTCTTCACTCTCATCCATCACTTCATTCACAAGTTCTTCCAAAGTCAAATACCGCGGATAAGACATAGTACACTTTTCGTTAAATTATTTTTAGGTTTAAATTTTCAATTAATAATATCGCGCAACGAAATAACAAGAAAAAATGTTTCAAAAGTCAGTAAACTTCGTTTCGAATTACACGCACAACAGTAGAGACACAATTGAAATGCCGTATATATCAAAAATGATACATAGCCTGAATTATGAATTTTTTCAATTTTTCATAGCCTACTTAGAATTTTTTTTGAAAATGTTGCTTAAAATAACGACAATAACAATGTTAACAGTCTCAATAAATGTGGCATTCAACATTTTTTGAAATAAAGTTATGCTGACATAAAAAACGAAATGTATCATTTTTGATACAAAGCTCGATTAACGGTTAAACAAAAAATTAAAATGTTTTTTTTTAAATTATTATTCAATTATCAGATGATAAATTTTATCCTATAAAAATATTACAATTCAAAAATAGAAGTATTTATTTTTTTCGTCTTAGTTAAAAAATAGAAAACAAAAAACAATAAAAAAAACAAATTCTTTTTGCTAAATTATTATATTACCTTTCTAGGAAAAACATATGTAATAACTGAGGCAAATCCTTTGAGTATAGATATGATTTTAAAAGTTGTGGTAGTATTAGGTTGGAATTTTTAGATTGTTTTTGTTCTTTGAATATTGTTTAATATGCAAAATACTTTTGTTATTGCCACACAACTTTAGGAATTTGTTGATATGCATATTTTGTGGTTGTATTTATTTCTTTTCTTTTCTACTAATACTCATATATTTTTAGCAAATATTTTTCAATGTCCAAAGAAAATGCAACAGATTTTTGCAAGAAATATTTTATAAAGGAATAAACTACAATTATGATTGAAATTGTAGCACATGTATGGCTTTTCAGGAAATCGAATTGGCTTATAATTTAAAGTTATAGTTAACAAAGGTTTTTTCTAAATAATATTATTGATGTTTAATGATCAAATAGTAATAAGTAATAAATCAAAGATACTTGTAATTGAACTTTTAAGTACAACTCTGCAAAAAACTTTTATTTTAACAGTTGTACATATAAAGGTGGCATTACGTGGAATTGGATTGGGCAACGAGTGGAATTGAAACACTAGACAAGGAGAACGAAATGTTTTTTTTTCGTAAAAAAATTATTTATTTAAAATATTAATTTAGCTAATTCTTTAACAATATTTAATATTTTATTGTAAAGAAATGGAAAATGAATGCAAATGAAACAATGAACACATTGAAAAAGAAGAATTGGGGCAGTCCTGAAGCTTAGTAATATTTGTCGTTTTGGCCATGTTTCTTCTATTTTATAGGTTTTCTCCATTTTTAGATTTTTCGAGAATCGTATGTGCCCCTGGTAAATAGTTTTTCAAACATTTTCAATAATTTTTGGAGTTTCTATATTTGAATATATTTAGTTAGAAAATTGTTGTACCTTAAGCCATTATTAAACTAATTTTAAAACATTTTAAAGTATTTTTAGAGCTTTCTTTTGATTTATTAAATTTTATAATTTCTGTAGAAATTATATATTTTTTTTTTTAAATCGTAAAATAGGTAGTAGTCCGTTTCTGCCAATCGCTTATTTTAAGAATGCAAATTTCTTTAGTGACTAATTTTTACTAATTTATTTAACAAGGTAAATGTATTGCAATATGTTTTTAAAAAAGAAACACTTTTGCAATATTTTCCTGGAATATTAAAAATAAAGTAAAGCTTTAACAAATTACATTAAATTTGTGAAAGCCGAGGAAAAAAGTTATTACGGCATGTCGATTAGATAATATTCTACACCAGTCGGGTTTTAAGTTAACTAGTGTTAAGATTTAAATTTTAAATGTTTTAAAATTGACAAGTGTAAACATTTATCTATAAGTCAATAGGCAAAAAGCTGGACCAATACAATTATTATTCTGTGCAAATATTTTTCGGATGTCATTTACCAAATATGAACATACATGATAACACATGGGTTTGAATATGATCATGCATGGGTATACATATACTACCATTCATTGTTCCATTTAGGATCATACATCTTCGGATCGGAAATTTGAGAATATATAGTCATATCTGATCATATATGACCATATACGGCCATATAAACTCATTTCAGATACAAAGATATATGGTCATATATAGGATCATTTATGGCCATATACTGAACCATGTATTAACGTATATGACTATGTATGATTATATAAAATTCCATGTATGTTGATGTATATTCATATATATTTCGATTTTTACATGGGAAAGTAATCATACGAAATGCAATATTTATGAGAAAATCCGAAATATAATTCATATGGGTCCCAGTTCCAAAGATGGACCGATACAATTATTATTCTGCGCAAATTTTTTTTGTTTATATTATTTGCCAAATATGTGGCAGATACATATAAATTTGTCAGCTATTGTCGCATTAAAACATCCCAGGAATTAATTTTGCATTGATTCCAATGTATCGTTTAGTTCTGATTTTCCCCTTCTGAGGAAGTTATTTTTTACAAATTCCAAAAATGTGACTTTTACTGAAATTTAACACCTTTTAAATCAATGTGTTGAACCGTCTTCAACTATATATTGCAACCTATTTATTAATTTCGTTCACTAGTGTAAACGTATATTTTTGATGAGTATAACTCTTATAGCCTGTTCCTATTTCGAAAGAACACGTTCGTTCGCTTTCTAGTCGAAAGAAAACTGATTTGGATTTCTCTAACTCTATTTCTATGCGAACGATGACTCGAACGACAAGTCGAATGAAAACGTAACTGTTTTCATACAAAATTTGTTTTCTCTATTTCGAACAGCTCGAACGCAAATGTCAAAATCAGTCACTTGCTATTTTTTTTGTCGAATAAATATATATTTGATATTTTTAAAAGCAAAATGAAGTAAAAAAGCAATGGATAACAAAAAGTAAGTACAAAATAATACAAATATTTATAGTTTATTAAAATTTTAAATTTTAGTTAAAAAAAATCAACAATGGACCATCCGAAGACGCTTGTATTTTATATGGAAAAAAGGCCTGATTTTGCCAAAAGGACTCTGGCGTTCGGAGCAAACAAATTTTCCGCTGAGGAGGAAAATTTGACCAGAAAACTAAACTCCGTTTCACCCCCTATTACGCTGTTGCTGAGTGGAAAAGGTATGTGTGTGTTGTTTGTGGCTTACGTTTGCCCAAGAAACTCATATTTACATTTTTTATTTTACATCTTTTATTTTACAAGGACTTTAGCAGTGACCGCACCGAACAGACAACAGGCAACAGAAAAGCTCTTCAAACAACAATTTCACCCACAACCAATCGATAACAAAAATTTTCACAAATAAACAGACTTTCCAAATAAAAATTGATTTGTTTGTTATTTTTTTTTTATTTCATTTGTCATATACAGCTGATCACTGTTAAATAGGGTTGTTTTTGTCTTTAAGCAGTTAAGTAGTATTTTTGCTACTTTTATAGAAAATTTTAACAAATGCTCAAAATATATGATCTGGCATCTCTGTGATTTGTAAATGCGTAAGAAACAAAAATTGACACACGTAAGTCAAGTCGATCGAAGCCTTTCGAAATAGAGAAACCCAAATTGACTAGAATTCGAGTGACTTGCTATCATTCGACTAGTTTTTCGTTCGAGATCGAGGAACAGGCTATTAATTTATCTTAATTTTTATTTTCTTTTCTTTATCATTCAAGGAGAGGGTTTAAAATTTACTTCAAGTCTCTGTGAGATGATTATGAAAAAAGGCGCTAGCTAAGCCTTTTTTTATATATACTATTTATCTTATTTGGTTTTTTTTTGTGTTATCTAGTTTAAAGGAAACTATATTGCATTTTTTTTTTCTTAATTTTTAAGTTTGAACCCAGAATCTGCAAGATGCAGACAATAAATTGTTTGTAAATTTAAAGTATAACCTAACCTGAGTTTTAATTTTCTAAGGCTCGGGGTCTATTAAGACTCTACACTATGACGGGTAACTTATTTGAACAACAACCAAAGTTAAATATTAATCATAGATATTTCTATATAAATTTGACACTTGATTTGTTTTATACTTTAAGTTACAATTTACTAGATTTTAAATTCTTAAAATCATAGTTATAATTGCTACAAAAAGTAAAAAATTATTTCGGTAAATATTGCAAGAATTTCGAATAAAGTAATTTAAAACATAAGGCTCGATTACTGAATGTCCCGTTATAATTTAATCAACAGTCAAACTCAAATTTTATATGGGAAGCAACAACAGATGTGCCAGTGAAATTCCTAGATAGAAGCTAACAGAAGATTGTAAAAATTAGGCTTATAGCCTGTTCCTCGATCTCGAACGAAAAACTAGTCGAACGAAAGTAAGTCACTCGAATTCGAATTAATTTGAGTTTCTCTATTTCGAAAGCCTTCGATCGACTTGACTTACGTGTGTCAATTTTTGTTTCTTACGTATTTACAAATCACAGAGATGCCAGATCATATATTTTGAGTATTTGTTACAATTTTCTTTTAAAGTAGCAAAAATACTACTAAACTGCTTAAAGACAAAAACAACTCTGTTTAACAGTGATCAGCTGTATGTGACAAATGAAATAAAAAAAAAACAATAAACAAATCAATTTTTATTTGAGAATGTGTTTATTTTGAAAATGTTTGTTATCGATTGGTTGTGAGTAAGATTGATAATCGGAAAGCTTTTCTGTTGCCTGTTGCTGTTGTCTGTTCGGTGCGGTCACTGCTACAGTGCTGTTAATATGAGCTGCTTGGGGCAAACGTAAGTCACAAACAATACACACTTACCTTTTACCACTCAGCAACAGCGTAATAGGGGGAGAAACGGAGTTTAGTTTTCTGGTCAAATTTTCCTCCTCTGCAGAAAATTTGTTTGCTCCGAACACCAGAGTCCCTCTGGCAAAATCAGGCCTTTTTTCCATATAAAATACATGCGCCTTCGGCTGGTCCATTGTTGATTTTTTTAACTAAAATTTAAAATTCTTAATAAACTATAAATAATTATATTATATTGTACTTACCTTTTGTTATCCATTGCTTTTTTTACGTTATTTTGCTATTAAAAATATCAAATATATATTTACTCGACAAAAAAAAAGCAAGTGACTGATTTTGACATTTGCGTTCGAGCTGTTCGAAATAGAGAAACCAAATTTTGTATGAAAACAGTTACGTTTTCAATCGACTTGTCGTTCGAGTCATCGTTCGCATAGAAATAGAGTTAGTGAAACCCAAATCAGTTTTCTTTCGACTAGAAAGCGAACGAACGTGTTCTTTCGAAATAGAGGAACAGGCTATTATGCTCGATTAAAATCTAAGTAACAAATTCAACATATATTTTTGGCAACATCAAAAGATCTAATTTTTCACGAAACCATAAGAAAGGCTTTAAATGCAATGAAAAATTATCATAAAAGAAAACTTCTACCCTATGAGACCCTTATGTAAAAATTATTAGTTTCGATCCAAATTTTAACAACACCGGAATCAAAATCACTGCTTCTTTTTCTCTTCTTTTTTTTCTGCGATATTTTGAATATTATGAGCGTTAAAATAAACTGGGATTTTATATTGTCGGCTTTATTTTAGCTTTTTGCTTTATGATTTACATATATAACATTTTGAGTCTTTCGAAAAATATATTTTCTCACTTATTAAAAAAAAATATTTAACAAAAACATTTAGCAGAGCAAATACAGAGTTGTGTGTTCAGAACACATTAGCATTATTTTGATACTTTTTAACAAAATCCCGATGTCGCGATACGATTTTTTTTTTCGTAGAACTCGCTCATATAAAAAATTAACATTGTAGAATGTTCTTAGATGTTTTAACAGCATTTTCAGTTGAATTTTTTGTCTGTATTCGTACAATGTATCATACTTCAGTCCCAATTAATTTTTTTTGACTTCCAGATTTCGGACTATTTCGTAAATTTGAGCATTTTTTTTTAACTTATCAATTATGTATTATACAGTATTGTGGCTTCCTTTAATCATTAAACCAATTTCACGGAATGCTTTTCCTCCTTTATAATATTTTAACACAATTTCACGAACATTCAAGAAGTTTTGTTTAACAATTTTCATAAAACAAAGTTGTTTACGCAAAAAATCTTGATCATAATGACATCAAGTCCATAATTATTATACTTAAGTAATATTATCTAGAAAGTAATAATAAAACAAATTACAAAAAAAAAGTTGATGCATAAGTTGTACAGTTTCTTTTGACGCTCACAGTTAGTCAATGTACCAAATTTATTAACATTCCTTTTATATTTACGCTCTGTAGCGTGTCAATAAACTTAAGAGTATTAGATCGGTACATATCTAATAAAATTCAAAAGTCTACTTTCTTAGGTTTATGTGAGTTAATGGAAAATATTTCGAATTGACTTAAAATGTAATTCTTAGTCGATCAGTATACTATAATTTGGATCTAAGTTTAATATTTTCTATTGTTACAAACATCAAAACAGACTTATTATATCCTGCAAGAGTATGAATTTTTTCATCTTGTATAGGGTAATTTTGAGTTAATGCTCCAGAGATATACTACTAACGTACATACCAATATAAAAAAAACAGAAGTGAAAGAGTACAACAATAATATTTATAATCCTTAATGCATGATTTTGCCTTAAGCATATGCAGATATAAAAGCCACAATTGTATGTAAATTTTCTTTCAAAATATTTGAAATCAATTCATTTTTTTTTTCGTCATAAGAGGTTATAAATTCTATTCAATTTTGATTATATACAAAAGGGAATTGTATGTATACGGTATTTATTTTATTTTATTTGGAATGATGATGTATTCAACCACAAAAATGTTTATATAACTTAAGGTAATATTAAAATAAAACTCTTAATGAAATTAAAAGGGACCATAATTTGTTGTGGTGTAATTTATGTTAAAATACTTTTATAATAAATTTTGTAGTTTTTTTATTAACACCTCACCCTAATTATAAATATATTATAAAACATTAAAAATTCTATTTTTTTTTCTACATTTATCATATTTTAATATAAATTTTTTTTGTCGCAAATTTAAGTCACTTATCATTTTAACACCATATATGATTTTATTTAAAAAAATATCTATATTATATATTCAACCTCCTATAGTTTTTAAATTACCCTTATTATATCCTTACAATTTTTTTTGTAGTAAAATTTAAGGTGTTAAAAGCAAAACTCTAGAGTTTACGAATATTTGCAAGTGTGTAATGGAAAAAAGGAGACTTATCTAAATAAAAAATGGAAATTTACATAATCTGCTTGGATGACTTCACCGTTTTGTAATAATACCACCACATAGACATGAAAGCTTTGTACTTTGTACACATGCATACATACATGAAACATATGAAATATGTATGTATGGCCTAGCATTTTAAGGACATTTTCTTTATCAAGTATGTATATGTATATTAAAAATATATACAAGGGCAAGTTTAAAAGAAAATATATTTCTTAGTTTGTTTGTTAAGATAAAAAGATATTTTGTTTACATCTGTCTCAGTTGTAGTTGTGTATTTAGGAGACAGACAGAATTAATATGGAATGTAAAAAAAAAACACATTGAGGTGTTAAAAGACACAGCATAATATACATATGAAGCGATAGAAATCTTTTTTTTTTTTGTTTTGTAATGTTTAAGGGTATTTTAAGATTTGAAAAATTTATCGGAAATTTAACCACATGTAACCTTTATAGTAGATATATTATAAATATTTTTATAAAAAAATAATACCCTAAAAAGTATGCAATATTTTTATGTTATTTAAATTCCTTAAAGTGTGCTACAAAATTATTCTACTTTAAAATACCTATGAGAAAAAACATTGTTGCACAGCTACAATATTATGCTTGCTGCGTTCGGGTATGGTGGATACAATCAAGTTTTAGGTTACAACCATCAAAATGTTCGCTACCATCAGTTTTATTGTAAATTCTATTATTTCATGATTGCCACATTCAAATTTAAAACATAGTTGACTGTAACCATACTTTGGTAACAAAAGTTCTGACTTTTATAAAAATATGATAATTATGGGACTAAAGGGGGGTCCAACCACAAAGAACGATGTTAATTGTAAATAAAACAAAAAGTTTTCAGAGAATTGTCTTAAACCTTTTTTTATGATATAAGGATCTATGACAATTATGTGTGATACAAAATATCGGCCAAATTCCTGCCACGGCTTCGGTGGCATACCTCTATCTGATCGTTCATATTTTCAATGACTATGAGACATAATTGAGGTTCAATGCCGTTAATGTGCCGAATAATATCATCTTTTAGCTCTTGAATTGTTCTTCGCTTATTGACGAACACTTTTTCTATTAAATATCCCCAAAGAAAAAAGTCCAACGGTGTCAAATCTTATGATCGTGGCGGCCAATTAACATCGCCTCGACGTGAGATAACACGGCCATTGAATTTCTCGTGTAAAAGAGCCATTGTATCGTTGGCTGTGTGGCAAGTGGCACCATCCTTTTGGAACCATATATCGTCCATGTCAATAACCTCAATTTCTGGCCACAAAAAGTCCCTTATCATCTTGAGCTAGCGAACACCATTCACGGTAACTGCTTGGCTGACCTCATGTCACACTAACGCGAACAACACCCTTTATAAAATTCATTGTCAAACATATTCTATATAAAGTTTTTATATTTTATAATTCTTTTCAATTAAATCAGAAATGTTTTTTTTTAATAGAAACACTTTTAGATTCCAAGGGCATTTTTTTACGAAAGTCCTTAGAGTTTCAGAATTGTTCTCTTAGAAAAAGTGCAAAGAGTCTAAGAGTGCTTTTTACTAGAAAAGAATCTAAATATTTTTCATGATGAAAATTTAAAGAATCTAAGAATTTTTTATGCACAGAAAGGCCCTGGAATCTAAGTTTTTTTGAGAATAAATGCACTTTTATCTAAGAAAATTTTTGCAGTATCTGAGCATTTTACTTCTAGGAAAAGTCCATAGAAACTACAAATGTTTCTATCAGAAAAATTTCTAAAAATCTACTATTTCGTATTGGAAACCTTTTCGTACAAAACAACTCTTGTGTTTTACAGACTTTTTCTTATTAAAAATTATTTTATTAATATCGTGAGTACTCTTTCTACAAGAAAGTCGTTATTTTACAAGAAATTAAATTACAAACATATTTATTAAAACATGTTCATAGAATCTATGTTTTTTATTGAAAAAGTCCTTGGAATTTAAAAATTATTTAAAGTATTTTTCTTTAAGGAATTTTTCCTCAGAATTTAAGAAGTTTTCTTGAAAAATGTCTTAATATCGAAGAAAAAAAATTCTTAAAGAAATAGTCTTAAATTTTAAAATTTTTTTGTATAGTTTCTAATTTTAATATAATTATAGATACCATATTGGGGTAAAATTATGGTTATTTTATTATCTTAATATGGTAATTATATTATAGTACGACTTTGGTTTGCACAATCATAATTCCAAAAATATATGATGCTGTTCGAATATGATTGTGCCAATCATGTTTTTTCTCTGGGTGCTTGTGAGTGGGATGACCCAGCTGTTTGGGAAGCAACCATTCCCTTACTATATTTGCGGTGTGCTTGGGACCACTGGCTTGACAAAAGTCTGAATTTTTGCATCTCCAAATTTTAAATGTTTTTTTGTTATGAAAAGTTTCAAATTTGCTCTCGTTACTAATGAACGCATTGTACCAGAATGTGTTGTTACTTTGTAACAAAATCCCAACTTATTCCGATCATTGATTTTCGATATATGTTTACAGTTTTCTGTTTGGAACTCGTCCATATAGTCCATTGACCCGTCGCACTATGTGGAACTTTGGCAAAACCCTAAATGATGAGATATCGACTCAGATTTGTCAAAGGTCATTTGGTGTGAAGTTGTTAGGCTTTGTATTAAAAATTGATGGGATATAATTAGGGCTGCTTTTAACGAATTTAGGTATAAAAATATCTTGTATATCGTTAGCTGAAATGCAAAAGGGCGTAACTAACAAAATTTTCAAAGCCGGTTTTATTGATTGTTATGATTTATTTGGCTAAAATGACTTATATGATTTAAAATTAAAGTTTTATGAACAAAATTCGAATCTGAGATGTTTTTAATTTTCCAAGTTTTTTGGTTGCCTTGTACAAAATTTAAAATGGGGTTAAGTGATTATGAAGTACTGCATTCTATAATCAAAACTGTCAGATTTATTTACGAATTTGTTAAATTGCCTATTAGCGTTTTTTGCTCCTCTCGTAAAAAAATTAAATGTTATTTATGCCCTTTTGCAGTTCAGCTAACGATATATATGTATTAAATCGTCGATTCGTATAAATCTTAAGCCAATAAAGCTATCCACCATATATTCGCTTGATCCTCTAAATTGTATAACTTTTTTTGTGTCCGACAAGTGGCGCTGGGGTCGTGGTATTCCAAAATTTGTATTTATGGTCCGATTTGGATCATGTCCGGAATATATATATTAGTGGAGTCGCAATATTTACGAAAATGTTTATCTGTGCTCTGACTCACCTCATATTTAGAAGATGTGGGTGGAAAATATTTGTATGTATCACGAGAATGGTCTTTAATTACACAGTTCAACACACAAAAAAATTCCATTTTAGAGGCGGTTTAAGTTTCCCAGCTCTGGCCTGTTCTTGCGGCATATCGGTATTTAAAACTATGTTTTCTTTACATCTGAGATGTAGGGTATGTTCATCAACTTTGTATATAACGGTATGACAAATATTTTTGTATAACATATTAACCCTCTAACTCCCCCTCATAACGGCATTTTTTTGCTTTATTCTAACAAATTGTAAAAAACATCCCGAAAAAGGGAAAGGGCGGGGATGAAATCTTCTACAAAAATGTTGGCCATAAAATTCTACTATATACGTCAGAACCCGCCAAAACCGTAAACTTAACACAAACACCAAAAACCAATAAAATTCAAGATTGCTCATCAGATTTCTAGTCAAATTTTGGGATGACCAACATATTATAAGTCAGATTTTGGGATCACCTACATAATATTTTGGTCATCCCTAAATCTGACTAGAAATTTGATGAGCAATCTTAAATTTGTCTGGTTTTGGGTATTTGTGTTAAGTTTTGGCCTTTAGTGTGTTCTGACATATATAGTATAATCTTATGGCCAACATTTTTCTAGAACATTTCTTCCCCGCCCTTCGCTTTTTTCGGGGTGAATTTTACAATTTGTTAGAATTAAGCCAAAAAATGCCGTTATGTGGGGGAGTTAGAGGGTTAATATGTTCTACAAAATTATTTCTCATACCATTATCTACAAAGTTGCTGAACATACCCTGCACCTCAGAAGTAAAGAAAACATTGTTTTATGTAAAAACAGGCCAGGGCTGGGAAACTTAAACCGCCTGTAAAATAAAACCCCGATGTAAACTATCAAAACGCCGACACACGTATTTTTTTTTTTTTGGTCTCCTTAACAAGAATCAAACGTATATGTATATCATAAAATTAGTCACTTGAGACTCCACTCTCTTAATAATTTCAAAAATGCTTTAAAGTTTTCATCTTGTATTAAAATGAAAAAGTTGATTCATCTACTTAAAATAAGGAATATGTAAGATCATATTTTATCTCATTCATGAAACGTAATGTCTTTGAAATTTATTCAATTTTATCAAAATAAGCCTAATTTATTTAAAAACAACAAACTTACAATTAATCATAACATATTTTACAATTTTTGCTACAAATAAAAGAAATATTTTTAGGCCACCTAAAGCTTGGTTTTTCGATTACTGAATATTTTCTTTTCCCAGTGCTTTTCCAGCACTTGTGCCACCTGTTAAGTTCCTTGCTAGCCCTTCATCTTTTGTATTTTTTCTGAATGTGATGTCTCGATAGCTTAGTGGGTAGAGCTCTCAGCTGACAATCTGACCACCATGAAAAAAAAAAAATAAAAAATATTTTTTTATTTAATTTTTAGAATTTTATATTTGGCGCTTTTCCGATGCTTTTTATCTAATTTGATATTGGAAAAGTACTTTTTGTCTGTACTTGTAACTCCGGTTAAAGTTCCTTGCCGGCGCTTTTATAATATTTTATTAAATATAAGACATAATAATTTTGTTAATTTCTAAATATATTAAGATATCAAAAAACTGTTTGGTGGATCCACGACTAGTAGGGAATGGTGTAATCAAAAAAAAAATCTATAAAATTAATCATGACTTCTTACCATGAATTAGCGTCAATACTTACTATAATGTATTATTAAGTAGCAAAAAAAAATTTCCGTTTTATATTTTCAAAAACATTTTCCATTTTTGTAATTGTAAACCAAGAACTATGACTAAAAGAAAAAATTCAAATATAAAACTTCAACTGAAATTTATATTACTTTTCTGTTGCGAGTACTAGTATATGAATTATATCTAATTTTTTTTTTGCATTTGTAACTATTTTTCAGAAAATATATAAAATATTTCTGCATGAAAGACTGGTTGTAGTTATGAGCTGCATATATTAAATTCTATATTTATATTTTTCTACAGCAATTTAAATTTAATGAGTTCATAAAAGAAATTGAGCCGGCACTCGTTGTAAAACAAGCGAAATATAACCAACAAACATTTTTTTTTAAATACATTTCCTTGCTATTTAATATTTTGAAATAAAGATATTTGTTTTATGTTTCAAGGGAGAATTGCAGATATATTCAATAACTGATAATACCCATGACCAACTCGTTATTATATAATATTTAAATTTTGGTTCGATGTTTTAAGAAAACTTTGCTGGGTTGCATTATGGAAATATGGCAAGTAAATGAGCTTATGTTTAATGAACATAAATACTCGTAGTTGAAAATAATGCTGTTGTAAGAGTCAAAGAGTTATAAACTGACCATTTTTAATTTTCAATTTATTCTAACCCAGCAAAAACCTTGTATGACCAAATAAGTACATACGTGGAACGGATGTCTTTTTCACTAAGCACATGGTTATTCCTCTTTCCTGTAATATTTTTGTGTCATTTTTCGTATTTCAAAATTCGCTGTAGGTCCATCTGTATCGCGGCTCAAAGAATACTGTTAGCCAAAATGCTTAAAAAAGATTCAAGTACTAACTAAATTTTAAAGAAATTATCCGATTTTTATCTGTTGTATCTCATAAGAATACATCTGATATTTTTATATTCAAAACATTCGCATTTTATATTGTTTCAATATTTTCTTTACACAAATATTGAATTTTGTTGGGAAATGTTCGTGCATTTTAATTTAATAGTTTTTTTTTTTATAAATTTATGTTAACATTCTAAGAATATGCACTGTTTTAGTTATAAAAAAAATATGCTCAAAATATACTATAAAAAATGCTATTTATAGAAAGCCTTATAGTATGAAATATAATTTTAAGTTATATAAATATTTTAACATCAGTTCTTTTCCTTGCTTGTTTCGTTTTAATATATTAATAATATATTTTTTTTTTAATTTTACCCTATTGTTCCGTCTACTTATTTCCTCTATTATACATAACTGTATTCCTTCCATTAAATTAGGCCATACATTTTTCAAGCAAGATCTGTTTAATTTTTCTTTGAAATTATAATTCTTGTTGTTAAAAATAAAACTTTGGTCTGCTTTATTATTATGTCTTTATATAGGTGTACGTGTGTTAAACATATTCTTTTATTGGTGTAAGTGTTTATATATGTTCTTTTGGAGGAAATACACTCAAAATAATATATCAATCGAAATAATAACAAAATCATTAAATTAAACAGAAAAGTCTAGAATGCTACATATGGAGTACCCTACACCCAGGTAGTGTAAGTGTTTATATATGTTCTTTTAAAAGAAGTGCACTCAATAAAATATATTCATAAATATAACTACAAAATTATTAAATTAAACAGAAAAGTCTAGAACATTAACATGCAAGAAAAAAAAATGTATTGAAACGGTTATTAAATTTGAGTTTATATAAGTTCAAAAATTAAACTCGAGCATGCTAACTATGGAGTACCCTATCCCAGGTCAGGTTAAAAGTAAATTAAATTGTGTGAATCCGAAAAGTTAATAGTTTAAAATTGGACAGATAATCAAAAAATTTGTTGGATATTTTTATCTTACCTGATGTTAGGTATATTTATGAGAAAATCGAGAATATTCCTGGCAATAGGTCTAAAAATGAATAAATATCTTTTTTATGATGCACAGAAAAATTGATTCAGATCTAAACATAAACTGGGCTCGTACCTAGTTTCATCGAAATGTGTTTATGAGAAAATATATTCGTATGAACAAGCAAGCATAAGAGCCAATTTTTGGAAAACTTCTATATGGACCTAATGGACTGAGTTTAACTAAAATCAACTTCTTTTGCTTTTAGGCCGATTTGAGACAGTGCCATTTCATTTTTGCGACGTACAGTGTGGTTTATTTGTTTCCATCACAGTTACTACAAATTTAAATTTTGTTTGCTGTCTGTTTTCATAGAAAAATATTCAAAAATTACAATTTTGTTTTTTATTTAAATTGTTTAAGTGTATACGAATTTTTTTCAATTTGTATGTATAGAAAATTCTTTAGAAATACAAGAACTTTATAAACACACACACATAAGGCTATTCGCACAACATGTGTTTATAGAGTGTGTGAGTATACATTTTGTAGATTAAAAAATAAACAAATATACAAAAAACGGACATAATTTCAAATATATGGAATAATCAATTATTTTTAACGGAATTCGTAGGTAAAATTTTTACATTTAATTTTAACTAATTGGTGATTTGGTTTTTACTGGTTTGTCCATTGTTTAAACAACATTTAAAAACAAATAATAAAAACCATTTGATTTGAGTAGACCGGTTTTTAAATAAAATATAATTTCTTTTAAATGGTATTTACAGTGATTTTTACTTACAAGCTATTTTATGTGTACTAATTAATAAGTTGATTTCTTTTGAAAGAGGATAGATAAGATAGGAAAGGTTGTGAAAGATGAAGGGCTACGAACATATCAAAATTGTAATTGTGGGAGATGATAAATCTTGGAAGAGTTAAGACCTGCCATCTGATAAAGAATTGGCGATATTGCTGGACCTTTTTTTTTAATTCATTACCTAAAGGGAAATGGAAACACCGAAGGAGGACGTTGCGATTTATGTATATGGGAGATCGAAAATTTATACATATCATTTTATATATTAATGTTGAGGTCACTGTAGATCGAACGCGCAAACTTCTGTGTAATAGTTCAACGCGCTAACCATTACATCTTTATATGAACACTAAAGCTAAACATGGACCAATTTTAGCCATAATCAATAGGCTTCGTTTGACTCAAGTGAATATGAGTCGATCGGTGCACTAAAAAGCCAGTAGAGGGTTACTATATTTGATTGTTTCATACACTAGCACAAATTGTACACCTAGTTCACATAGTGGTTTAGTGTATAAAACTCAGCTTACAAGATAGGTATTCCAATGGGTTATCTCCGATCTTAATGCTCTAATGCAAGGGTGTTCAAGCCCTATGCGCTTGATGCTCATTTGTTTTTGTAAAAGCGCTTAGCTATAGGCTGTGTGTTTTAATACACATAGAGCACTCAGCAATAGCAATACGAAATACACAAACAACTTTGCCTTATTAGATATTTTGGCGTTCTTCACTGTATATACGCAAGTGCAGATATTCAGTAGTTTTTAACTAAATACAATTTTTTATTAAAGTACCTTTCGGGCGTAGGTTGGGATTTGCGAGCTGTCTCGTGATAGGTGAAAAGATGACCGGTACCTAAATTACCTACCACGTGGACAGTATAAAAGTATATATCATGTCATGGGTCTAAAAGTACCATTCTTGTGTTAGGTGAAAACAAAATGAGTTTCTATCAGTATGAAAAGTCTCTAATATGTATTGGGTCGAAAATAACTAGTCCCGTGTAAGGTGGAAACATAACCAAAACTTTACAACATGCTCGGTTTAAAAGCCTATATCAAGTGATGAATTTGAAAATGTAATATGTTCTTTGGGGTTACTTGTGTGACTGGTCCTTTTTATATAAAAAGCCGGTCCCGTGACCGGTTCATTGTGAAAGGGACGTGATTTGTATTGAATTTAAAAAAGGAAATATCATTTGTTAAAAGTTAAAATAAAAAAAATATTTATTTTTACAGATATACACGCAGAGAAAAAACATGGTTGCAACATGATCACTGCTATTATATTAAGCTTGCTGCAATCAGGTATGGTTGTCACAACCATGTTATTGGCTTTTTAACCATCAACATGGTCGCTACCATCATTATTATAGTAAATATTTTACTTTTTTATGATTGACACCTTCTATTTTGTAACATGATTGGCTGTAACCATACTGTGGTAACAAAAATTCTGATTATGGAAAAAATATGATAATTATTCAACCATAAAATGCTGGCAATAATCAATAAATAATTATGCATAAAATATAACATGATTCTGATATTTACGGTCATAATGTTGTCTTGTTTTCATAAAAACCACAATTTGAACTGATCAAGTTTGTTTTTACCACAAAATGTATTAAAAAATAATCATATATTGTTTACTAAAACTGGACAAATGTGAGAACAGAATATCTTTCATGTGGCATTAAAACATTTCATCAATTGAGCCACTAAGATTCAGATAATTTCTTTTTTTAACTTTAGAAGATATTTTTAAAGGGTTTTCTTATACGTATAATATTATTTACACTAATCAATTCATTGTCAAAAAGATTCCATAAAAATATTTTATATTTTTTAATTCGTTTTAATAAAAACGATATGAAATATTTTTTAAAAAAATATATTTATTTATTCATTTTTTGTAAAAAGTTCTAATTATTAATAAATTATTTTACTTATAAGAAAAAGTCTGTAGAACCCAAAATTGTTTTTGTATGAAAAGGTTTCTTACACAAAATACTAGATATTTAGAAACATCATAATAAGTTTACTTAGAATCATAATATGGTAATTTTTGAATCAAAATATAACTGTAGGGACCATATTATGGTCAAATTATGGTTATTATATTATCATAATATGATAACCATATTATAGCACGACTATGGTTGGCACAATCATAAACCCAAAAATATATGATGCTCTTCGAATATGATTGTGCCAACCATATTTTTTCTCTGCGTGTAATAAGTTAATTTATTAGCATTCTGAAATAAGTGAAATGTTCCCTTGATTTAAATGATCTTTTAATATACCGGCTTTTATGTGATTTTTTATTTATTTTAAATTACATTTTTAGTTAATTTAAACTTCAAACTATTTTAACTGTAGCAAAAACCGAATATTCAATATTTAAAAAAAAACTAAAAAATCGCAAAAAAAAATAGTTTAAATTTTTTATTTCACATAAATACAAAATTGCATTGTCAGTCAATTGTTCAGCTCAAGATTATTTTCTAAATAAATAAAATACAACGTTATTTTGTAAATTTTTTATCTCCTAGATTTTAGATTGGACCGCTAAAAATATGCACAAGTGTGCAAATTTTGTCCGCTATTACCATATAGCTGAACTTCACTAAAATCGTTAAACGCCCTCCTCTCAAGTATACCTTCCTTGGTAGACAAAAAAAAAACCCTGCTACATTTATTTTTACTAATTTTTTATTTTGAGTGCACCTGTATGTATTAAAAGGTAATATCGTACACTAAAGTCAAGTTTCTTAACAAAATGTTTAAGGCAACAAGAAAAAACTTTTCAACATTTATTTTCATTCTCAGTGAGGCGCAACGAACCAAACATTTTTTAAAAAAAGCTATTAGTTTAATGTATTTATGGTGAAATTTTCTTTCGTCCTTTACAGCTTTTTGTTTGGCTTGAATTTATTTCAGTTTTCAGTGCATTACAAATAATTAAAGTTAAACGGAACTTTAAGATTAAAGTCCACAGAGTCCACAGAAAAAACCTTTTAAAGTCTGTAATAGCTACAGAAAATCTGGCTTATTTAAGCAAAACTTATCTGTAAATAAAAGTAAATTTAAAACAATGGTTAAATTTGGTAAGTATTACTGAATTTTGGTACAATAAAATGGTTGTTCTCACTTCTAAAAAATGTTTGCTTAATTTAGCACATTGGTTTTATATTGGTAGAATATTTTGTTAAACTAAACAACAAAAATTTCTTGCAAAATTTTGCATTAAACAAAAAATTCTTTACTTAAAATTAGTACAAAATCTGTAAAACAGGACACAAACAATTTTAATAATTTTTCTACCTATTAACTTTTGTTATATACACGAGAAAACACAGCAACTAAATGTATTCCTGATCCAATTGAAATATGTGGCTTCAACCGAAATTCAGTTATATTAATCGAATTTCGTTCTCTAAAAGTAAATATGTTGGTAACTACAAGCAAACCACTCGGTTGACATGAAATTCTTTTTTTACAATGAATTTGTATCCTCTATGTATTTTCAAAAAAAAATATATATTTTATATTCAACCCATCCGAAATCCAACCAAACTTTTATATATTTTCAAACTTTTTAAAAAGTAAAAAAACATATATATTTTTTTTAAACTAATGATTAGGATCCACTTGAAAACTTTTATATTTTATTAAAAGTTTGCACAATGTTGTGTTGTTTTTTTTTTTTTTTTCTTTACAAATCATTATTGTCTACTTTGTGGTAACTTCCAATCCTTGCCCCAGGCTTTCTCTAAAAATGTTGAATGTTGTCTTTATTTCAATAATATTTGTTTTGTCCCAAAACATAACAAAATATTTCGCATTTTATTTGTAAATATATGCAAATTTCCTTTTGCTTTTTCTTACCTTAATATATTTCTTAAAGAGCAAGAAAAAAAAAACAAAAATTTTCAACATTAAAATGTAAATCAAATTTACAAATATGTATAAAAAAAAATCAAGTGATTTCCTACCAAATCATTATAAACATACTAGCGAACACATTTATATTACTTTATAGCAAACAAATTTTTTTTTTATCCATATGGTAATGCCAAGCAAAATTTGTTAGAGTAAGTTCTCAAAGGCATTAAGAACTGGTTATATTAAAACGGATCTCCTGAAACTAGTTCAGCAACATGTTTTACATGATTAAAATGTAAAACATAACTGTTGAAATTTAATACTGCAGAGCTGGTCTTTCAGGTTAAATGAAATATACAAAATCATTTTTTAGATTTTTACAATAAATAATATAAATGTTTATTCAAAAGTAGTTCAAACAATTTATGAAAATTTGACAAAAATTAGTTTTGCATCAAAAATAAAGTATATGTGATTCCTGTCACATGAATGTTACAATATAGAAAACTCAAAGTAGTTGAATTGAAAATTACATAATAACTCAAGAATAACTTAACGAGAGAACACATTCATTGTGACAATCGAATATCCTGACACATTTGAAATGTATTGTTTCAGCAATTATTGTGTTGCATTAACTGAATTTCTGTCGCCATATATCAGTGGTTTTATCCGAATCGGCCAAGATTATGAAATATTTTGTTCTTTCATTCTTTTGATGCAGTGCAAATTGTGCTTCAATTTGTACAAACTAAAGCATTGGCTTTTCCTTCCATAAACGGGATATATTCATAGAAATTGTTGGAACATCGCCTCCGCCGGGCTTGCTTGTAGTACGTGCCATATTTATAAAGTGAAAATTATGATTCAGTATCGGGTTTTGTTGTTTTTATTTCAAAATTTTCTTTATGAATTATGATGTGTATTTTTGTGGCATATGAAAAATTAGAAAATTAAAATCTAAACTAAGTTGATGTTTTTTTCTTAAATTATAAAATTCCAAAATCGGAGGAAATTTTTGGAAATACGTCACAAAAAATTGCCTAAACTATTTTTTTTTTCAACTCTTTAGGACTTTTGCAAGGATTTGCGCTGTAGAAAACTCACATCAAGTGAATATATTTTGAAGTTTTAATAATATTCTTTGACGTCCTGTTAAATCTGCTGAGCTGCTGTGACTACCCTTTGAATTTCTGGGAATATCTTTGAGGTCGTGTAAATATTTTTGAGGTCCTGAGAATATCCTTTCAGGCTCTGTAAATATTCTTTGAGGTCCGGCGGATATCCTTTGAGGTCCCGTAAATACCATTTAAAGTCCTGAATACATCTTTTGAGGTTTGATGAATATCCTGTATGGTCCTGCGAATATTCTTTAAGAATTTTGAATATCCTTTGTGGTCTTTTAAATATTTTTTGAGGTCTTTTGAATATCCTTGGAAGATTGCCATACCATATCTAGCCATACCTCTTTTGGTATGACAACCTGCGATTAATCTTAGAACTTATAAATCAACATCGAACTTAGTTTCAGTTATGACGTCTGCTTGTACTTCGAGAGTCCTGGAATATCTTTCGAGTGTCAATTATACATTGACGTGTAGCTTATGTAGGTCATATCTACATAATGTACCTGGAATATCTTGCGAATATATTAGATAGTGCTTCCAACCCGCCAGTGTTCCTTGAAAATATCATCTCCTTCAAAAATCCTGAAAAAGTATTAGAATAAGGTGTATGTCATTAAAAAGCTTAAGATTTGTAAGTTTAAAGAAAGCTGTGCCTTTTACTACCTGTCACTGAATTTATATACATTTCTTAGACTTGCCCTACCTACGCTCATGAACTTACTACAAGCTTACGGAGGTTATTGTAAAAATACAAAGTTAGAAATTTAAAATGTAAATGGTTTTTACACTTAGAGAAATAACTCACATGTGTAAGCATATCTATTGATTGCAGATTATAAAACTGTTATGTTTTTTTTTTATACCAACTTTCAAAATTTTCACATGCTATTTTGTAATTCAACTGCATAACTTCTGGTTAGTCTGTGGCGTCGGCCACTTTGGTGACGACTGTGTAAAATTTAATAGTACTTCAATCACCCGGTAATAAATGGCTGAATTATTACCGAAATATTTAGGTGATAAAACCGTTAGTGGAACAAATTCTGCAAACCTATTCTTTGGAACGAAAAACTTTGCTGGGTATTTGCTTATGTAAATTATGAAATTGTAAATTGCTTTTTCATTTACATTTTTTAAGGGACTCTTTTTATGTTTTTTATTTTATTTTTATAATATGCCTTACGGTAGTCTAATATTTTATTTAAATATAGACAAAGTAGGTACAAAATGTTTTCTTTTTTTAGTTAATAAAATAGGCTTATTGCAAAATAATACCAAAATAAAAGTAAAACCATTAAATTTGGCTTTACCGAATTTTTTTTATACCTTCACACATTGTTTATGTTGCATATAAAATAAAAAAATCGAAAAAAATTAAAGTCGGGCATGCTAAACTGTATAATATTTTATACCAAGTATAGTTTGGGTCAAATTTCGGGAAGCAGTTCAAATTCCGGTAAGAGACTTGTTCTCTTTTTTATGAATAGGGCGAAAAATATACGATAAAGACTATGTCCAAATACGGTCCGATTTTCTTTATAAATAATATTCTCAACATTAATTTTAATTATATATCTTCTGTTTTGTGACCAAAAATGGCTTTCTATGGGAGGTAGGTCTGACCAATTGAAACCAACGAACTTAATTTCATCTTAATATATTCATATTTGTTGGAATATATTGTCGAGGTGAAAAAATTTAGAAAACGTTTTTGAAGTGATGACATTTTTTGTGGTGAAAAAATTTTCTTTAAGTGAAAAGGTATTCGTAGTAAAAATAATTTAAAGTGACAAAAAATTTTTGTTGAATATAAAATATTATTTACTTCTAGGAGTATTTTGGAAAAATATGAAAATAAAAGTTATTTGCCAGACTCTAATATGAAATTATGCAAAAATACACAAATTTTTATCGGAAGATAGTAAACAATTTGAGTAAAAATGAGAAACCCGCTTGCGCGTTCTGGCCTAGGTTAACATTTCAACGCACAATCAGACAGGAAGGACCATAGCTAGATCGGCTTAAAATAGCATAAAGTTCAGGATAATATATATTCTTTACAGGGTCTTTAATCTATATTTAAATGTGTTACAAACACAATGAAAAACTGATATATACCCTCTCATATATGTATGTGAAAAATTTTATTGCATTTAACTAAAATTTTAAACAACTTTCACAATATTTAAAAATCAGTAAAAGCTTTAATTTATAATCACAAAGCAATTAACAAAAGAAAAACCCCAACCGAAACGTTTGGATTTAAATAAAATTTGGATATATAAAAGAACTCCTACCTCACTTTTTCAGTCATCATGGGGATCTCGGTGGTGAAATAGGAGGAAAAAATTCGAAAATTTATGGGTATTTTTTTTTTTTTTTGTTGGGCCAGAAAAGTTTAAATTTTCGTTTATATACTTACATATATAAAAAGAAGTTGCATTATGTTAGAAATTGATATTCTTTGTAATGTGAGAAGCGGTTTTGTGTTGGTGTATAAACTGTCTTTGTGACTTCAGCGGTTTATGAGTTATACGCATTTGTGTGTATATGGTATATATAGGTATATATTTGCAAGGTTAAGTTGCAAATTGGAAGGGGAAATAAATTGAATGGAAAGCGAACGAGTGGAATTGAAACACTAGACAATGGAAATGAAATGGAATGAAACGGGGAGCGTTTGGAATTAAAATACTAGACAAGGGAACGAAATGGAATGAACAGGGGATCTATTAAAATCGATACCCTAAATAGGCTAAAGAAATATAATGAAATGGAGTACAATTGGAATTAACCCACTAAGAAGGGGAAAGAAAAGAAAAGGGAACGAGTGGAATTGAAACATTAGGCAAGAAGAGCGAAATGGATTGGAAAGTGGAACAAGATATATTAAATCAGTTAACGCGGCGGACGTGCTTCTAGAAACTATAATTTAATCATCCACTACAAAAGGTTAAACAAAATTATTTAGAAAAAATAATAGTTAAGATGCAGTTTATTTTCGAGCTCTGATATAGCTCAGTTGTCCAGATTTGCCAAAGTTATGTTTTCTTTGAGGTAATTAAAAAATAAAAGAAAAATAAAAGGTCAACCGGTTTATTTTTTCTTTAAAAACTGATCGTTTTCGAATATTTTGTAAATTCGAAGAAAACCGAAAACCGGTCTTTTTTGTTCGGTTAACCGGTTTTTTTAATTACATCACCAACTGGGTTACTTGGTCTCTTTTATTTTTTCCGAACACTGTTATAATCGTTTGTTGGCTATGAAGATTTAGATGTAAGTCTGATAGATTCCGATGAAGACTTAACATTGGATATTCCAAATTCAAATAGTTTAAATTCTGATCTAAATAACACAATAAACAGTATTCAAAATCCTAAAAAAAGAGACTGTACAAATTATTCATCATTATATGTGACCATCTCCGAGAAAATTGACCTAGTGTGTGAAAATGAAGTTTTGAGAAAAACGCATTTAAAGTTTATCACTGTGAACACACCTTCAGTTGAGGGATGTGATTTGGTATGGTTAGTTATGACTTTGGTGACGTCATGCCTATGTGGTGACGTATTTTTTTTAGCTTTTAGAGTGACAATTTAAAACCAAAAAAGTAAATATTTAATGTTTATGTAATTTTTATTGATTTTCCCAAGTTCGTATTGTACGTTTTTATGGGGTAAATACATTTTTATCAGAAATCTAACTCATTTCATCTTTTACCCTTTACAACGATGGTCGACAATACACACAGTTCCGACTTCAACGAGTACTGCTGAATATGATTGAGATGAAAACACGTTTTTTGTGTTCGAATAGCAAGATTAACAATATAATACTGTGCGAGTTTTGATCGTATATGATCGGCACAACCTATGGAAAGAGTTTCGGCTCGACTAGTTGGATTGATTAGGAACCAACGGAAATATACAGCGGTTCCCGTACTCAAATAATACGACTAACTATAAACGGAAATAACCAGCTGTTCTCGTGTTCAAATAAAACAGCGGTTCTTGTGTTCAAATAATACGACTAGCTAATAACGAGAAAAAACAACAGTTCTCGTGTAGGGAAGCTGGAATCGGTAGAGAAATCAGATAATATTTCGTTCCCGGATCGAAGTATTACACGATCCGGCCCTTGGTTCTGGCTTGCCTTAAAGCCTCTAACTTTCAAACTATATGTCAGCAATTTTCCCAACCTAACGAGGATTATTTACATATGGTGTTGCTTTAAGTATAATAATGGATATGGGTAAAAGTAGTAATACTGGGAATGCGAATAAGTAGATTTGTAACGACACGTTACAAAGTACTTTCTTCTCAATATATTCCAATATTTAATCGAGTTTTTAAGCTAGTTCTTCATAAAAACTCTATTAAAATAGTTTATTTCAAAAAGTACCAAACAATGGCTTCGTCAAAAATTTGTTAAAATTCAAAAAATAAAAATACGTGTTCGCTGAAAATTAATAACTAATATAAGAGTAATATATAAATTTGACAGCCGTAGCCGTATACTTTTCATTTAAAGTATTCAAAGTTTTCGTAAATTTCGCAAAGTAAAAACAGCAAAAAGTACCAAAAAAAAGGGTCCAAGTTAAAAGCTTTTAAAAATCGCTTTCCAATGGTACCGAGACTGGACGATCTTAAATTTTCATCTCTATGATAAATCCAAATTTTGTCAAAATCGAAGCGTGTAAGTTGGGGTACTTTTCTTTTAAGCTTAAGGGGTAAATTAAAAAAAAAACATTTTTTTCATTTTTTCAGAATCATACAAATTTTTAGTAGAATTCTGAAATATTTAGAAAATTTAAATTCTATACAAAATATTCAAATTTTATCTTCTCGATTTTTTTACAGTGACACCACAACGTGGTCCTCGTATAACCGGTGGCCAGCCACGATATCAAATTGGCGACTATGTACGGGTTAATTGTTCTTCCTATCCCTCCAAACCAGTATGTCATTTAAGTTGGAATATAAATGGTGAACCAGCCAACAGATCATATTTAAAATTTTATGATAATATTGTTTATGGCAGAGAAGGATTAGAGGTGGCCATATTGGGTTTGGAATTTAAAGTAAAAGGTTATCATTTTAAAAATGGTGATATGAAATTAAAGGTAAAAGAAAAACGATAAACAACACACATAAATCAAAATCCATATAAACATCAAATTTTCTCCATAGTGTGTGGCCAAAATATCATCATTATATTTTCAAAGTAAAGAAGAAAGTGTAGAATCAGATCGTCCCCATAAGGCACCTGTATTAGAGTCAAGAGAAACAGTTGCAGCCAAATCAAGAGCACATGGTATTTCAGACAAACATTTTAAAATAAAATCGAGACGAGTAAATTAATTTGAAATATTTATAATAACTATCTTATATCCTTATTACAGGTACAAGTGGAAGTATACAACATTTCAATGGAATTTCTCTTAATTACTTACTAACTCTATTAAGCTGTCTTTGCTTTTCAACACTTACAACAGCCACATCATTATCAACATCAACAACATCAACAATTTCTAGTAGTTTTAGTAATACATGTACAATGTTGAAGTTATTATATCACATAGTATTTAGATAACTGGGTTAATTTATTAAGGTCATTAAGGAAAAAAAAGCAGAAAATAATGTGAAAATTGTAAGTAATGTATGTATGAAGCGTGTTATTTTCTTTTAAAATAAGTAAATGTATTGTATAAATGTTATGCATAAAAAACAACTTTATTCTCTAAATACAACTCTGTTATTACTTTGTGAAACTTTAAAATTTAAAATATTAAATATGAATGTGAATGTGGAATAATTACAAAAATCACCCCCCCCCCCCCCCAAAAAAAATAACTTTTTAAAAGTTAAATTGTTTATAACTAAGTAAAAGGGAAATAATGAAAATCTACTTACATAATCAGAATTAAAGGTACACCGAAACAGAACAGATTCATCGTGTTAATCAAATTTCTTGCCTATTATTATTTTGGTTGTACCTACCGAATTATTTTGTTGCCCCAACCAAATGTTTTCCTCAAACAATTATAATATTTGGTTTCAACCGAAATTCTGTTGCATCAACTGAATTTCGGTTGCGACAAACAAATATATCGGTGGCTCCAACCAAACCATTTGGTTGGCAAGAAATTCGGTTGTTACAATGAAACTTTTTTCTCTGTGTACAAAAAATGTTTAGTTTTTTTTAATATTTTATTAATTTTAATATTTTCTCAATTTCATAAGTCATTATGCAGTATATTTAATCTCTCGGTGTTCAATTATCTTCTTGAAAGCGAAGTCTGCCAAGTGAAAATTCATATTTCGCTAGATAAAAAATTATGGCAAATGTTTCCTGTTTCGCGGTTAGAAAGGGCGTAGTAGTGTTGGGGTTAAATAAGTTTTTGGAAGGGTTTCTATATTTATTTTAAAACATCATAGGTATTTTAATGTATTTTTTTCTCTTATTTCTATATTTATCATATCCTATAAGGTAACAACATATATACACATATAGGTACTAAATAGGGTATTATATACCAGATAATTATTTAGCTTATTTATTAATTTTTGTTTATATATTTAATAACAACAAGGCTAATTACTTGAACTATGTGTATGAAATAATTAGGTTAAAAAGATTTTGTTTGGAGTTCAGCAATTAAATTTGTATATTTTATTCATCTCTCAATTTAAGCATGGAGGTATTTGGGCTATTTTTTAAGTTTTATCCGAATTTTTCCGAACTCTATATGCAGCTCTGGATTCAAATCATAGGCAACATTATTATCAAATTTTTTTTATTCTGGAGTATTTTATTTTCAGGCATGTTCCCATACAAGCAATTCAATCTGTTTTTACTCTTAAGAGCAGATATTTGTTTTTCGTGATAAACAAAATCACTCAAATTTTAATAGCCTCAATAATGCGCTCTAAGCTTGTATGCAGAAAAAAATGTAAGTGATTGACGATTCCCGACCCTAGAAATCTTCATTTGGTTGCAAAACCACGTCTTGAAAAAATTAAGATAATCGGACATCAAGAAGAGGTTCCGCATCGGCCCTAAAATTTGGAAAAGGGATTACAAGGGGAAAATATGGTTTTTTATTGATTTTCTAAAAAAATTATCTTTTTAAACAAATTTGAAATTAAAAATCAGTTGAAAGACAGCCGAGTTATTAAAATTTCCCCGGGCAATTAATGCATCACAGACCACTTGATCACAAATTTAAAAATTTAAAGAAATGATCCACTACAACAACAATGAACTAAGGTGAGAAGTATATTTATATGCTCCACCATATATAATGAGGGTATACATATATCAGCTTGTTATTCCGTTTTTAACATGTCTAAATATACGTTTAAGACCCCATAAAGTATATATATTTGTGACCTTATGAAATTTTATGCCGATCTAGCGATGTCCGTCTGTCTGTTGAAATAGCAATCACGACGCGAAATTTTCCATACAAATTGTTGTTTTTAGTCCCTTGGAATTGAATAATATTTTGTATGCACCTCAAATATTTTCACCTAAAAAATTTTTTCACCACCAAAATTTTTATCACAACAAAAAATAATTTTCACCTCAAAAAATTTTTTTCACTAAAAAATTTTTTCCATGCGCAAAATTTGTTTTCACATCCAAAAAAGTTTTTCACCTCAAAGTTTTTTTTTTTCACTTCCAAAATTCCACTTCTAAAGTTTTTTACATTATTTGTATCAAAAACAGTGGGAATTTTTTTTTTTTTTTGATATTGGTAGAGGATATTCAAAGATATGGCACAGCCGAATTTAAGCCTTTTTGATCTGATCACAATTTTTAAACACAGCTCTCAAATTTCCAATTTCAAAAATTTTTTTTAAAGAAATTTCAAATATTTCATTAAGCACATATAAGTGACTAAAAATGCAAAAATTTTAGGTATTCTTTTTTTATCGATTGGCGAGGACAGCGTTTTTATTTCAGCGGATTTTGAGAAAGCACCGATTTGTGTCACTTATTTAAATTATAGGCAATTTTTCAGGTTGATCTTACAAATTCCATAGGTTTTTTGAAAGAATATTTTAGAACAATAGAAAATACATCAACCTTTTAAATTATGGCGATATGAAGACATATTAAATTAATAAATTAATTTATTTTTTAACTTATTAATTAAGCAGATATTTTTAAAGGGATATTGATGAAACTTCTTAATTCTATTTTACTAAGTCTTAAATAAAACTGCATTAAATAAATTTAAAGAAACTAGAAATATAACATGGAATTCGCAACTTATTTGATTAAAGTAAATTTGTCTAAAAACAATTTTTAAAAGTTTGAAGAACAATAACAACTTAAGTAGCAGCAAGATGTTTTGTCAAACATATTCGAAATAATTGCGCAAACACAAAAAAATTGGTATAATTTACTAGGTGAGGACCGGACAGGAATATGAGGATTCATTAATTTTTATTGACTATAAAAATCTTGGAAAATATTTTAAAGTCGACTTAAATGCTTTTGTCAAAAGTCCATAGATTGCAACCTCTTTAACTATAATTCCTAATTAGATAGCAAAAAAGCGATAAGTGCCAGTTCTGTCAAACTTTGTTCGAGAATTTCGTAAAAAATTTATAATATTTTAGGAATTTCTTATAAAATTTTGTTTTAATGCAACTTTTGTTTATTTACAAAATTATCTAATTTAACGACATTTATTTTAAAAAAGTCGTCAGATTCCCTCAAAAAAAACACAAACTTCTAAGGCATGATTCTTTAAAAAGTCTCAGGTTCCGCTTTTAATTATGCCGAGCAACCACTTTATATAAAAAAAGCAGTAAACCTAACTTGATATTTCACAAATAAGCAGCCCTTTGTAATTTTATTAATCAAAGAAATACATTTATTTTGTAGTAAGCGGTTAATGACCAATTTTTCCGTTTACGGTCAACTGACAGGGTCAAATAATTAAAAACACTACTTGAAACCTGAACAACTTACTGTGCTTTTGACATGAAAAAAAACACGTGTTCATTAATTTTGTTCCTTTTATTACATAACAAAATTTCAGGAAAATGAGAATTTTCACAAGCGAGAGTCTTCTTGTTAGTAAAATTTTAAAATATATAGTTAAATTTTGGTTTAAATTTTATTTTTATTATATTTGTCATATTTATTATACTATGAACTAATTTTTTTAATCAAAAACCGATACTAAAAGATGTCTTTAGGGTACTGTCGAATGTTCTGGTCTTTGAACTTGCTAGTGAAGATTCGCCAGACAGAGTTAATTTACACTTGCTGCCTAATGGGCCCAGTAGCATAAAAAAAATACAGAACCAGTTTAGTACCAGTTTATGTGAACTAGACTACTGGCTCGAGTTCTACCGCCTCTTCATATAAACAATTGTAAAATTTAACATGAATATGTCATAGGAATGGGGGCAAGCTTCCACTTAGGAAATACTTGTTGATATAACATAGTTTGAAAATTAAAATTTAAAGCTTAAAAATATTGAGCAAAAGTGGTACTAATATTGTACTTGCAGAACTAGATCTAAAACGACTCCCTTTACGCAGAGAAAAAAATGTTTGCAATATGATCACTGCTACTATATTATACTTGCCGCATTCGGGTATGGTTGTCATATTCAAGTTATTGGTTTATAAATATTCTCTAACCATCAATAAAGTGGCAACCATAATTGTTATAGTAAATATTTTATTATTTTACGATTGCCAGTTTCTATTTAATAACATGATTGGCTGTAACCATACTTTAGTAACAAATATTCTGAATATGAAAAAAAATATGATAATTATGGTATTAGAAAATGCTGACATCAATCAATAAACAATTATAAATCAAATAAAAAATGACTTTAAAATTATACTGTCTTGTTGTCATAAAAAAATTGTATCAGTGCAGTTATCCTTGTAAAAATAAAAATATATATAATCATTTATATAATATTTTTGAAAATGCCTTATGTTAATGCATTAAAATTTAAACCAATCACTTCATTGTCAAAAATATTCTATATAAAGATTTTGTATTTTTAAATTCTTTTCAATTGAAACAATAATACATTTTTCAAAAAAAAAAAAAAATATGTTTATAAATTAATTCCTTGTAACCTAACGGCTTTCTTTTGGAAAAAGTACTCAGAATAGTAATAAAATATTTTTGTTATAAGAAAAAGTCTGTAGAACCTGAGAGTTGTTTAGTACAAAAAAGTTTAATGGACTTTTCCTTAAAGTAAAATTTTTAGATTCTGCAAACTGTTTCTTAGATAAAAATTTATATATTCTTAAGAAAATTTAGAATCTTAGACCTTTTTGTGAATCAAAAATTCTTAGATTCCAAGTACTTTTCATCAGGAAAACTATTTAGATTCTAAGGACTTTTTCTAAAAGAAAAATTCTGTCCTAAGAATCTAAGAATTTTTCTATTAGAAAAACTCCATAGAATCTACTATGTTTTTTTTTATTAAAAAAGCCCTTAGAATTTAAAATTTTTTTTGAATGGTTTTTCTTTAACATAGTCCCTAATATCAAATTTTTTCTTTAGGAAAATCATTTCATAATAAAATGTTCTTAAATATTATGTTAAAATTATAGTTATTTTATTATCATAATATGATATAGTACGACTATGGTTGGCACAATCATAATGCAAATATATATATGGTGCTCTTCGAACATGATTGCCCCAACCATGCTTTTCTCTGCGTGTAGCATCAAAAATGTTTTTCAGAAAAAGTCTTTAATATCAAATTTTTTAAAAAAAAATTTTCATAGTTTTCAAATCATAATATAACTGCAGGGACTATAATATGTTAGAATTATGGTTATATTATTATTATAATATGATAACTAGGTTATAATACGACTATGGTTGGCATAATCATAATTCCAAAAATAAATGATGCTCTTCGAATATGATTGCCGCAACCATGTTTTTTCTCTGCATTTAAAAGTCTTTAATAGTACGTTCTAAAAATATATAAAAAAATATATTTTAATTGACGATTCTGGGGATAAAAGTTTTGATTCCGGTTATAGTGGTGTTGATTCTTATTTTAGCAGTTTTATCTGAATTTGTATAGTAGTTAAATGAAAATTTTATTTACTATTACAATTCTAATTTCTATTATACACCTAATTTTCATAATGGCATTTTTATATTTTAAGAAATACATATATTTAAAATCTGAACATTTCATTAAAACTCATACATATCCTTTGCGAAAAATAAAACAAAATAAATATAGTAAAGTAATAGGTAATAAAACATTTTCTGTAATAATTTGTAAACATTTTTGTACATATCTTTAAGAACACATCATAAATTAATGAAGTATAAATTAAAGTTATTAAACAGTTTGTAAGATTTTAAGGGTATAGTTAAGTTTTAGACATTAAGATCCTCAAAAAAATGAATTTTAAATAAAAAGAAAACAAAAAATTTTAAATTATTAAGAATTACCCAGAGTTTATAGTTAGTAGTTAAATAATTTGAAATTATTATAAAATATAAATAAGATAAATTAGAAAAAAAAGGTAAAAATAAGTTTTATTTTTCCAAAATGTTATATTTACATTTATGTCTAAAAAAAAAATCTTAAATTGAATGTCGACTTAAGCTTTAAATATAATTTTTCTGTTCATTTTAAAAAATCTTAAAAAATTATTTATTTTTTTAAACAATTTTATTAGATATTCGCAATACTTAAGCAAATTAAAACAAAAATTATTTTTGAGTAAGAAATATAACAACACTGTGCTCGAATTGGCCAGCCTTTTTTTTTGAACCAGCTGTGTAGCAATTTGGAATAATTTGCGAAGCTGTGATGTGATAAAGTGATAAAAAAATTCCTCTTTGGCCAATACAAAAACAATGATAATAAATGATTGTCTCTATAATTTTGCAGTGATAAAACCATTCAGAATTAGTACCCTGGGCACATAACTGATAAACCTCATTCAAATACGATAATCTTACTGATGCCAGAAATTTTTCAAAGTGCTTGTTTTCGCAATAATCTCGAATGTCAATGTTCCCAACATTTTTATTTTTTTTTTTTTTAAATGAATTAAATAATTTTTCGCCGCCCATTTTGCATATATCGATTTGAATTTATATAAATGTGTGAAAGAAAACAATACTTCCTAAATAAAAAGGAAAAAAAAAATTGTCAAAATAAATTGTTTGGTAATATTTAGGATAAATCGTGTCTCATTTAGCCAATGCAAAATTTATGTTTTATAAATTGAGTTTCTATCTGATATTTTTAATCACAAAACGATAGCGACAAAATTCTACAACTACGATTTTAACAGGTGTCTGGCCATCGTTTTGAAATTTCTGAATGGCACAGTCAACTTTTATAACTTTTCGCGTTTTCTGCATTCTTCACGGTCGTTAACTCTTTAACCACTGGAGTCGAAATACGAGGTATTTTGTTATGAAATTTTGGTTCTAGTATCGTTTTGGACTAAAAAGCACGAATAAGAAGTCCATTTGTCAAAAAAATTTAACCTGAAAGCGGCAGGAGGAAAAAATGACAATCTAAAGACAAAAAGCTCGCGTCAAACAAAAAAATTTGTTTCACAAATCAAACACGCAACAAATTATCAAAATAAAGCTTGAAGCTACTTTCCAAAAAAAATTTCGAGTCGATTGAGCTGTTGGAAAGTATGTTTTTTTTTAGTTTTAATTTTTCACCAAAATTATAAATAATTTTCGTGTCTGTTTTGACAAAAATCTTGACAGAAATGGGTGTGTCAAACTATTCGATTGAGCGTGTTCAAACCGGCACAGTTCGATAGGTAAATTCAAACAGACAAAAATGTCGTTGGCGATTAGTGCACCAAAAATATTGCTTTGGATATAATTGGACTTTAGTGATGACCTTTTGTAGACGGTCTTAGTGGTTAAAGGGTTAAAATAGTTACCGTGGCAAATGCGTCATAGTTTGGAAGACGTATTTTTTTCAATTTAGTTTTATTTTGCAAAATCTCTTCTTGAAATACATTATTTTCAAAGTAATATCATTGTTTTAAGTCCAAGTTTGGTAAAAAAAATAACAAAACCCAATTATTTTAAAATTTGTGGCAATATTTTATTTTATTATTTTTTTATTTTTATTCAGATTTTTTTCAATTTCTTGAAATTGGAACTTTTCCACTCAAAAAACCAAAAATATTAGTAGAAAATTTTGTAAACGGTTTTCAATCCCACTGTACTATTTTTGTACACTTAAAAAAGTTTGTAAGTTAAAATAACTGAAAATATCATTTAAAAGAAATGATATTTCATTTAAAAACCGGTCTACTTAATTTTCATTTAAATTAAATGCCATTTGTTATTTATTTTTAAATGTTGATTAATCAACTGACACATCCGTAAGAAACAACTGATATATTCAGTTAAAATAAATGTCAAAATTTTACCCACCAATCCTTAAAAAATAAATGTTTTTTTCATTTATTTGAAATTATTTCCGTTTTTGTATTTTTTGTTTTTTTTTTTTAATATACTCGTACAATACAAAATGTATGTATACATATGAAGCTATAAACACTTTTTGTGAGAATGTATTTGTATATGTATGTGTGTTTATGAAGTTCTTGTAATTTGTATTTAAAAAATTTTGTATATATACAACCAATTTAAATAAAAAAAACAAATTGAAATTTTTTGAATATTTTTTTTGAAACAGACAGCAAACAAAATTTAAATTTGTAATAACTGTTACGGACACAAATAAACCACAAGTTTCCGTTTTGTGGGTAAATTTTTATTAAATTTCAAACAAATGAAAAAAATAAATGAAACTGAAAAAAATCGGTAAATGATAGTAAATTATTTCAAATAAATGTATAAAAAAGTTAATATAGATGTTTCTTTGAAAAATAAATGTATCTTCCTTTATTTTTAAATGGAACGGAAAACTTTTTTATTAAACTACAAACAGTTAACTACATAATATTCTGAGTGTACTAACTTTTAGTAAAAAAATATAATATTTAGTAAATTTTTTTGCTATTAGATTTTACAAATTACAGAACTTTAACAGAATATTTTCAAATTATTTTGCTAACTTCACAAATTATTTTACAAATTTTTGAAAACCGATTTGCTAAAATTCGCAATAAAAATATACTAATTTAAAAAAAGTGGATATTGAAGGAAATGTTATTTATAATAATTAAAACTTATACCGGAAGTAAAGATATTTTCACAACAGACTCATGTCTAAAAATAGGACATCCAAACTAACACTAAAAACTTTTTTTAGTTTTAAAAATCAGCCCTTAAAACAATGAAAATTTGACTTTAAAAGCCAAAAAATTTACTAAAAATATTTTTCAAAACAATATTAGCAAATTAAAACAAAATGATATATTTGTTTTTTTTTAAGTATTTTTTTAAGCCTTTGATTTTTTTAATTTTGTCTAAAATATTTTTTGAAAACAAAATAAATAAAAAAATGTTGTTCGATAAAAAAGGTATAAATTTATATCATCGAATTCATAAGGCAATTTTAAAAGGAATTGTCAGTTTTAAGGGCAACAAGTGTATCTAAAAATTATTTAAAGGGTGTCCCAAGAAGAACGCAATTTTTAAATTTTAAATAAAACACAAATATTTAAAAAAAAATCGTGAAACTTTATTATATCGTAAAGTAGACAGAATGAGGTTATGTATGGAACAATATATCGTGCAGATGGCCGCCGCGGCTTTGCTGGCATGCACGCGATCTTTTAATGAAATTTTCAATGACCGTTTTGCATGAATGCTGCGGTATTTCATTAATGCAGCGTCCAATTCCCTCTTTTAAGGCTTGAGTCGTCGTCGGCTTATTCGCGTAAACCATCAACTTCAAAAAACCCCAAAGAAAAAAATCTAATGGTGTTAAATCGCACGATCTAGGCGGCCAATTCTGATCTCCAAAACGCGAAATAACACGACCGGGAAATGACTGATGCAGCAATTGAATTGTTTCTCTGACTGTATGACATGTGGCGCCGTCTTGTTGGAACCACATGCCCTCCACATTTATTTCTTCAATTCTAGGCAAGAAAAAACTGGTTATCATTTCACGATACCGAACACCATTGACTGTTTGCGCTTGACCTGCCTCATTTTCATAAAAAAAGGTCCAATGATTCCTCCAGCCCAAAAACCACACCACACAGTGACACGTTGAGGATGCATTTGCTTCTCGTGAATCGCTCGAGGATTTTCCTCACCCCAAATGCGACAATTCTGCCTATTGACGAAGCCATCAAGATGAAAGTGGGCCTCGTCACTGAAGATGATTTTATCGGCAAAATCAGCATTTTCATGTTGTCTCTCCAATACCCAATTAACGATCTCCCTTCGCTGTCCATGGTCAGCTGGCTTCAGTTCCTGAGTCAATTGAACTTTGTATGCATGAAGATGCAAATCTTTCGTCAAAATTCGCTGCAAAGTGGATTTGGAGACACCAATTTGCTGAGCTCGGTGTCGAATTGAGGTGGATGGAGTTTGAGCGACATCATCACGTACAGCTGCGACATTTTCGGTCGATCGACCTGGTCGATGGCGCGTTGTTGTCTTTACATCACTTACAGACCCAGTTTCGGCAAATTTATCCATTAATCTCTTTACAGTTGACTCTTTTGGAGCATTATTGTGACCCCAAATTGATCGCAATTTGCGAACTGTAGCCGCAAAACTTTCACCATTTTGGTAAAACAATTTCACAATGAGAATGCGTTGTTCATTCGTGTAGCGCTCCATTTTTACTAACCTCGTACCTTCTACTAGCAAACAATAACAATTGTTCAAATGTCAAACAATGACACTTCGAATGTTGCCAGATTTAAAAATTGCGTTCTTCTTGGGACACCCTTTATTTATTTATTTTATTTATTAATCATATAATTACAAATTATATGTTAATACCCTAACCGAGTACTAGCAACAAAGGCCTTCGGCTCGTTGTAGCGAAAACAGACCAGAGCCTCTGGTGGGAATTGAACCCACGACCCCCGCACTGATAAGCTAGCACGCTACCAACTAGCCTACCGGGGCGCTCAAATCTAAAAATAATTGAGTTAATTTGTGCATTTTAATATTTTTTTTTTTACAAATTAAAATTTTGCTACATTTTACAATTCATTGAGTTTACAACAATTTACTAAAATTTAGTAGCGCTTACTAATTTTTTTAGTATTTTTATTGTACTGTTATTAATAATATTTAGTACATTTTTTTTTTTGCTGATTTTAGCAAAACCGATTTTAAATTATACTTTATAAAAGATTTACTTTAATTTAGTAGCGGCTACTTATTTTTTCTACTAATTTCATTGTACTACACGTCAGCAGACATGTGTTGCTAAAATTAGCAAAAAATATCGCTGGGATCAAATTAGCAAATCTTTCCGTAATAACAGCAAAATTTTCAGTTGCCATTCTTAATTGCTATTTTAAATAGATGTCCTATTTTGGGACATGAGCCGGTTGTGAAAATTATCTTCACTTTCGATCCCTCTTTAAAACCTATGTAACATTTTAAGGCAATTTAAGTTTGTATATATTAGTTTCAATTGTTAGAAATAACATTTCATTCAATAACCACTGTTTTTAAAACTAGCATTTTTTTGCAAATTTTAGCAAATGGGTTTTAAAAAATTTGTAAAATTATTTCTGAAGTTAGCAACAAAAATTTATTAAAAGTCAGTACAAATATAGTAAAGTGGAATTGAAAACCGTTTAAAAATTTTTCTACTAACTTTTTTTCTGATTGTTAATTTTAGTTGTGTCTGACAAGGACTATCAAACAAGAGAATGTACAGTCTTAAAATCATGGAGCCGATAATCCAAGTCCTTGTCTAAAACAACTGAAATAAAGTTTCTAAATGCTTGGTGTCTGAATTGTGCTCGGTGGTTCGGGTGACTGGATGATTAGCTCGATGATTTTATTCATAAACATCCTATTGTTTCATAGTCATGTATAAAAATGTGTTTAATTTTAGGATTTGTTGTATTGTTTTACAAAAAAAAAAAAAAAAATTTTACTAGATTTTGCTGGAAGATATTTTTCGATTTAAAACTAATAAAATTACCTACTAAATTAGTTACTAATTTTTACTATTTTTTTTTTTTTTGTTTATCTCGTTTTGTTTGTTTGTTTTCGAACAGATTTTTGAATAAATCTAGTAAAAATTATAAAAAGTTGTACAAAGTATAATGTAAACACGCACATATATTTATATTTAATGGAATTCATATAAAAAATAAATATTACAAATGCGCTAATTACCAAGAATTGTAACTCCAAAAGAATTTCTGGCTTTGAAAAAAATGTTTGTTTCTGCATTCTTTGAATTTGAATTAAAACGGTTAAACTTTAACATAAAAATTGTACATTTAACATAAAATCTTTTGACTTGGCTAATGTAATTTAACATAGAAATTTTAGTATTATACAATTTTCATAAATTACATAACTGTTATACATAAATGTGGTATAAATTTATATTTACCTGTTATCCGTTATATTAGTAAATACTAGTATGTCATAGATGGCGCCACCTTAAAATTTGGAAATGTAATATTTTATAGCGCAATCAGGTCAAAAATGTAAAAGAGGTTTAAATATTTAAATATATAACAAAATTACTAACAGAGCTGTTTATTAGGTCCATTCGTCTACCTTCCTCAGTCAAGTCCAGTAAAAATTACTCAGGATGAGAGTAAGACAAATTTACTATTAAAATTCAAATTTTCTAAAAAAGTACGCGAACAAAAAATTTGAAATAATTTACAAGTTTGTTAAAAAGCTAATTGTAAAACCAAATTCAATAAAAAAATTACTGGTCGAGGTAGAAAAAGAGGATTCTTGTTGTAAAATAATAAGCAAAAATATTTTATCATTTACATGCAACAACGTAGTTTTAAAACATTTTTTTTTTATGTATTTTCAAATATTTGTTACACGTTTTTCAGTCATATGTTTTTTTGCTTGAAAATTCTTGCTGGCAAAAATTTGTCCAATAAAAATTTTCAAACTCTCAACATAGAACAGTCATTTTATTCGAATTTAGTTAATTTCCTGCAAATATTATCTATCCATGGTTAAGGTTAAAAAACAAACTTTGATTGAGCCATTAAGCAAAGTAATTTTTTTTTTCATGTAATGTTATGACTCGAACTTTATTGGCCTCAAATTGTAACAAAAATTGTGAAAATAAATAATAAGAAGGTCACAATTACAATAAACCTAAAATATTGCATTTTCATTACAAAAATGTCGTGCAGTCTTTTTTATATTGAGTATAATTGTATTTCACGTGAAATGCGAACAGCTTACTGTACTTTAAATTTGACAACTAATTGAAACAGTTAACTTATGAATATTTCTTTTTACTACAATAAAACATATTTTTAGACCTATAATCAATATGAAATTTGCTGTCAAGAATATATAATAAAAAATTTATGCCAATGTCGTGAATAAATACCATATTATACGGCTTTAAAAAATGCTATTTTGGGCAGGAATTTTTGTTTTTAAAAACTTTGAACTCTGTATATTTTGAGAGTTTCATAGTCCCTGCTTAAATCAACGTATTAGAAGCTACGCAACTTGTATCCCAGTTGTGATCTGAGTAGCTTTTTGGTTTAGGGCTTCATAATTGGCTGATGGTTTCAACTCAGCACGTCCAATTGTCCAGTCCTTGTTATAAAGAATTTCAATCCAGTATTTCAAAAAAAATAGTGTATCAATACTGTTTGCAAAAGTTTGTTAAGGTAAAATTGAAATGTTTCTGTTAAAAAAGCGCATAACAACAGTTGCAACTTTAGAACTATTTATTTACATAATTACACACAGAAACTCACTTTAACACAATTTCAAATTTATTAAATTATTGGGATCTTGAATTAATAATGAGCCTTTTTTCGAAATTTATGGATTTATTATGCAGAAATGGTTAGAAATATATTATTCAAGGTATTATCTATCGCTGGCCATAACTTATTCTCATCTTTCTTTTCAGGCAATTCAAGCATTGAGCCATTTTTAATATTGTTCATATGAAGTGAACTTCTGCTGGGTCAGGCCATGTGTCATCGACCGAAATAAGTAATAGTCTGAAGAAACGATGTCTGGAGAATACGGCTTGTGGGGTAATATTTTCCATTTCAGCGTTTCAAAGTAGTTCTTAATCGGTCTTTCAACATGTCGCCAAACGTCATCATGCTGCAAAGTCACTTTGTCTTGCTTTCCTTCTTTTTACTTCAGTGCATGGGTTCAGTTCCCCCGTGATCTTTTTCTTCGTTTTCTTCTGCTTGACAGCTCTTAGTAGATCACGCTTGGTACCACCAAATACTGATCAAAAGCTTCATGCCATGAATATTTGACTTTGCGAAGAAAATTGATGGCTGTCTGGGCAAAAACCCATTACATTGGTCTTCCTTTGTTGGCGTTCAAGGAGCCGTTTACAAGCGAAAAATCGCCTTTCGACGTCGCGTGGCTTCAACTCGTATGGCATTAGTTGAGTAATGCTAATGCAAATGTAATCGTGCTAATGCCCCAAAAACTATTTACAATTGATAATAAAAGCATTTGTTTCTAAAAAAAAGGAGAATGTTTAAATTGCTTTACATAGGATCCCTCAGGGTCCTTACCGCACCTGGACTAATTTTATTATCACATTATATTAACACTCATAGATAGCGAAAATTTTAACCGTTTTAGGCAATCTCGATTATTTTTCAAGGTATTCGAAATTTTTTGCAAAATGGCCGGTATCTCGAAAACTAAGTGAAATAGGGCAAAACGCACAAAATTTTGTTATAGTAGAGTATCAATATAAAATTTTATTTTGTAATTATTTGCTTTTAATTGGAATTTAAAAAAAACATTATAATTAATCACTGAAATCATACAATTAAAAGTATTATCATTATTTATAAAAATGGTGATGAAAATATTTACATTACAATTGATATCAATGCAATGCTACTGAAATCATCAATTAATTTGTCTATTTAATTACTAAGTCGCCTGTATGGTCCACATAGTGCAATGATTCCAATTCTTTGTCTTCAAACTTTTTGCGCTGACCCGTTCGTTCCTTCTCTTCGAGATCAAAATCACCATCTTTAAGCGACCAAAAAACCTGCGACGCCATTGTTAAGATAGAGCATGCTCACCGTAAACTCCCACTAAGATTCAATGGTTCTCGGCAATACTATCTTCATATTAAAGTAATGAAGAAGAATTCCACGAAAAAACAAATTATCTGGTACGAAATTCGACATGTTGTTTACATTTCCACCAAATGACACAAGCTGCCAAAGCCTCTCATTCAGAATAGATATTAGCGGCAAGACATAGGAAACCGGAACGTTGAATCATATGCTAGTGGCGGGCTCTTCTGTAAATCGCACAGGGTCGTTATTAACTCAAGGTCAATAATAATTTGGAATTTATTATGCCGAGTTGTTGCCATATTAACGGTCTATCTCAAACTGAGGACGACGACTTGAGGAAATCCAAAAGGTGCTGGTCTTTGCTCTCCTGTTTACTAGAAATATCCAGAATATGACAATTTTGTCCAGAGTTGTGAGATTTAACTTGTTGAAGAGTTGCCAAACTAAATTGACTTAGGACTGCCATATGGTGATTTTCGAATTTCATTCACAAAAAATTGCGAAAATGTATCGAGTACACGCAAAGAAAAAACATGGTTGGGTCAATCATATTCGAAGAGCATCATATATTTTTGGGTTTATGGTTGTACCAACAATAATCGTACTATATTATGGTTATCATATTATGATAATAAAATAATTATATTTTTACCATAATATGGTCCCTACAGTTGTATTATGATTCAAAAATTACCATATTATGGTCCGAAATAAACATGTTATACTGAATTATCATAATATGATCGCACGTAATCATAGTATGCTCATTTTATGGCCCCTCATAACTATATTATGATTCCTGGATAATCTTTAAGGAAAAGTTCTTAGAAACTATGAAAAAACTTTTTAAATTTAAGAATATTTCCTTAAGGACTTTTTGAAGAAAAATTGTTAGGGAAAAAATCACAGACTTTAAGAACTTTTCTTTCTTTGATTGTATAATTATTTATTGATTGTTGCCAACATTTTATCGTTGCATAATTATCATATTTTTTTCATAGTCAAAATTTTTGTTACCACAGTATAGTTACAGCCAATCATGATATAAAATAGAAGGTGCCAATCATAAAATAGTAAAATATTTACCAAATAATGATGGTAGAGACCATTTTGATGTTTTTTCTCTGCGTGTAGTAACACACTGCACCTACTATTTTGATTGCTCTTGTTGGTGTATTTTTTTTTTTTTTCAATACCGACACTTGCTGCACAGTGGAAAATTTTACTGTAAATTAACCTGCAAATTTAGTAATTA
>OX456526.1:19113285-19150785 GCA_949748255.1 Eustalomyia histrio
AATAATGCGTTATACGGAATCCAGTTTATTAAAAAACGTATAAAAATGGATTAAGAAAATTTTTCAGCCACACACTGCCATATATTATGGCTGACTTTATCGTATAATTGTATTTTTTATTATTATATCTTCGGGAATTTTAAAAAAATGCCACATATCATGACAGAATTAATGAAACTAAATTGTCACTGTACTTAAATGATTTTATATAATTATACACTCAGAATATTATGTAGTTAACTGTTTGTAATTTAATAAAAAAGTTTTCCGTTTCATTTAAAAATAAAGGAACATACATTTTTTTTTCAAAGAAATATCTCTATTAACTTTTTTATACATTTATTTGAAATAATTTACTATCATTTACCGATTTTTTTCAGTTTCATTTATTTTTTTCATTTGTTTGAAATTTAATAAAAATTTACCCACAAAACGGAAACTTGTGGTTTATTTGTGTCCGTAACAGTTATTACAAATTTAAATTTTGTTCGCTGTCTGTTTCAAAAAAAAATATTCAAAAAATTTCAATTTGTTTTTTTATTTAAATTGGTTGTATATATACAAAATTTTTCAATACAAATTACAAGAACTTCATAAACACACATGCATACACAAAAACATTCACACAAAAAGTCTCTATAGCTTTATATGCATACATACATTTTGTATTGTACGAGTATATTAAAAAAAAAAAAACAAAAAATACAAAAACGGAAATAATTTCAAATAAATGAAAAAACATTTATTTTTTAAGGATTGGTAGGTAAAATTTTGACATTTATTTTAACTGATTATATCATTTGTTTCTTACGGATGTGTCAGTTGATTAATCAGCATTTAAAAATAAATAACAAATGGCATTTAATTTAAATGAAAATTAAGTAGACCGGTTTTTAAATGAAATATCATTTCTTTTAAGTGATATTTTCAGTTATTTTAACTTACAAACTTTTTTAAGTGTATCTTATGCACTGAGAAAAAATGTGAAGAAAAAATTATAATAAACTCAGAATATTATGTAGTTTACTGTTTGTAGGTAAATAAAACTGTGTTCCATTCTATTAAAAAATAAAGGAACAGACATTTATTCTTCAATAAAAATATCTATATTAACTTTTTTTTATAAATCTGTTCGAAATGATTTCTTATTATTTATCGATTTTTTCAGTTTCATTTATTTTTCATTTGTTTAAAATTTAATAAAAATTTAAAATTTATTTAAATTGTTTGCTCATTTACAATATTATTTTTATTAAAATTACAAGAACATAAATATAAATACACATTCATACAAAATGTGTGAGATTAAAAAACAAAAAATGTACAAAAACAGAAATTTTAACTGATTAATCATTTGTTTCTAACGGATGTGTCAGTTATTAAAACAACATTTAAAAATAAATATTTGTTATTTGATTTAAATGAAAAGTAAGTATACCGGTTTCTAAATCATCTCTTGTAAATTACATTTTCTGTTATTTTAACTTACAAGTGTACTTAAAACAAATAAAACAAATAAAATAAAAAACACAAAAAATTGGCTTCTTTTTAATCTCCCTGTCTGGAATTCGAAACCATTGACATAGAGACATATATAATTATATCTTATTATATATTATATAATATAAAAAACTGCGTCTTGTTGCCCCGAAACGGGGTAATATTTTAAAGTTTTGTCTAAATATTAATAAAAAAACTAATAAGACAAAAATGTAGAAAAATATACATTTTTAATAGGTTTTTTGTTCAGGCTCTGCCTATTTCTGGAAGCTCTAGCTTGTCTAAAACTTTGGGTTCTCAAGAGATCTTTTGCCGGATCGAAATATATGTATCAACCTAGCTAAAAATCATGAATTTGCTTTGTTTTTGTAAATATACGAAGGTTGAAAGTTCGCTTCAAACAAGCAAAAATAACAATCAGAAAACCTCGTGGAATATAGAAAAAGCCTAGAAATCAAAAAACTTTTAAAAATAAATTAAAAAACAGAAATAACTATGATATATATTATGTTATCCCAAGTAAAAAAGTTTAGATATAATCATATGTAACATTACACATTGTTACAAAAAAGAATGAAACAGGAATACCTAGGATCCGATACGTTTTTTTCTAGTAGGTGTTTTCAAGTACGACAAGACTTTGTCCTTGAAACTTGCGAAACACTACAAAATCTTGAGTTACGGATTTTCGTACCTTTTGCATTTGTAAGTCAGTAACTTTGTTGTATATCAGACGATTTTGAATTTGATCTAGAAAGAAGAAACTAAGACCATTCGAAGATGTAAACATGAACTTAAGTAATATTGACACAAATTTGTGTATTTCTACAGCAAACACAAAAAAAATATATTTTTAAACTTTGGAGACGTTTTTTATTATAAAATTATAAAAGTACGTTTTTTATGAGTAAAATTCAATCTTGTTTTAAAATCAATTAAAAATTTACTGAGTTATTAAACTTTAATTAAAAACAAAATTTTGGAGTAAATGCATGCACAATGTCTTTCGTTTTCCTTTCAGTGAAGCTTCTGGTATGATGCACGTACCATTTTATAGACTCCCAGCAAAAAAAAGACCTTGAGAAATAATGGGTTTTAGAACGAGCAGTAAGTGGTTAAAGTTTGCCTGCTAAGCTCATTATTTTAACATAGAGATTTCATTGGAGTAGCTACCTCCTGGTTAAAATACCCAGTTATAGGTAACGCAAAAATAACTGGTTGTAATTCATATAATAAAAACTGGTGGCTTGAAACTAGTTAATAACAGGTTGCTTATAAAGGCCATAGTAATATGTTACATAATAGCATTTTTCCACTGAGCTACATCTTTTATCAATTTGCAAGGATGTTAACAACTTCCAATAAGAATTATACTGGCCAAAAATTCTACATGTTTCTACATCTGCACAAGATGATCCTTTCTCATTTTGTTCCATCTTGCATCTTTCATAATTTTAAGTGTCATCACTAAAAAGATTACAAAAAAATCGATTTTCTTTGTGCCATCACAAGCAAACTGACATTGCAGAAAATAAAAAAAACAAAAATTTATTCAACAAATGAAAATTAGCGGCACATGTAAGAATTTCATACTTATGTCTATCAAAAATTTTTCTTCATCATTATCTTCTTCCAGAATGGTCTTTAATATTTCAATGTACTGCATTAAAATTCGGGTTTGTTCTTGAAAAGCAACAACCACTCCAATGATTAATGCTTTCTCTAAATCCATTTTTTATTTTTAACCAAAAATTGACTGCATATAATGAGCTTATAATTTCTTACAGAAGTGATAACAAGGAAGGAGCTGAATAACTTCACCATTTCCAATTTAATATCAGAAAGTAGAAACTATTTATTTTATTTTAGATATAAAGAATTCTATTTCAGAAATTAATACAATAATAACTGAAATTAAATTAATATATCTGAAATGAAATTAATAACTTCTGAAATTAATTGATGAATCTGAAATTTAATCGAAAGTTTCTAAAATTGTTATTTTCTAAAACTAAATTGATAATTTCTGCAAATAATAAATAATTTCTGATATTAAATTGGAAATGGTGTAATGTTGTATAAATATATTTTATAAAACTTAAATACACACATGTAAAATATTTAATTAAATTTACAAAAAAATAACTTTCAGATTAAATCATTCAAAATTCCAATTCAAAATAAAAATCCCATTTTAAATTTAGAAATACACAAGTGAAATAGATATTTTCCATGGAACTTTCTGAATATGAAAAAATTAAATTTATTTGTTTTTTTTTTGTATTTTTCCAATATAAAATATAAAATTCAATTTTTTCGGAATTAACAAGATATTTTAATTAAAATCATTAAAAAACAGAAATATTTTAAATCAAAAAACTACTCTTTATTATATTTCAAATTTTTTTCTATACATTTTGTTATTTGATTTAAATTTGAATTGATTTTTGATAACAATTTGAACAAAATTTAAATAACAAAACCAAAAATAGATTTTAACAGCCAAAAATAAGTAATTAAAACACATTAATAGTAACTTCTTATTTTCAAGAAGCTGACATGGAATATCAATGGCTGTATAACACATTATTAGTAACTAATTATTTTCACTTTAGTAGTAATGCAGTGGGCAGGGGTAGGTTATTATTGGTAATGCAAAAACCTGCTATTACTAAATTTTTACTGGGCTAAAAAACCAGTTTTCGCTTAACTTTATTGCAAATAACTAGAATATTCCCAGCAAAATAAATTTTAAAAACAATTATAATCTCTAAAAATTTAAAATTTTTTAAAAAAGACAAAGAAATACAGTTTGAGTGAACACTGGTTTACTAGTTTTCTATTACTGAATTTTCCTCATTTTCTTTTTATAAACATTAACTAAGATTGTATTAGATATTTTTTTTAATTATGTCCCGGTTTACACACAGCAATTTTAGTTGCAGCAACTCTGAGTTTACTTGAGAGGAAGGAAAGAAGAGCGGAAAAGGGTTAAAACTTGCTTGTACTCGCAATTCTCATGTGTTTTTTAATTCGTACTTTTTTATATGTAAAGTATACCAAAATTGCAATAAGAGACTTTCAAAGTGTGGCCACGAATGAAAATTCAAAAGAGAGCAAGAAAAATTGTGGTGTGTAAAACGGGACTATAGCGTATACTTTAAGCAATTATTCAATTTAAAGTCAACCCCACTTTTGTATAAATTACTCTAACGACAAGTTACTAATTCTTAAATGGCAACTCTTTGTGCTACCTCTAAATATTATAAACAATTTTAACTGAAACTTGCTACGTAGAGTGTTTACACATTAACAACATTGTGGACATTGTGAATTCAAACTATGATGTTTTTTTGGACCACTCTTGCGTTCATATTAATACACTTAAAAAAGTTTGTAAGTTAAAATAACTGAAAATATCATCTAAAAGAAATGATATTTCATTTAAAAACCGGTCTACATAATTTCCATTTAAATTAAATGTCATTTGTTATTTATTTTTAAATGTTGATTAATCAACTGACACATCCGTAAGAAACAAATGATATAATCAGTTAAAATAAATGTCAAAATTTTACCCACCAATCCTTAAAAAATAAATGTTTTTTCATTTATTTGAAATTATTTCCGTTTTGTATTTTTTGTTTTTTTTTTAATATACTCGTACAATACAAAATGTATGTATGCATATGAATCTATAAAAACTTTTTGTGTGAATGTATTTGTATATGTATGTGTGTTTATGAAGTTCTTGTAATTTGTATTGAAAAATTTTTGTAAACCAATTTGAATAAAAAAAACAAATTGAAATTTTTTAAATATTTCTTTGAAACAGACAGCAAACAAAATTTAAATTTGTAATAACTGTTACGGACACAAATAAACCACAAGTTTTGGTTTTGTGGGTAAATTTTTATTAAATTTCAAACAAATGAAAAAAATAAATGAAACTGAAAAAAATCGGCAAATGATAGTAAATTATTTCGAATAAATGTATAAAAAAGTTAATATAGATATTTCTTTGAAAAATAAATGTATATTCCTTTATTTTTAAATGGAACGGAAAACTTTTTTATTAAACTACAAACAGTTAACTACATAATATTCTGAGTGTATATTTCGATCTTTAACTGGGTCGTTATTTATTATTACCAATCGTATTTTTAGTATTTTGCAAGCTAAAAGTAATGTGTTAATTCCAATAATGCAACTTAATTGTTTCAAGGTTGCCACAAGATAATTAAGTGGCAACTCTAGAAAAAATCTGGCAGCCCCACAAAAATTTTAGTTTATATTTCCGAACCAGCATGTGATTTTTACCCTAAAATTGCATGTTTATATAATCGGCAACAATTTATAAGACTAAAAAAAGATGTTTACACTTTTTATTTTGGAAATAGATAATATTTTTTACACACAAGTTATGGATGCATCGACCCATTTTGACTATTTTTGATGTCAATCATTTACCAAAATCAATAACTTCAATTACTTTACTTATTTCGCACAAATTTGTACAAAGAATACGAAATTTTATTCTTTTTTCGCATATTAAATTTTAGTTATTTACATAAAGAAATAAACAGGTTTTGAACTTATGGCCACATTTTGCTATTGTGCACTAAGCTGCTTTTAAATTAAATTTATTATTAAATATTTTTGTTTAACTTCATTTCAACAGATTTTAACATCAAATCATAAATTATAATGCTGATGATAATTTGTTGTATAAAGACATTAAATAAACATGCATATTTCCTCAAAAAGCAGATGATTTGATTCTTGTTCTTGCATTTATAAGTAGAATTTGTAGTCTATGTTATTCTGTAAAGGGTAACCAAGCAAGAAATAAGGTTTTACTACACGCATATGTTGTTAGATATGTGTGCAATTCTATGTTAGTTATAAGTAAAGCATATTTAACTGAACATACACTCTAAAAATTTTTGTAAAATTACAACTATAAAACAGGTAAAGTGTTGTGTAATATTACGAAAATTCGGTAAATATAAACACCAAATGCGTAAAACAGTTCCGTACACACTTTCATATACAATAATACTAACACAAAGTGTTTTTAAACATAATGAGCTTAAAATTAAACACATTATGCCTAAAATTAGTATTCTTGTGTTAAATCAAAATTTTACGCACAATATTTGTAAATATACAAACCTATATGGTAATAATTATTTTGACATTTTGAAATTATAAAAGAAATAAAAAAAATCTAAAAACAAATAATTATTTTTCAAAATTGTCTATTATTGAACAAATTGTGGTAAATGTATATTAGATTATTGGGTCAAGAATCAAAAACATCCGCCAAAAACTGAAATACTGCATCAAATATTTATATCTATGAAGTTGGCTCTTTTAGAACGAAGAAGAGGACAAATCATATCGCACAATACAATATGCCCTGTAGAAAGCTGCAATAAAACACTAAAAAATTGCAAAATGTATTTTATGTATTGTAATAAAAATAAATTTATGGTTTTTATTAAAAAAAAGTTTTTTGTGCAGTTGAATTCAAAATATGCGTGTTGGTAAATATACGCATATTTTTTGAAATTTTTAAGCACTGCATTGTTAGTTCTTTTAATTTTTACACAACTTCAATGTAAATTTACACATTATGTGTGCAAAATATTACGCATAATGTGTGTATTTTTCGTTTACGCACACAGAGTAAATTTACCGAATTTATAGTATACTAGCTGACCCGGCAAACGTTGTTCTGCCTAGGAATAGGATTACATTATTATCTAGGTAGCTCGCACAAAGTTTGAATATTCTCACAATAATAGTACCCCAGATATGCAATAATAAATTTGTACTTCGTATGGGAGGTGCCACGCCCATTGCTTGGATCCCCCATATTTTTTGGAAGATTATGAATATTATTATCAAAGAAGCTCACACAAAGTTTGAAGACTCCCACTTTAATAGTACCCCAGATATGCAATAATGAATGTTTTCTTCGTATGGGAGGTGCCACGCCCATTGCTTGGATGGCACTCATTTTTTTGGGAGATTATGAGTATTATTATAAAAAAAGCTCACACAAAGTTTGAAGACTCCCACTGTAACAGTACTCCAGATATACAAAAATACATTTTTACTTCGTATGGGAGGTGCCACGCCCATTGTACCCATATAGGTCAATTGTGAATCTAAACCATTCAGGGATCAAATAAAACAGACACAACAAATTTCATCGAAATCGGCCCAGCCGTTAAGGAGGAGTGCAGTCACTAACACACGTACAGGAGAATTATATATATAAAGATATAGGAGTACAGTTTCCTACTATAAGTTGGGTAAAATTCAACAGAAATTAATTAGAGTGTACATATAAATTAATTTTAAGATATACATACATAAATACTTATGCCTAAACATGTTTATTAAAAATTATGGTGGCAATAATTGGAAAGAAAAAATTATTTCTGTTAGATGGTAAGAGGTTCTTTAACTGGGAGGCTTTCACTTAACAATCTTTACGTTTTTTTTAAAGTTTTTGATAAAAAATTATTTATTAAAAGTTCACAGAACTAAAACAACCAGTCCTTGATTTCCTGTATATAAATAATAACTATTACCCTAATATAAAGATGATGTCAGTCAAGGTAAAGTTTCTTCCATCTTATTCTTCTGCCATAAGTACAACTAGAATCGTAGATGTTGTCAGGAACTTATTTACCTACAAATCTTTACAATGAAATGCACCAACACACAGAAAAAAAAAACAGAAATTCTTATTCTTGACTCATTTTTGGTTAAACTTTTGTCATATTAACAAACATGTTAATTGTATTAATTAAAGAAATATAAGTTTGGAAATACCATTTTTTTTTGTAAATATGACAAACAATTCAACTGAAATTGAGCCAAAAAACCAAACAAAATATTTTTCTGTGTAAATACTAACACATAAATTTATGTTCATTTTATTTTTTTTTTAACCAACTTTTAATATCATTTATGATGAATGTATTAGAATTTCTTTTGGTTGTTATTTTTATTATCAGTTTTGTTGTACCGGAAAATACATAAAATTATATAAACAGTATACACTTTATGAATCCTTAGTAAAGTAAATTTCTAATTACAAACAAATAAAATGTTTTCATTAACATTCGTTTCATTTAGAAAATTATATTAATAAACATCTGCTAATTGAAAAAACTTAAAATGGATTATTTTTAAATGAAATTCAGAATTCTGTAGGCAATTGTTGTATCTGTACTTTGAAATTTAAGAGGGCAACCGGAGAATACATTTTTATTGCAATACTCACTAACTAATATAGGGAGATTTTTATTTGATGTTTGGTTTTGCAGAGTAAATTTTTTCAGTGTTAAAAAAAGTTTCGTGACATATGGAAATTGAAAAATGCTCAGCAAAGTTTGCCAGTTCACCATCAATAGACTATCAAACGAACAACGCTTGCAAATAATTGAACTTGTTATCGTGCTGTGTGAGAAATGTGTTTCTATCTAAAAATTGTCTTTAGCGACGAAGATCATTTTAAGCTCACGTCAACAATAAGAATTGCCGAATTTGTTATACAGAGCTGCCAGATGCAGTCCATCATTGAACTGTACTTTTTCAATAACAAACAGAATTGCCGAATTTGTTATGAAGAGCTGCCAGATGCAATACAGGAGCTGCCAATGCAACAAATAGAATTGCCGAATTTGCTATGAAGAGTTGACAAATGCAGTACAGGAGCTGCCAATGTACCGCAGCATCATTGCACTGTACTTTTTCAATAACGATGAAAATCGCAACGCAACAGTCAATGGAGCAAGATGCAGTGCGATGATTTTTTTTTTTTGCCCAAAATCGAAAAATCGAACTTGATTACCATGTAGTTTCAACAAGACGATGCCACATGAACCTATTGAGAAGCGAGTTTGGCAAGCAATTGATCTCATATTTTGGTCCATTGGCCGCCAAGATCATGCGATTTGACCCCAATAAACTACTTTTTGCAGGGATAAGTGAAGTCTCTCGTATACAGCAACAAGGCAGTCACAATTCCAGCTATGAAAGGCAATATTACAGCTGCAATTGTTGAGATATCGCCCGATATGCTGGAAAAATTATGCCAAAATTGGAGCTCACGGATGGCCTACCTACGGCGTACTCTTGGGCAATATTTACATAAAATAATGTTTTAAAAGTAAATGTCAGACATTTATTTATTGCCCCAAATAAATATTTCATTCACTTTTTAAAATTGTTTGTGTTTTTTTTTTCAATTTTCAAAATCCAAACAGTTAAAAATCAACTTTTACATTCAAAATAACTGACAATGTCATAAAAATGACTGCGTAACTTTTACTACAAAAATTTAAAATATTCAAAACTTTTCAGCAAATCGATTTTGGTCTTAAATAATAAATTTTGGTCTTAACGAAAACACTGATAGAAGACATAATTTTGGAAGGAAAAAATGTTCGAAGGATAACTTAATTAAGAAAGCACCGAATACAACGTCTTTCGAGGAAATATGAAATTCAATGCATGTATGAAAATGTTTAAAGTTAAAAAATCCAGATAGGATTGCAACAAAGAACTCCGGGGAAAAAACTAGAGCAAAAAAGTTAAAATCAAATTTATAAATATACGAGGGCGGATCAATAAATTCGTAACTTTTTGCCACATGAGGAATTTTTTGGGAATTCTTTTTTTGCTTTTTTTTTTCTTGTGTTGTACTATTACCTTTTCCGTGGCATTAGCAACATAAAAACATTGTACTGGTAATTGCAAAAAGTCGGCCAAAAAAAGCAAAAAAAAAAAAATTCCCAAAAAATTCCTCATGTGGCAAATTTGTAAGTTCTGGTTCAATTAATTCGTAAATTCTGGCTAAAAACTTAAATCGACTTAAGTTATTTTGTAACACTTATATTTCAAGAGACTTTTTTGATAAAATTTAACCCTTTTTGTATGAATTTTTAAAATAACATAGAACTTTAGAATATTGTTACGATTTTACCTTTTAAAATCGTTGATTTTTTTCATTTAAATAAATTCAGTTCTTTTTATATTGCAAATAATAAGTGGAAATTTTCTATAGCAACTCTTTATTTACACAAAATACCCTCCACCAATATGCTAAAAAGATGTTCTCTTCTGTTTTTTATAAAGTAGGAGTAAAATTATGTGGGTGAAAAAGTTTTTTGAGGTAAAAAACTTTTTTAGATGTGAAAAGAACTTTTTTGGTGGAAAAAAAAAATTTAGAGGTGAACAAAAATTTTTAAGGTGAAAAATTTTTTGTGGTGAAAAAAAATTTTAGTGGTGAAAAAATGTTTGAGGTGAATACAAAATATTTACTGCTAAGCGACTGGTGAAAAAATATGAGAAAAAATGTTATGTACCAGTCTCTACTATGAAATTGTACTAAATTTGTATGGGCATTTTAGAGGTAGCTTGCCATTTTCACTAGTTTTTTTAAACATGGACTGCACAAAAAACACATTTTAAAGCATAGTTTTTGTCAAATACTCAATTTTGTCCGGCTAATGGGAACTAGCTCTGCAGCTGAATATGCCTAATGGAGAGCATGCACTGCCTGATGCGCCACGTATTGATAAATAATTGCAACGAATGTTCTTTCTTTAAAAAATTGAAGTGTGTTTGTCTAATAGAGAGAATACAGCAAAGAAATTAATTTATTAAAGAAAGAACATGAGTTGTAACTATTTGTCAATAGAAGGTGCATTCTCTCCATAAGGGTATTTTGCTGCAGAGCTAGTCTCCATTAGCCATATTGTGCTACAATATGCATTAGAGTATTATTGATTTTCTATTATCTTCGTAACATAAATGAATATTTGCCAAAACTATAAAAAATATTGCACTTTATTCATGTGTTTTTTTATAAAAGAAAAAATTTACATGAATATACATTTTCCAATCCCTCAATTCTCAAAAATACAAATGGAATAAAAAAAATACTATTTTCTTCTATGAAAATTTCTTTTTTGACATAAAAATGTGAAACAAATGCTTTTATTAAGTCAAACATTTAAAAAATTTACTTTAAAATTATGTAATAAGTCTACTAGCAACATCTGAATGTATAGTTTTACTGTGATTCTGCGCCATCTATTCAAAAGTAGCGGCACTAAAGCAATGATGTATTTTGCTCATTCTTTAGATATAAATGTCTTTGGTTACAAAAACAAAAAATACATTTTATGGAATGAAACGAAAAACCAACAAAGCTTAACAGAAAAACCCAATCTGGTTTACTATATCTCCTAAAGTAGCCAAAGAATTGGAGATATTTGAACGGAAAATCCTAAGAAAATGTATCGGAAAAATTATGAAAATTCCATAAAACGATTTTCAAATAGTCACGTCTATGAAAATGGCGATGATCTACCCTTCTGTAGGTACTCCATGTCGTTGCAAGCCAGATTTGTTGAGAAACTTGGTCTACACGATAATATGCTTATCAACCAAATATACGATCTGGGCTGGATCTACATATCTTTCCCCTGTCGGTATAATTAATGGACGTATTAATGACGATCCAGCTCCTCTGGACCTTTCCTCATTCCTCCGGCAATCATAGAGGCTGAAGATGATATACATACGTATATACTAAATTTTGCATGAACTGTAATATGAATATGTTTCATCAATTTATAAAACAGAACTTTTTTTATTTAGTTTTAGTAATGTTATTTACAGACGTCTGCTCTGTTAGCGACTTTAACAATGTTATTAGAGTAACACACATACAGCTCTAAGAATGTTATTATTCTCAGAGTATGTAAGACAATAAATGTAATCGAACAAGAAGAAGACTTAATAACATTTTTACTTACTTAACAGAAAATAAAAATAGATACAGAAAAATTTTACAAATTTGTATGGAAAATTTAGAGGTAATTTCACATTTTCACTCATAACTTTTGAACCGCTTGACCGATTTTGCTCATTTTAAATACCAAACTGCTCGGGAGGATGTTAAATAATCTGGGTAATAATAGGCACCCCCGCTTGCGTCTTCGCGTCGTGATCGTGATTTCAACAGACAGACAGATGGACATCGCTAAATCGTCTTAAAATTGCATAAGGATCACGAATATATATACTTTATAGGGTCTAAACCTATATTTAGACATATTACAAACGGAATGACAAACTGATATATACCCTCACCATATATGGTGGAGGGTATAAAAATGCCCTGTAGTGGAAATGATAGTGAGAATTGTAGTAAAGAATGTGTAGTTACAACAAAGTATAAATTTAAAACTAGAAATGCAGGACATAAATCTGATCAGATACACAGGAACACTACTTCTACACAAAAAAACAGCATTATCATTACATTGCACAAATTCTAAACAGAATTTTCACAAAAATTTTATTATTTCAACTAATATCATTTGTTATTTTTAAAGTATTTTATTTAAATAAATAAACCGTGTTTTTTTTTTTTTTGGTCTTTCACTCTTCGGGCTTTTACTTACATTTATAAGCAACACTGTACAGCATAAAGGTCAGCCATATCAAAAATTATACCAAAAATTTATACCAGTATTACGCTTAAACAACTTCTTATTCACTTGGTAATATTTATTCGCTATTTATTATCTTGTTTTTGTAAATTGTATACATTTTTAATCATTTAATACTCTCTTTAAACATACTTTAAGTCCAAAAGTTATTGTAACAAAAATCAACATTTACGCTTTTTATACATATTTTTAACAAATAATAATAACAAAAAAAACTTATAGAGAAGAGCTAAAGTAACACAATTTTATTTGATACTCAACCAAACACAGAATGTTACAAACATAGTTGAGTTAATGGTCTGGCGTTCTTTTGTTTTTGTTTGTTTTGATGATACTCGACTTATACCAACAAAAGAATTGAGAAGCCATTATGAATTTCACTTTACTGTTTCAGTGATATTATATGGATCACATGGCTCTATTAAAATTTCTTGCTTATTAAACAAAGCTAAGGCGATAAAGAAATATCCTACCACTAGACAAAAGAGTTGAGGTCAATAATGTTACTAATCATATTTGTGGCTGTGCTGACCAGTTTGTTACTCAAAATGTGCAAAATTATTTAATGAATTTCACTCTTCTATGTAAAATGTGTTATTCTAGTACAATTAAAAAATGTTTGCTGGGCTTTCTGTGTAAAAACAACTCAACGGCTCGGTGAAAACTGAGTATATGGAAAAATGGCAGTACTTTTGGTGTAAATGGCATACTTTGTGTAACACAAGTGGTACTTGTGTTTAAAAAAGTTTTATTATAACCAATTTTTTGTTGGCATTTTTTTTTTTTGCGAATAACAAAAAATGAAATCAGAGATACAAAAAATAAATGCGAAATAAATGCATTCAAAAATACAACTCACAAATTGGCCATCGGATTAAAAAGCTTTCAAACAGAAATTTATACTTATTTGCCAATTTTTATATTAACTTTTAGGATTTATTTTTTAATATTGGCAGTTTTATTTTGGATTAGGTGAATTTCTTTTGGTCTTGCTTATGTTTGCCAATTTTTATTGTGGACTAAACTAGATATTTAAAGAATTTTTATGGATAGACTTTTAATGGATAATTTTACATTAAGCTGCACTTGTTCCTTTACAATGAAACTCGTCTAAAGCGTAGCGTCAATTGATCTTAAATTTTCACACGTTAAAGAGGATACAAAAAAATACCCACATATTTTGTAATCTGCAATTTAGAGGGTAAAAAAATCGACATGGGTCTTTTGTGGTGACTAGGGTTTTACTAAATATTCAATCTACTAATAAAGTCAGAAGATATTCTGCAAAATATTCCAAATTTCTGAGGGCGACATGAAGCTGCCACTCAGAAACATAAGTATCCTATCACAAAGCTTCATCATATTTATGAAAAACTTCATAAATGGGATGAAAACTTTATACACAGAGAAAACAGACACGTGCTGACAACCGAAATTGTAGTCAATCGAATGTTTCGGTTGTGGTAACCAAATTTTTCGGTTGTGACAACTGAAAACCAATTGAGACATGATTGATATGATAGTGACAACAGTATTTCGGTTGTCTTAATAACAATTCGGTATTCACAACCAATAGATTCGGTTGCTGCAACTGAACCATTCGTCTGGCGATAAATTCGTTTGTCAGCACGAATCTGTTTTCTGGGTGTAGCTTTTCGTCTAATGTAACTACAAATAAGCATGATGAACATCATTGTCCGACTGGCTCTTCTAGAGCACAGCTGGTACCTGAGATCACAGTGGCTGGTGAAATATCCCGACGAGGTTCCCAATTACCTCCTATCCAGGGAGAGGTCTTACACTGGACTGAGCAATAAATCGCAAGAAAAATTTCCCAGTACCTTGAAAATTCGAACTTTCTGCCCGAGCTGGGCTTCTCCTAATATTCCCCGTGAGTACTCTACGCAATGCTTCGGCAGGCTACGCAATTTTCTAGGCAGTATTCCTTTAGTAGGTAACTGACCGTTAGGGTAATTGTCAGTTATCTACTCCATCAGATGAACCCTCATAGGCTATAGCCTATGTATATAGTATGCTAGAACCAAATAACAAAATGGCTGTTGCCTAGTGCTATTAAAGACCTAAATGTGGATTGACTGGCAGACAGGATATAGATAAAATAAATTACTCAAGACACAAATAACGAAATTTCCAAAGACACCCTCACCCGACTCCAGTGACCATACATGAGCTCCAAACTCACACCCCAAAGATACACGCAGAGAAAAAACATGTTTGGCACAATCATATTCGAAGAGCATCATATATTTTTGGGTTTATGATTGTGTCAACCATAGTCATACTATAATATAGTTATCATATTATGATAATAAAATAACCATAGTTTTACCATAATATGGTCCCTACATTTATATTATGATTTAAAAATTACCATATTATGATTCTACATCAATATATTATGATGTTTCTAAATATCTACTATTTTTGTAAAAAAACCTTTTCGTACAAAAACAATTTTAGGTTTTACAGACTTTTTCTTATAAAAAAATATTTTATTAATATTATTCGAACTTTTTACAAGAAATGAATTAATAAATATATTTTTTTATGAAATATTTCTTATTGTTTTTATTGAAACGTATTGAAAAATATAAAATATTTATATGGAATCTTTTTGACAATGAATTGATTAGTGTAAATAATATTATACGTATAAGAAAACCCTTTAAAAATATCTTCTAAAGTTAAAAAAAGAAATTATCTGAATCTTAGTGGCTCAATTGATGAAATGTTTTAATGCCACATGAAAGATATTCTGTTCTCACATTTGTCCAGTTTTAGTAAACAATATATGATTATTTTTTAATACATTTTGTAGTAAACACAAACTGACTGAACTGATAAAATTTTGGTTTTTATGAAAACAAGACAATATTATGACCGTAAATGTCAGAATCATGTTATATTTTATGTATAATTATTTATTGATGGTTGCCAGCATTTTATGGTTAAATAATTATCATATTTTTTTCATAATCAGAATTTTTGTTACCACAGTATGGTTACAGCCAATCATGTTATAAAATAGGAAATGTCAATCATAAAATAGTAAAATATTTACTATAATAATGATGGTAGCAACCATGTTGATGGTTAAAAAGCCAATAACATGGTTGTGACAACCATACCCGATTACAGCAAGCTTAATATAGTAGCAGTGATCATGTTGCAACCATGTTTTATCTCTGCGTGTAGGTTGATCTATATGCACTTATCAAATTACACTGTTAAAATACTTTAGGATAGCCTATTCCATAAAGATTTTATTCGCGACTTTTTGATCGCGTCTTCGATAAAGATTTGAGAGATCCTCATACGACATTTAGGTTGCCTCTGATTATGTTATGGAATTCCTAAAGTTTAAGGGAGCCCTAAGTAGGCGCCTTCATTGCGGTTATATGCAATGTTGGATCTGCAGGGTGGCTCCGATAGCATCCGTCGTGTAAAACCATAACACGCAACACGAGAAATTCTCTTGTAAGTACCTCTTACAAACCAGGGCATTAATATAGCTTTAGCAATAGTATTAAATGACTTAGACTCCACATTATTCCTATAAGATAATTTAATGTTTAGTAGCCTTTTTTTGGACAAAGAGTCAAAGTACTTAATTCCATAAAAGAAATTTGTCAAGAGTATGCCCTAGGCGCTGCGAACTGCCCATAAAATCTATTGTATTACCTTCAACCTTCCTTTTATTCATTTATATTATAAGGCTTATCTTAAATGGATTGATAGGCAACCCTGTTTTCTGGCACCTTTCAAGAGTAAAGGCTCTGAGCCTATTGATTACACTGATTAATATTACTGTCATTATATTTAAGCACGCACATGACAAAATCATTGGCCTTGTAGTATAGACCCTGCAGAAACTCAAATATTACCGGTTTCCGTAATAAAGATGATGAAACGCCACCGAGAATATACCCTGGGGTACCCAAAGACCCCTGGTTACATTCTCGGTCCTATATGTAGTCCCTATGCCAGGTGTGATTACCCAACATCTGAACTTCTCCAAAGTCGAATTGATTATAAGTCGATAGATGTTCTTTCTCAACCACAGGTACATGACCGAATAAAAGCTTAGGTCTAAACATCATACTCCTAAGTGGGATAATTATGTCCATCTCTCTCTGCAATAGACACGCATATAACTCGTTTGAATTGGGAGAATTATAAGATGAAAATTCACCCAACTTTCCTGAAATATATAGCACACAACAGCCTTACATTACACTCTGCATTGCAACAGAGCTGCAGAAGCCCGGGTAGTTCGTGTAAAGCGATAACTTGCGGCTTTCATGGGGAGATTCTGTGTAAAAACCGTTCGGCTTCTAGGCTGACCATTTGTAGGGTCCTGTGATATGGTCTTTTGAAGTCAAACAGCTTTTGGAATATCGGAAATCTTTTGACAATAGCTAGTTTCGGATCTGCATGGTTACTTGCTGTATTCATATAATGCCGCCTTATAGATGACCAAATCACCAATTTCCTTTCACTACGGAAAATTTCTACTTGACTTTTAGGTCTTTTAAGCGCAGCTCCCTTTCAAAGGAGAGGTAAATAAAACAATTTCTATGTAATAAATCTTCAAGCTCAAGGTAAATTTTATAAAAAATATTTATTTTTTATCCAATATTTCGCTATCTCAATGGACAGCTTCTTCAGGCATTTTTGATTATTTTTATTTTAAACATTTTTTTTTGTTCGGAGAAATTAAACTGAATAATTTAAATAAAATAATGTTTTTGTATGTATCTGAAATATAAAAACTTTCGCTCAAGAAAATAAAAGTTTTGATACACATATTGGCTATGCTAGGGTTGCCGGAAAAGTTCAATGAAATTTAAAACAACAAGAATATTGAAATAGCGTTGTTTTTAATACGCTCATACTGAACTCCAAAATACACAATTTCGTTTTTTCAAGCATATGATTTAAAAATTTGTATGAAATTTAAAAGTCAAAAACTTTAAAAAAACGAAAATACGAAACGTATTTTTGGGGGTTCAGTATGAACATTGTTCTAAATATACAGGTTGGTTGAAAAGTTCCTGCGCTCAAAATGAAAGAATACTGTTTTTGTTACGAAATATATTTTTTTATTTAATATAATCTCCTAGAAGCTCAATACACTTGTTCCAATGATCTTCCAATAATTTTATCCCATCCTTATAATGGTTTTCCGGAAGCTATGCAAAATAACCGTCTACGGCTTCTATGACCTCTTCATTCGACGAAAAATGCTTTGCACGAAGGAATTGTTTGAGATTTCTGAAGAGATAGAAGTCACTGGGAGCCAATACTGGTGAATACTGTGGATGTTCAAGCAATTCGTACTTTAATTCTTTGAATTTAGCCATCTTCAAAACACTTTTGTGAGCAAGTGCATTGTCTTGATGAAAAATGATTTTTTTTCTTCTTTAAACCAGGTCTTTTCTCACGAATTTTTTCATCCAGCTGTTCCAAAAGGCAATAATATTCAGAGTTGATTGTTTTACCTTTCTGAAGATAATCAATCAACAAAATTCCTTTTGCATCCCAAAAAACTGATGCCATAACCTTCTTTGCTGATCGTTGTGACTTCACCTGCTTTGGAGCTGAACAACCAGCTTCAGTCCACTGTAAGCGTTCTTGCTTCAATTTAAACTTAAAACGCTCCAAATTACGCTGAAAAATATGTTTTCTCTCCAGTTTTTGTTCCAAACAGTTTTTTCATACGTAATTCTTAATGTAATATGGAGTACTCGTCCGTCTGAGATGCCTATGGCATTAGCAATTTCACGCTTAGTCAAACTTGGATCTTCAGTAACCATATTATGTACCTGCTCAATGATTTATGCTGTGGTTGCAGTTTTTGGTCGTCCTTCGCGTGGATCGTCTTCAAGGCTCGTACGACCACGTTTAAATTCACCAGCCCAAAATTCAAAGGTGCGTTTTTAAGGTGAGGACTCCTTATACACTTCTAACAATTGTTCATAAATTTCCTTTGCTTTTAAACCCTTTAAAACAAAGAATCTAATGACTGCACGATATTCAATTTTTTCCATATTAAAAAAAATCAATTACACGTCAACTTCAAATGGCTTGCAAACAAAGAAAGAATTGACAGAATGACTTGCAACTTTGCATGTGTTCTCAGGACAGTTATACCAACTTGAGAAAAAAAAGTTTGGAGCTAGCAGTACCATCTCTTGGTGAGCGCAGGAACTTTTCAACCAACCTGTAATATTGTAGTATAGCATGTTTACTGTAAATTGCTTCATTTACTTAAATAATAAACATTGTTGTAGTTATTTGCTGTAAACTGCTAGTTAGCTCGAATTGAATATAAAACAACTATGTAAACTTTATGCTATCATTTAAAAGTTGTGATATTTAATTTTATTTCATTATTTTTTAATTAAAAATATTTAAAAGCTCCATGCATCTTAATTTTACAATACTTAAGTTTTTCCTTTTAAACTTACTAAAATTAAAAATAAAATATTTAATTTTTTCATATATTTTTAGTTTTTTTTTCACCGCCATACTTTTTTGCATTTTTAACTTTTAATGGACTTATCTTAAAGCAGAGAACCATTTGTTGTAAAAGAAGCTTTCTCTCTCTATCTATTTCATTTATTAAGTTTATTTATTTTTTTTTATTCCACTTATATTTGCCCTGCGCTACGTTAATGACATTTATATGCAACATTTCTAAATGTTTCAGGTTTTTGTTACGCAAAAATATAAAAAAAGAACCTGAACTTCATTTACTATCTTTTACATTAGCTAAGTGAAGTGAAGAACAAGACCAAGAGTATACATTTCAAAACCACTAACATTTACAATATGCAGTGATGCACAGACGAGACAAAAGAGATTAAGATTGGTTAAAAAGTTTTGATGGAACCAAAACGAGACTAGATATTTCCAAAGATATATTTTTTTAAACAAGATATTAATAGTCATAAGACTAAAATTTTATGTTTTTAAATTTATTATATTTCTAAATTGATGTGTTTATCGCTGGAAAATAATCCCTCAAACTTCTGAGTAACGCCACAATGTGCTAATCATTACACAATAATGACCGCATACATTTTGTGATCAAATTCCGAAAGGGAATAGTAATAACCGCAAACTCTTCCACCAAATTGTTTATTTGGCAAGAAATTCGGTTGTCACAAAGAATCTCTTTTCATTGTGCAACAAACAGTTTATTTGAAAAATTAAAAAAAATATTATATTATATGGATAATAAGCATTTGTTAATAAAATTTTACCTCAGTTAATGCGAAACTCCCTTTTAACTAATTTTTGTTATCTCTCGGTGTTTGCCTTAACCAGATTTTATTTTATAAGTGGAAATACGTCCATTATTTTTAGTATTTGCAAACAACAGCTCAAACTCAATATTTCCTGATCCACAGAGTATTGCTGTGCAGTTTTAGGGAGTTTTGATTTTATTTTGAATCGAGATATTATAAAACTTTTCCTAAGTTTAATAATGGCCCCACTGTGCAATCCTCATGATAGTCCCTGTGTGTATGCATTTTGTGAAAATTCTAAGCCGTCGAAAGATGTTTCCTTTTTGCATTTTTACTCTAACAAAAGTTTTTTTTTCTACGCTTTTGTTTTTAAACGTAGCTACTTTAAACTTTTCCACGAATCATTTTCATTTTTTTAACTTTTCTCAGCTGCAGCGTTCATAAGTGCAAGTGAAGTTTATGAACATGTAACTTAACACCATTTCGAGCTTTTGGTGTAAACAAACTAATTTTTTATAGTGGGCACAATTAAAGTATGGAGGCATAAAGGTTCTTTTCAGGCTGCAAGTGAAGATGAAGGTAATTCACTCACTACAGTGCAGTCGGTTCAATTTTGAAATAAAGGAACATACATTAATTTTTTAAAGATTTATTTATTTTAACCAACTTATAGTTGGAAACTGCACTCCTACTATAAGTTGGGTAAATTCACTTTGTGTGCGTAAATGAAAAAAAAACAAACACATTATGCGTAAATTGGTAAACACAAAATGAGTAAAATTACATTAAAAAATAGTAAAAATTAAATATTGCAATTAAAGAGTAAATTTACCAAAATTTGTGCGTAAAGAAATACAATTTACTTGTAAATGTACACATAAAATGCGTAAAAATCCCCCAAAAATGCCTGTATTTACCATTCATGAAGTTCCTGAAAAATGAGTAAATATTTCACATGTACGAGGGCAGATCAATAAGCCCCTAAATTTTCGAACTTCCCTCGTAGTTATATGAAATGCAACACTGCTCCCATCAAGTACCACCTGTTAATATACTACTGTCAAATTTTGCGCACGTGCCGTCATTTACTTTGCTTTTAACAGCTGTTCAAAACATATAACCTCGTGAATTTTTTTTAAATGGAAAAAAGTGAAAAAAGTTTATTATTATTTTTTGTGAAAAAACCGCCAATTAAACCAAGCAAAAGCTTGAAAAATACTATGGGGACCCTGCACCATCGATTTCAATGGTAAAAAAGTGGTTTATTGACTTTCGTTGTGGCCTTACAAGCACGGAAGATGCCGAACGTTCTGAACGACGAGTTGAGATCTCTACATACACCCAAAACAATTGAGAAAATTCACGATATGGTGTTGGCCGATCGTAGATTGAATGTGCGATATATTGTGGAAGACATACCTAGGCATCTCACATGGCTCAGTGGTTTCAATTTTGAACGATCACTTGGGTATAAAAAAACTTATCGCAAGATGGCTGCCACGTTTGCTCACAATCGACCACTAAAGGAATCGTGTGAGAGCTTAGTTTTCATAGCAAAAATTCATGAAGTAGACTACGAATTGCCCCCTTATTCGCCTGGTTCTCTGGATTTAGACCCCAGTGGCTATTTTCTACTGCCAAACCTAAAGAAATGGCTCGTTGGAAAGAGATTTAGCTCCAACGATGAAATTATTCATCAAACAAATGCATATTTTATGGACCTCGAAAAATCCTATTTTCTGGAAGGGATAAAAAAATTGGAGAAACGTTGGACTAAATGTATTGAGCTAAAAGGTGATAATGTTGAAAAATAATTTTTTTTTGCCAAAAGAAAACTGTGTTTCATTCAAAAAGTCACGGATCCGCCCTCGCATGTTAGAAAAAAGTAAACTTTAATTATTATAAATATATCAAAAATATTTAAATCAATATAATTGTCAAACCTGACGACTTTTTTAAAAAAATCATTAGATTGTTTAGACTTTTTCTTAAAGAAAAAGATCATAGTATTAGTAATCCAAGAAATAGCCATAGATTATTAGCACTTCCTACAGAAAAAGCTTCAGATATTCAGCTTCAGATAATCAACAATTCATAAATTTGCAGAGGGTTGAATTCAGGCATTATCACTTCGAAATGTTCTTACGTCTCATTTAAAATTTTTATCGAGACACTCAACTGCACATATTGTAAACCATCGGCACATCTTTTACCATTCGACACTAGTCAATATTTTTATCACTATTACAAATTAGTACATTCACAAACTTTGTGTGTAAAACTTGAATTTATCAAAAAAAATAATTTTAGGCACATATTGTTTAATTATAAACACATAATGCATATTATTACATTGAATGTGTAATATTGTATAACAAAGTGTATACAAAACAAGTTCACACATTTTGTGTTTATATCGTATTTACTCACTGTGCGTTATAATACAAAAAAAATTATTAATTTTTAGACTGAATTTTTTACAATGGTTTAAAATGATTTACAGTTATTTAGAGATTTTTTTTCCAGCTTTATTAATATTATTGATTTGTTTAAAATTTATTAAAAACGGAAATTTGTGGTTTATTTGTTTCAGTAACAGTTATTACAAATTAAAACTTGTTTTTTTTTTTCAAAAAAATCCAACTGTTTATTTTTTTAAATTGTTTGTTTATATACATACACACATACACATATGTACTGTCAGCTGATGTAAACAAAAAAAAAAAGTTGTGTGGCCAGATGGTGGGCGATGCTGGCATGCCCGCGTTTCAGCTCGGCTAGAGCTCGCCGGTTAAAGGAGGTGGTTCTTACCAACCTCTGACAAGATATGACAGTTACAAAAAAAATCATGCCAGGATTGTAAAAAAAAATTGTTTATATAAGAAAATCATAGGTGCCCGAAACAAACAAGCAAAAGAAACATTCCCACGAACGCTCCTTTTGTACACCAAAACAAAACAAATTCAGTTCCTTGGCGGATGTAAAGCCATGCCAGGGTCCCTCCCACTAGAAATCCATTTGGACTTCACCATGATATCCACCACATACCGTTTGGATATCCCTAACATACTTATCCCGCCTTCCTCTTGCCTTCCTTACTACCACCCTTTTTATAGTTTAGCTCTCCATTTTGTTAATGATTACGGTACAAGATTTCATTCGAACGTTATAAAAATTATTTTGGGTTTATTGAAAAAAATAAAAAAATCAATATCATAATATAAAATTCATGCCAACAAGACTATTAAAAAAAGGAAAAATATTCAATATTAAATTACTAAAAAGCGGAATCTTCTATAAAAACAAAAATATTAATATTCCTTTTGCGATATTTAAAATTATTGGAATTATCAATCTCCGGTAAGTAGCAGGTAGGTACTATAGGGAAATTAAATGCTCTCCACAGTTCGGCTGGTTCACAAGCATCCCGCGGCAGGAAAATACATAGATGCCAACTCGATCCTGGTTACCCAAAAGGTTTGTCCGTCCGTCTAAAAGTCCCAAGGTCGGTATGCCTGTACTCGTGTTCAATTAAATGTAACTAAAATTTTTAGCTTTAGTGTAATTCTTTTTTATTTTTATTTCAATGCAGGGTAAACATTTATCGTAGGAACTAACTGACAACGATTTAACAGCCCTGAGCTCAACCCCTAGACCTTCTACACTCAAAGAAGGGACTGGATCGAAAAGGTATTTATAACTAAAAATGTTTTCCCTAAACAAAAATATCTATACAAGGACTCTAACCGCTTTTGATCAAATTAAAAAAACTAAAAATTTATTTTTTCTTTCTCTTTGCAGAGGGTCTTGGAATTTCTGTCTTATTGCCCGGGTTCTATGGTGTATTTTTTTTTTATAACGTTTATTTAAACAAAAATTCATATATTTAACTATAAATAAACAAATAGTGGAAATATAACTTAGTTATTATACACAGTCCCACAACGGGCTCTCAAGTATTTTATATATAATAAAACAATTTTTTTTATAATACTTATTGTTATTAATACAATATATGTATATATATATAAATTAATGAAAGGAAAAATTTGAAAAAACATTACTTATATATTGCAAAATAATAAAAGCTACAGTTAAAAGATAAAAAAAAAAATATAGCTATTAAGTATTAAGCCACCAATATTTTTTAATGTTTATATTTGTGATCATATTTTTATCTCCTGAGTAAATACTATTGTCAAATCTGCGATTGTCTACTGTAAGTTCTTTGGTATATACATTTTTATTATTGGCCCTCCTATAAATGTGGTAAAATATAGGGATACCAGTTTCGTTTTGAATAAAACCATGTCTATCTAAGTATAGGAAGGCCTCGGGGGGCACCTATCCATTTTGTAACGTTTTATAAATATATTCGTCATTAGCGTAATATGGGGCCATAATTAAGTTATTCTCATAGCATTCAAGGCTTTTTATAATGTGATTTCTAATTATATGGATAATGAAGTTATCTATTCTACAAATTTGTGCTTCATTATACAATTTTTGATTTGAAATATATTTTAGATAGTTGCTATGAGAAGATCTATAAAATGACGTACAACCTCGCAGGCATTTTCTCTCAAAAATTCTAATTTTTTCCATGTAAGAGGGGGAAATATTGTACCATATTTGACAACCATATGTTATAATAGGGCGTATAAGTGATTAATACATAATTACCTTTATTTTTGGTTTTATGTATTTTGAAAAGAATAATTTTTTATACGCAAAAAAAGCATTTCTTGCCTTTTTAAGTTGTAGATTAATGTGCTCATTAAAATATAAAAATTTATCTAGATGAACACCTAGATATTTTACAATTTGTTTATTTTTTATATCTGTGTTGTTACTGGATTTTATACCAAAAGATTACCAATTTTTTTTTAATATTACTATTACACTTTCCAACAGGAGGGCGAAAAAGGATACTTTCACATTTATCAACGTTAATTTTCATTTGGCAATCAGAGGCATATTTTTCTGCAATATTGAAATATTTTTGTAGAGTTTCGTTGATTTTTCCGATTGTGTTATTAGAATGGTAAATTACGATGTCTTCGGCAAAGCCGATAACATTGTCGATTTTGGTCAAAAGGTCATATATGTATAAATTGAACAGAATTGGGGAATTTACAGTACCTTGTTGCAACCCATTAACGATAATAATTTTTTTTGTACTAATTTTATTATTATTGTAGACTAGAAAAGATTTGTTATTTATCATATTATGTATAAGTATTATTAAATGTAGAGGAAATTTGTAATTCAATAATTTACATATTAGGCCTGGTATCCATATGCTGTCAAACGCTTTTTCGAAATCAATTAAGCAAGCGCCTGTGCATAAGGATTTGTTTAAGTTCCAATAGACATTTGAAAGGAATAAATGAATTGCTTGAATTGTCGAGTGTTTATATTTAAACCCAAATTGGTTATCGTTTGTTAGGTTATTTTGTTTGCAAAAATTATTTATATTGTTATTAATGGAAACTTCAAAAATTTTACTTATATTTGGAAGCAGGCTAATGGCACGCAAATTGTTTGGGTCATTTGGATATTTCCCTTTTTTTGGTAAGATAACGGTTTTAGCTGTTTTCCAAGCTCGAGGACCTTGCACCCCAGACTTGGTGGTGCAGACGATGGCTGAGGTGATTGTTGGCGTAATTGTTCTGTTTTGTTTTTAATAACTTGTATTAATATTCACAAAAAACTTAATCAAATTTAGTTTAGTGTTTGTTGTTGTTTTATTTTAAACCAAAAAAACTCCGTATCACTTGCCTGACCTTCTTTATGCCAAAATCAAAAAGCAAGTTTTATGCCTCCATTTTCTGGAGCTTCCATCTTTTTCCCTTTAATATATCAAATGTCAAAAATGTTTTATCTGATGTTTTTTTTCCATTTTCTCCCATATGTTATTTCACACCTGAGCCTCTACTACCTACCCATGACACATATATGGTCATTCACGCAAAAAGTGTCTATAGACTGTGTTAGTATACAGAAGACAGAAACAATTTCAAATAAATGAATAATCAGTTAGCGGAATTGGTAGTTAATTTTAACATTTATTTTTTACTGATTAATCATAAATTTTTACTGATGTGTCAGTTGTTTAAACAACATTTAAAAATAAATAACAAAAAACCATTTGACTTAAATGATATCATTCCTTTTATATTGTATTTTTTTTTATTTTAACTTACAAACTATGTTAAATGTACAAACTTAATTACGCAAGTGAGTTTCTAATATTAATGAGTATCGATATACAACCTATCCTCTTACACAGAAAAAATTATCAGAAAACTTTAAGTAAGTAAAAATATTTGTTAAAATTCAAATTCGATTTCTAACAAATTTGTGTTTGAATTGTTTGTAAATTTGTGATTTCTCATATAAAAATTTTTTGAAAATAAAAATCGAATTTACAAAAAAAATTGCAAAAAGATTTGGTATTTACAAATTCCATTGTTGGTGCCTTTTTAAAAAATATTTTTTTTTTTGTATTTTTTGACCAGTGATAGCTTGCGGGGAAATCATATTCAAAAACGAAAGTTCCGAAGTGGTATCATTATTGACTACGACAGTATTTACAGGAGTCGGCACCGATGAACTTGAAACTAATGGTATTACGGGAGACTTATTTGACATTTTATTCCTTTTCGGGGACGAAAGATCTTGTTTATTGGCAAATTTAACTAAATTTGGAAAATTGTAAATAGTTCACCAAATTTTGATGGTTTGGTTTGCACAGAGTCTTTATTATGTTGGTCAAATTCAGCTCGAAAGCTTTTAAAAAATTTATAGAAATCTGGATTTAATTTTTTTTTTAACAGAGAATACAAACCCATTGAAGTGATTAACCGGGATCAGCAAACGCATCAATGTCACGTGCCTTAAGCTCAGTACACTACCTAAGCGTAGCGAGCATAAAACCATACGATGATTTCTAGAAATATTGCAGTTCATATTTAAGCAATCCATGACGAAATAAAAAGTGTTGGTTCAAATAATTCGTCGATGTTTATGTTATTCAATAAATTTGTTTACTGGCTAGATTAATATGCTTAATTCACAACAGATGGCGCACCAAAATACACAAAAAGTAGGGTTGTATTTTGCAGATCAGATCGTAATGTTAATCAAAAGTTTACACAGTTGTATTTATTGTTATTAAATCGATCAGTCGATTGTAAATATTAATAAAAGTATTTTTAGGCAATTTAAGAATATGAATGGAAGTAATTAAAGAGTTTTTCATAACATAAACTATTAGCATAGAAAAAATTGTACAGCTGTATCACGAATAAAATGCCCAGAAATGTTTTAAAACTGTTTATTGACCTTTAAGGATATACAAAATAGTCAAATTTGGAATTAATAACAGAGCGACACAAAAGACAGTTCAACACTATTACATAGTTCATTATAAAATACAACAATATTTGTATAGTGTGGTTCTTCTGCAACGCAGTGCTTTTGTGAAACACGGTTAATTCGTTATAAGTTATAAGAGCGTATGAATACATTTGAAATGGTGTTACATTGTGAAAGATAAAAACAAAAAACTTTTGTTCCTTTTCTGTCCTCATTTTTTTGATATTTTTCTTTTTACACAAGCACCATTAATTTTACTTTTACACAACTTAGCTCGGTCATTTTCTTGAGGTTTTTTAATTGACACTCTTTTCGTGCTTATTATCGTTTATGAAAAAAATATATAATAAAAATAAGGAGCAGAAGTAGAAATAAAGCCACCAGTCAGTAATAGAACAAAAAACTTGTCTGATTTATAAAAAACAAAAAACAAAAAGAAAACAACTTTTAGCCAAAGTCCTAGTGCTAACTGGTTGCTAAAGCATCAGTATCATCGTCATCATTATTGTTCATTATTTTTAATGGAAATTTGCCATTTTTTCATTTAATTATAATTTTTCATAATATCTCCAAACTCTTTTTTTATATAATAAGTTTTTGTTATTTAAATTTAAAGAGATAGTAAAAAGAAAATTATTATATTTTGATGATACTTTAAACAAAATAGTAGTTTTATAACAGCTCTGATTTTTTTTTACAGCAATTGCTATTGAAAATGGTCTTAATCGATTCGAAATTGTAAGCTAATAAAAATTTTATAATACAAAATTGTTTTTAGTGCTTTCTATTGTATAAATATTAAATTTGTTTTGAAATATTTTTATCTTTACATTTTTTTTTTCTTTTTTTTCATATCATTAAAACATTAATAACATTCACCCAGTTTACTATAAAACTAAACTCCTTCTGTCCTTGTCATGGACTTTTATCATATTAAGTGCAAACATTAATGTGTATGTGTGTGTGCGTTATTTTAATAAATATAATTTTTTTGTTTTTGCCAAGGATCAAAACCATCATAACCACTACACACATTGTATGAATGTGTTTAAAAAGTAAAAAACTACTTCATACAAACACCCACAAAAACTTTCTTCACACACACTTACACATGGACAATAGTGTATGTGTAGTTAGTTTGGAAAAAAAGCATTATTTTGGCTGCAATTTTAATTAAAATACAAACAAAACTTTGTTTTATATGTATTCAGTTAGGGAGAGAGAACAACGGAAATACACCAACAATCATACTAATACAACCACAAAACAGATTTACCAAAGTTCACAAAATATTTCAATGCAGACATATTCGGTGCTTTTCTATAGATTGTTGCACAGTGGTTCTGAACCTGAAATATAGATCTTCTAAACTGCTGATTTAATCGGGAAAAATTGTTTACAAGAATTGAATTGAAAGGACTAAGAAAAATCAAAATTTGAATTTAAATGTTTTCTGAACTAAAATGGACCTTAAAGTACGTTTTGCCTTCAGCACCTAAACTAGACTACAGAAGATCCAAAACAGCTAAATCTGTCCACAGATTAAAAAATATATTTACAGTAACTGACTGTAGTTTATTTAGAAAGTTATCCTGTCTGCAAATTTGTTTTTAAATGATTAAAGGCGGATAACTTATCTAATAAATAAGCAGAGTAAAACGTTAACCGATGATATTTCCCTATAAATTTGACATTTATAACTATGGTTAAACTTTGGTTATTCTGAGACATGCTATGTCATGTCCGCCTCTTTGCATTCTAATGCAACTCTGAAAGGTGTAAAAACTTAGAATTGCATTAGCATGAAACCTTGAGAAAACTGTAAGGAAAATTTATGACAGAGGGGAAAATTGCCACGGTGGGCCAAGGGGAAAGGGGAAATGGAGATAAATAAAAAGGAGTTCGAAGAAATTTTGGGTTTTTGAAAGAGGTTAACTTTTGGTTAGGAAAATGAGGTTGGAGAAAGAAAAGTGATAAAAAGTTTGGTGGAAAAAATGTTTTTTTGTTTTTAAAAATAATTAAGTTAAAAATAAATAAAGTGAAGAATTTTTAATAAAAATAAAGTATACGTGAAAAAAAACTAAAAAGATTCAAAATTGAATATTTTATTTGAAGTAAAAGAAAAAATAAGGTAACGAAGACAAACCACACGTACACACAAGGAGAGTGGAAGCCCCAATCGGCTAGGGGCACAATTGGCGGCCGCCATCGGTAACAGGTATCCATTAGACGGTTTAGGACCGAATTAGGACCTTCAGAGGACAGACGGACGTGACGCTAAACAAAATATATATGTAAATGCCTCTTCAATAAAGTAGATTTTAAGAAAAAATATCTAGTTAGGAAAAACATTCACTAACCTTTAACCCGTTTTTAGCGGACCCTTCGGAAGGGGTGAGCTCAGGCCTAGGCAATCGTAATGGCCCAGGAAGATTAGGAATGTTTACCCTAAACTAAAAAAGAAAAAAGTGTTATAATAAAAGGATACATAACAGGTCAATTGAAAAGTCCCCGGCCTACATTTAGAAAAAAAAGTTAGTAGAAAAATTTGTAAACGGTTTTCAATCCCACTTTACTATTTTTGTACTGATTTTTAGTAAAAAAATTATTATTTAGCAAATCATTTTGCTATTTACATTTTAAAAATTACAGAATTTTTACAGAATATCTACAAATTTTCGTTGCTAATTTCAGAAATCATTTTACAAATTTTTGAAAACCGATTTGCTAAAATTAGCAAAAAAAAATTACTAATTTTAAAAAAGTCGATATTGAAGGAAATGTTATTTCTAATAATTTAAACTTATACATACAAACTTAAATTGCCCTAAAATGTTACATAGGATGTCTAAAAAGAGGACATCCACTTAAAATAGCACTAAAAAGGGGTTTTTAGAATCAGCCCTAAAAACAATTAAATTTAACCTTAAAAGTAAAAAAAAAAATTGACTAAAATATTTTTCAAAGCAGAAATTACCAAATTAAAGCAAAATGATAAATTCGATTATGTTTTAACAATTTTTAAGATTTTTAAGCCCTTGATTTTTTTTTCATTTTGTATAACACATCTTTTAACAAAATATAATCAAAATTTTTGATGCTCTATAAAAAAAATAAATCTAAAACTTTGTACTAATATTAATAGTATTTAGTAATTTTTTTTGCTGATTTTAGCAAACAGATTTTAAATTCCACTTTACAAAAAGTCTACTAAAATTTAGTAGCGGCTACTATTTTTTCTACTAATTTCATTGTACTACACGTCAGCAGACATGTGTTGCTGAGATTAGCAAAAAATACCGCTGGGCTCAAATTAGCAGAATTTCCCGTAATAACAGCAAAATTTTCAGTTGCCATTACAGACTTTTTTTGGTGAGTGTACCATAGTAAAACACATTTTTTTTTTTGGCAAAATTCGTTTGTTTTTATTATTCAACATAGTTCCCTTCAAGGGTGATACACTGATTATAGCGATCATCCAACTTTTAGACATCATTTTTGTAATACGATATGTGCTTTGTTTCAAAATAGGTCTCAGTTTTGGCGATCACCTCTTCATTCGACGGATTTCTTCCCAGCGAGCATTCTTTTGAGATCTGAGATCAGGAACTAGCCACTAGGGGCCAGATCTGGAGAATAGGGTGGATGTGGAAGCATTTCGAAGCCCAATTCATGGATTTTCGCCATCGTTTTCACTGACTTGAGACACGGTGCATTGTCTTGGTAAAAACAGCACTTTCTTTTTCTTCAAATGCGGCCGTTTTACGGCCATTTCGTCCTTCAGACGGTCCAATAACGCTATATAATAGACGCTGTGGATGGTCCTTCCTTTTTCAAGGTAGTCAATGAAAATTATTCAATGCGCATCCCAATATCATCACGTGCAGTACACTCGGATGAATGTCGATTGGACTTCGGAATGAAATGGTGGAGCCATGTTTCATCAATTGTCACATATCGACGCAAAAACTCGGGTTTATTGCACTTGAACATCTCCAAACACTGCACCGAATTATCAACTCTTCGTTGTTTTTGGTTAAAAGTAAGCTTGCTCGGCACCCACTTTGCACAGTGCTTTCTCATACCCAAATATTCGTGAATGATATGATGTACACGTTCAGTTGATATCTTTAGAGTACCTGGTATTTTATTTATATTCAATTAACGGGCATTCGAAATCATTTTGTGGATTTTTTTGATGTTTTTTTCCGTAACAACCTCTTTTGGGCGTCCACTGCGTTCACCGTCTTCGGTACTTATTTTACCACGTCTAAACTTAACATACCAATCCTTGATGGTTGATTTTTCTGGGGCAGTGTCCGAAAACTAATCATCAAGCCAAGTTTTTGCTTTAACTGTATTTTTTCACTTCAAAAAGCAATATTTTATAAACACGAGAAATTCCTTTTTATCCATATTTTTCACAATAACAAAAGTTGCTTCCCTCAAAATGCTATAATTCACAAACTAATGATCCACGTGTCTATTGAAGGTAAGGGCTAACTAAAAATCATATCGATTAAAGTCTAGTAGTGTCATCTATGCGTCAGGCCGGGGACTTCTCAATTGACCTGTTATACATATTTTGTTAAATACATTGGTTTTTACAACTTAAGAGCGGACGCTTAACCCACACAGAATACGGACGGAATAACCTGCAGAAAATTAACACCCGGCACTAATACGTAGAAGAGGCCGAAAAAGATCATTTAATTAATGAAATTTTAATTTAAAATTTTAGAAACTTGCAGCCGCCATTTTGGAGACCTGGAAGCCGAACTTTAACATAAGAATTGGAAGCGAAATAAATTGTAAAATAATGAGAATAAAGTAAATAAAGGAGCCATGAAGAAATTTGATTTAAAAAAGAAACTTTATTTTTGTAATTTAAAACGGACTTCATATGAGCATAGAGTGAAACCAGTTTGTAGGTAAGTGAGTTAGAAAAGGGATTAAATGACAAGAGATTTGTCGAATGGCAATGGTTAATCCCAAAGTTATATGTGACAGTTAGCAGGTCCAAATGGTTAAAATACAAAGAAAAATTTTTTTCAAATATTTGAAAAATAATTTTCATATAAATACGGATTTTCTAGTACAGTTAATATTTTCAATTTAAAACGATTTGTAAAAAAATTGTTTTTATAGTTAATGGGCTGATAATTTAAATAAACAAAATAAATGATTATTTTGACAGACTTTTTAGTTAATTTCTTGACAGTTTAAAAACGAAACAAAGAAAAAATCATTTAACTGATTTTGTAGTTAACTATTTGACAGTTAAAAGTAACTAATAATGGAAATATCATTTGTTTTTACAGTTTCAGTTAGTTTACACTAAAAACTATTTTGAGTGCATTAGTAAAAGTTAGATGAAAATAAAACTTATATACATTCAATATGATTAAATTAAACACCTGACAACTTAGTGGCTATGGAAATAATTATCTAAATTGTATTAGTAGTTTAGAGGATTATAATATTTTCTTGTTCTTGTTGATTTGGATTCACTGTATGTTGGTACACAAAATAACAGAGGAACACATATGGATAAGGAACGCATATGGATTTTGTTGTATTAAGTTTTTTTTCCTGTTGTTTAATTTAGTTTATTTTCTATATACACGCCCATATAACTGCGGCAGTAGTGGTAAATATGGGTAAAAATTGTTTAAACCATGAAATAAATTTTACAACAATTCATTCATCCTTTTTTGTTTGGTATTTAAACACAGCAGCATTTGCAAACACCGTTCTATGGTTTGGTAACACTTGAATGGAACGGCAAATTAACTATGGGCCAAAGAAAACATTTTTAGAGTGATTTTTTTTTTCTTACTATTTCGAGTCGGTGTGGTTTTACCAACATTTTTTTTAATAGAATAGAATAAAATAAAATAAAATTTTTTATTTTTCAATAAAATATTTAAACTTTCGTGGTATTTATGATAACACAAATTTAAAAAAAGCAATAAAAACACTGTATTCGCTTTTCCAGAATTTTTGTTCCAAAACGGATGCAAATAAAAGAAAAATATTTGGATTTTTCGATTTATATTTAACAGCAAAATAAAAATATTTTTTAGGTAAAAAAAATTTTTTTTGGTGAAAATACATTTTAGTGGTGAAAAAATTATTTTGAGGTTAATATATGAAATTGTATTAAAAGTTCTTATGGATATTTTAGAGGTACCTTTACATATTCACTCACAACTAATTCCAACGCTAGTTCGATTTGGCTCATTTCAGAGTAAAAATGAACCCCACTTTAGTTTTCTCGCCGTGATCGCCATTTTAACGTACAGGACATCGCTAGATCGCTTTATACCGGCATCGCTAAATCGGTTTATAATTACATAAGAACATTCTTGATTCTTTATAATTTATCGGGTCTTAATGACAAACTGATATATACCTACATCACATACATTTAAAATAGTTTGTAAGTTAAAATAACCGAAAATAGCATTTAAAAAAATAATATTTCATTTAAAACCCGGTCTACTTATTTTTCATTTAAATCAAATGGTTTTTGTTATTTATTTTTCAATAGTGTTAAAACAACTGACACAACAGTCAAACCAAACGTCTATTCAGTCAAAAGTAAATGTTAAAATTGTACCTACCAATTCCGTAAAATAAATGATTAACATTATATACAGCCAAATTTCAGTATTACGAATACTCGGAATAACGAAAACGCGATATAACGTACGACCTAATTGTTTGCATTAACTACCTTATATAACGATTATTTCTGAACAATTGGCAAAAAATATAAAAAAGTTTAGAAAATTAAAAAAAAAATTAAATAAAAAATAATTTCAGAATTTTTGTTTCTGAACCTGTACTATTTTTGCAGTCCCTGTAAGCCTGTACTATTTTTGCAGTCCTTTTTTAAATTTCTAGTGAAATTTCAAACAAATGAAGAAAATAAATGAAACTGAACAAAGCTGTAAATGACCATAAATCATTTTGAACAAAGGTATAAAAAGTTAAAATAAATAATTCTTTAAAAATAAATGTATGTTTCTTTATTTTTTTTTTTTATTTATTTAAATTTTTATTTCATTAAAATCAAATGTGTTTTGCTATTTGTTTTTTAAGGTTATTTAAACAACTGAAAAATCGGTAAAAACAAATGATTATTCAGTTAAAAATAATTATTTTGCCAACCGATTCTGTAAAAATAAATGATTATTCATTTATTTTAAATTATTTCGGTTGTTTGAATTTTGGTTTGGTTTGTGCAATCTGCAAAATGTAGAAACACACACACTATTAACACATATTTTATAAATGGCTTTATGTGTGTATCAAGTTCTTTAATTTCTTGTAATTTAAATTAAAATAAATTTGTAATAAACGTATGATTAAATTTATAAGCTAATTACAAAAATTTAATGATCAGTATCTGCATAGGCTTTCAGCTCCTGATAAGTTACTTGATGGTGTTATCTAATCTTAAATGAACTTATTGATATTGTTTTTTTTAGAAAATTAATTACATTATTAATTACACTAGGCAACAGCCATTTTGTTATTTGGTTCTAGCATACTTTTTCTCATGGATTTGGACCTACTGAACACGAAAATGAATTTTAAAAATTTTTCTGTCGATTGGTTTGCGAGATACAAATTTTTTAATTTTTTTTTTTAATTTTTGGAGGTACACTTACTATTTTGAGCATATCTTTAGTCTTCTTTGACCTATTTTATCCTACTACTACTCAAATTAAAGACAATTGAGCCGTCTACAACTTATTCTCAGAAAATTTTCAAATCGGGTTAGTAGTTTTGATGTTGGCGGCTTAAAAAGGTTAAAAAACTGCGTTTTTTTAGTAAAAATGTGGCTGAAAAATTCATATAAAAATTCATATAAAATGTAAAACGCGATGTTAACAGCGATTTTAATTTTTTTACGTATAGCTGATACTTTTCCAAAGAAAATAAGCCCTTACTTAACAAAATCTGATGACAAATGGCCGACTTATTATTTTTTTGGTAAACGACCGAAATTCCGCTATTTCACGATTTTTTGATTTTCATTATTTGCACAGCTTACCTACCCAACGCAAACGAATAAATACATTTGAACTTAATTTAAAATAAACAAATTAGTCTTCGTATATTATTTTTTAATTTATTTACAGCACTACATGCTCATACATATTTAAACATAAGGAGACACGGTTATCAATTGCATTTCAAAACTGTCTGTGAAAGTGTAAAGAAGTTAATATTTAGAAAACGCAAGGAAGACAATGAGTAAAAGACTACGTGTGTTCGAGTGTTTGAACGATCCAGACAATTTCTGCAATGTTTGTGGCCAGTTTATAAAAAAAAATCACGCACACAAGTTTACTCCAGCAGTACAATTGCACTATTTGAATTATTTTGGTATTTCACCAAATATCACAGAACCATGGACACCTACGTCGCTGTGTGATCTTTGCTATATAATCTTAACCAACTGGGCAGCTGGCGGAAGGTAAGAATTTTTATTTAAACACATTATACATAGCGAATAGTAATTTATTTTAATTTTAGCCGCCATATGAAATTCGATACACCAATGATGTGGAAAAAGCCGCTATGCCATTCCACAGACTGTTATTTTTGCCTCACCACAAACAGTGGGGTAGGAAGATTTTTTAAATGGAACTACGCTCAAGTGGGATCGTTTGCGCTTCCAGTACCACATTCGCATGATGTGCCATATCCAGTGTGCCCTGGTGCATCTCTTCAAAAAGCAGAATCGTCAGAAGAAGAGTCTGAGTCAAATGCAAGCGAATTTGAGCCGGGTGCAAAGCGAAAATTACTGTCACAGGCCGAACTAAACGATTGGGTGCGCGATTTTGGTCTCACTAAGGAGAAATCCGAACTTTTTGCGTCTCGGATGATACAGTGTGGATTTGCGGCTTCAGAAGTGAAAGTATCAGCGTACAGAAACCGTCACAAGGAGTATGCAAAATTTTATACAAAGAAAGACCAAATATGTTTTTGCAGCGACATTTCAGGCTTGTTCCAAGAGCTTCACCAAATTCACAACCCCAACGAATGGAGGTTGTTTATTGACAGCAACAAAGAGAGCTTGAAGGCAGTTCTCTTACATAATGGGAATGAAAAGCCATCTGTTCCTATTGCTCATGCGGTTCATTCAAAGGAGAACTATGAAACTATGGACATTTTGCTGAAATGCATAGAGTATAGGAAATACAATTGGAAAATATGCGCCGACCTTAAAGTTGTGGCCATTCTGTGTGGACTCCAAGGAGGCTATACGCGACATTGCTGTTTTCTGTGCCTTTGGAATAGCCGCGCTGATGATCAGCATTATATAAAAAAAAAATGGCCGGTACGAACGAAACCTGTAGTTGGAGAAGCGAATGTTCAGCGCAAACCACTAATAGAGAACCGTGAAAATATAATACTTCCGCCGCTGCACATAAAATTGGGTTTGATTAAAAATTTTGCCAAAAAATTAGACAAAGAAGGTGAAGCTTTTGCCTATTTACGGTCAATTTTCCCTTACCTTTCGCTGGCAAAAATTAAAGAAGGAGTCTTCGCAGGACCCGAGATAAAAAAAATGTTGAAAGATGAAAAATTCCCAAAGCTGTTATCACCCATCGAAGCCGCAGCATGGAATTCCTTCAGGCTTGTTGTGGAAAACTTTTTAGGAAACAACAAAAGCCCGAATTATAAGGACATAGTTGAGGATCTGGTAAAGAACTATGAAGCCATGGGAGTGCACATGTCACTTAAAATACACTTTCTGGATTCTCATTTGGATTTTTTCC
>OX456526.1:19155785-19158284 GCA_949748255.1 Eustalomyia histrio
ATAAATAAATGAAACTGAGGAAATCGGTAAATGACAGTAAATCATTTTAAACAAATGTATAAAAAAGTTAAAATAAATAATTCTTTGAAAAATAAATGTAACTGAATAAATTTAACTAGATTAAAAATATTTTTATTAAATTACAAACAGTAAACTACATGGTATTCTGAGGGTTAAAGCAAAATAATCAGATTTAGTGGTATATACGTATACTTTGACTGCTTTTACCCAGATTTGAGATAACTAATAAAAAAATCGAACTTGTCAAACAAACATCATTGCGATTTTGGGTTTAGAAAATCTTATGCCAGATTTGTATTCAACGAAGTAATTTTAAAAACAACTGCTTTTTTTTAAACAACCATCCGCCATACTAAATTCACGAATTTTGTGCCAACAAAACTTTAAAATAAATAGTTTATAAAAACTTAAGTTCCCTATAAAATAAAATCCGATCAATTTTTAAAAAATCATACGACATATCTGATGATATTGTATCTATCTGATGATATTGTATCTAAAAATCCGAATATAAATTTACAAATTTAGGTAGGCGTTGTGGTGTAATGGTTAGCGCGTGGGACTGTTACTCAGAAGGTTGCGGGTTCGATCCCCAGTGACGGCAACATCAATTAGAAAAATATGTATGAGTTTTTATCTCTCATACATATCGCAACGTCCTCCTTCGGTGTTTCCATAGCACTTATCCCCAATGAGGTAAAATAACATAACAGGGTTATGAACTAAAATGCTTCATCAATTCCGCCAACTCTTCATCAGATGGCGGGCAAAAACTGTTTTAAGAATTATCATCTCGCTTAATTACGGTGTTGCCATATTTGAAGCCCTTCATATTTCACCACCTTTCATCTTTTCTCTATCCCCTTTCCAAAGAAAGCAACACATTAATTATTAGGAAGAATTTCCTGAGTGTTGCTCCTCTTTCCAAAAAAAAAAAAAAAAACAATCCCAATTTTTTACACAAACTTTTAAAAACACTATCAAACTATCGTGGAAGTTACTTGCGATCAAATTAAATTTTATCGTCGCTATGAAAAACCAAACCCATAGTGAAATAAATGTTTGTATCTTTCTGTGCTTATTTTCAAATGCATTCAGCAAAATGGTATTTTATTTAACTGTTTTTTTTATTATTTCTTTTTTATTGTTCTTCTATTCCGTTTGTTTTTTGTTTACTTTAATTTTATTATAATCTTACTTTTCTAAGAGCAGCAAAGTACGAAAATATAAAACTGACTGTCTGTTTGTATTTGTGTATAACTATTTGAAATGTTGACTTTATACTAACACAAACATGATGTTAGTGCTAATGTGAAATAATTTCCTTTAGCATATCCGTCGTCACAATTTCCAGAAATAAGCTTCCGCTTTTTGTTTTTCACATTAAGTATGAATGAGACCAGAGTCAACAAACAAAATAAATATACAAACATATTTATATAAAAAGTGTTTCAAGGAGAGTTGAAACGAATTTTAGAAACGTTAAAAGGAATAGTAAAAAATTTTTTATATAATATCAGTTATAGAATTTTTTTAGGCTTACAGATGGTTTTCTATATTTAGTTTTATCACTTATGATATCTTTTGTTAGAAGTGTCTCAAAGAAAACACAGGTTCTTTGATTAGTTGTTCGAGCAACAGGTTCCCTATTAAATTTTATTATATTGATTTTAAGATAAATTTTCTGGAATATTTTGTAAATAGAACAAATTACAAAAAGGTACCTTTGCTATAGGTCGGTGGTCTTTAGAAATGTATTTACATTAATTGATTTCCTGCGATACAATTTAGTTTTAAATGATTAATTTAGATTATTCATTTAGAAATAATAGATACGTTTGTTAGTTTTTGGTCGAAAGCCATATTAAGGGTTAAAGCGTGGAATTATTCTCAACTTATTTTAGATAAGGGCTATCAATTTATAGTGAATGTTAATGTCAACACTTTGCCATATGTTTTATATGAAATATTATTTTAGAAATGCCTTTATTACTTTGGTAGCGTATATAAAACTCTGCAGAGTTTTAATGTTAAAATGGTCAAATCAAGTCTATTGTTGAGTATGAGTTGTTTGGTTTTATTTTGCTTTTTATTTTTCTCATTTGGTTTTTAACTTTAATAGAAAATGTTTGTGGATAAATCCATAAAAATACATTTTTTTGACATATATACAAGTTTTAGCTTACTTTAGTTCTAAAGTTCGTTTCAAAATATTTATTTCAATTTTTGCAAATTTCCATTATTTTTTTTAATAATTTTCTAAAACAAGGGTTTCCTTCTATTCGTTGTATGTATTTTGCTAATATTAGTTTAATATCAGTTTCTTTTTTTGTTCATAAATATGCACATTAGGGCATCACGAAATTGATAAATTTTATGTAATATCACTCAAACCATGCTAAATATGGATCCGAGTGTACAGTCAGAACATTATGTAGTTTACTGATTGTAGTTTAATAAAAAAGTTTTCAGTTCAAT